>VZQC01009903.1:621790-642372 GCA_009823505.1 Rhizomys pruinosus
AAAAAAAAAAAAAAACCCAACTGAAATAGTGAAGCCCTCCCAAAAACAATAATCCTCTGCTTTGACAAAAAAATCCGGAAAGACTCAGAAAAAGATGCAAGACATGTATGGCAGAATGCATGAACTCAGGTGGGGTGTGGGGCAAGGAAAGGGAAATGACTCTAAAATTGGATTGAGAAATGATGTATGATGTATGAAAAAGTTTAATAACAATAAAAAATATATTTTAAAAATGAATAAAAATTACCTAACAGTAAGATAAATAAATAACCATACTAGTACACATAACCCATTGGAAA
This sequence comes from Rhizomys pruinosus, assembly GCA_009823505.1. Lineage (NCBI taxonomy): Eukaryota > Metazoa > Chordata > Mammalia > Rodentia > Spalacidae > Rhizomys > Rhizomys pruinosus. The sequence continues at coordinate 622,090 of VZQC01009903.1, forward strand.
AAATAGTAATCTATGAATCCATACTGAAATCAATAAGTAAATAAATGAACAGGCAAATGAAAGAGGGGAAGGGAAAGCTTTCTTAGAATGCTAATTAGTACCACTCATAGAAGTTGGGGATCTCCCAGCACTTGGGAGGCAGAGGCAGGCAGATCTCTGTGAGTTCAAGGCCAGGCTGGTCTACATAGCCAGCCTGGTCTACATAGCGAGCACCAGGCCAGCTGGGACTAAAAGGGACACCCTGTTTCAAAGAAAAAAAGAAAAAAAAAAAAAAAAGAAAGGCCTAAGTTGTTTAGAAATATCAAGATCATGAAAGACAAAGAAAGTTGTCCAGACTGAAGGAGACTTGAGCATGTTGACAACTAAATTCAAAGGAAGTTCCTGGGTCAGATTTAGAATTATTTGGCACATGTTGAGGGATATGTTTCAAAGAACTCAGAATAAGAAGAAAACTACTGGGCATGGTAACAGACATGCCTTTAGTCCAAGCAGGTGGATCCCTGTGAAATCGAGACCAGCCTGGTCTACATAGTGAGTTCCAGGTCATCTGGTTCTACAGGGAGACCCTATGTCAGATAAACAAACAACAAGAATAGCAGCAAAAACTTCCCAGACAATAAAACCATATAAATAAATAAATAAATAAATAAATAAATAAATAAATAAACAAACCATATAGATATATACAGAGAGAGACAGAATAAAGGCAGACATGACAAAATACTAAAAATTGGAGGGGAGCCAGGCATGGTAGCAACTTAGGAGGGAAAGACAGATGGACCTCTGTGATACTGAGGTCAGCTTGGTCTACACAGTGAGTTCTAGGCCAGCTGGGGCTACAGGGAGACCCAGTTTCAAACAAACAAACAAACAAACAGAAGTTGGATTTTGGAGTGATGCAAATTGGAAGGAGGAACAACAACAACAAAAACAAAAAGACTGGGTCAAAGAACTGGCTGAAACAGTGAACTTTTGCCAGAAACAGTAAACTTCTGCATCGAAAATTTTAAAAGAGACTAAGAAAAAGATGAAAAACATGTTTGGCAGAATGCATGAGCTCTGGTGGGGGGGGCAAGGAAGGGGAATGGGTGTAGACGTGATTGGAAATTTTGTATGAAATGCACAAAGCTTCAATAAAAATTTGCTTTGAAAAAAATTGGAGGGTATGAATGAAGAAAATGAGAGTTCTTGTGAATTTGCAGTTATTTGAAAATATTTCAGAGTAGTAGGACATACATTCATGTTCCTATTAAAACCAAACATGATGGAGCTGGAGAGATGGACCAGCAGTAAAAGCGCTGGCTGCTCTTTCAGAAGACCCAGGTTCAGTTGCCAACACCCACATGGAGGCTAGTTCAGGGGATGCGATGCTTTCTTCTGGCCTCTATGGGCATTGCATGCATGGGTACATTTCCATACATGCAGACAAAACACTCATACACATAAAATAAAAATAAATGAATAAAAAACAATTAAAAAAAAACATGAAACTGTGTCAACTCAAAAATTTGTACACATAGCCTGACGTGGTGGCACAGGCCTTTAATTCCAGCACTTGGGAAGCAGAAGCAGGTGGATCTCTGTGAGTTCAAGGCCAGCCTGGTCTACAAAGCAAGTTCCAGGTCAGCTGGGGCTACAAGAAAACCCTGTCTCAAAAAACACCAAAAAAATTTTGTATGAAATGTTCATATTCATTATGCATAACCCAAAGTGAAAAGACCTGGGCATGGTCCTCTCTGTCCCCACTTTAGTCCCAGCACTTGGGAGGCAAAAGCAGGCAGATCTTTGTGAGATTGAGGCTATCCTGGTCAACATAGCAAGTTCCAGGCTAAGTGGGGCTATAGAAAGATCCCTGTCTCAAAATGGAAAGAAAGGGAAAAAGTGAAAATAATAAAAATTGCCATCAAATTGGAATGGATAAAATATTCTATGTCCAAACAATGGAATATTATTTGGTAATAAAGTGTAAATACTGAAGTATTACAGTTTTTTTTTCTTTTTGAAACAGGTATTCCTGTAGCCCCAGCTGTCCTGGAACTTACTATGTAGACCAGGCTGGTCTTGAACTCACAGAGATCCACTTGCCTCTGCCTCCCAAGACCTGGGATTAAAGCTGTGCACCACTAAGCCCAGCAGTATTACAGTTCTTTTTAGAATTTGTCTAGCAGTTTTTCTAATACTGGAAAACCCCTAAAAACTGTAAATACTAACACATATGCAACACATATGAACATTGAAAAACATTATGGGAGTGTGCAGTGGTTAGATCAGGGACGTGCCAGGACCACCTGAAGCACAGGAGATTGCTACAGTGCAATCCCCCTGAAGGTGACCCAAGAAACAGATCTCAGAGGAACAATTGAACGCCTATTCAGAGAAATTAAAGAATATAAAGAACAAGTCAGAGAACTAAGGAAAGAGAATGAAAAACTCAAGAAAGACCTAGAGGGAGACAATGACACAATTCAGAAAAAACTAAAGGGAGAGATGACAAACTTCAGAAAGAACTAGAAGGAGAAAATGATAAACTCCAGAAGGAAGTGGAAACACTGAAAAAGGAAGCCAACCAGTGAACTAAGGAGCACCAAGAAGAGATTGAGAAGCTCCAAAAAGAAGTGGAAATACTAAAGAAATCACAGGAAGGAATGAAAAAGGAAATAGAACACTCATCCAATCAAGAGGAAAGGAATGGAAAAAGCCTCAGAAATAGAATGGAGGAAGCAGAACAAAGAATATCAGACCTGGAAGATAACACAGAGCAACTAAAAAGCTCAAATAAAGATTATGAAAATTGAGCCAGGTGTGGTGCACCACGCCTTTAATTCCTAAGCATTGGGAGGCAAAGGCAGGTGGATCTTATGATTGAGTTAAGACCCAGCCTGGTCTACAGAGTGGAGTTCCAGACAGCTGGGACTATCAGGGGAGATGCTTTGGGTCTTCAAAAAGACACGAAAAAAAAAACAAAAATTATGAAACAATTTATAAAATACAACAAAGCGGAACAACCAGGACCCATAGGAACCACTATGAAAAGAATCAAACCTTCCGCGCAATCATAGGAATAAAGGAAGGAGAGAATCCCAAAGAATAAGTTTGATCAGATCTCAACAAATAATAGATGAAAATTTCCACCAAACTAAAAAAAAGACAACACCATGGATACATTAAGCACATAGAACCTAAACAGACAGATCATAAAGAAGACTCCCTACACAACATATCATAGGTTTAAGATGCTAGAGGCCCCAAAGAAAAGCAAAATTCCTAAGTTTCACAAGAAAAAAGCACAAGTCGCATATAAGGGGAAACCTCAGAATACAACTAAGACTCTTTCAGTGCAAACCATGAAAGCAAGAAAACATGAGCAAAGCATTCCCAGTGTTAAAGGACTATATATGCCAACCGGTTACTATATACCGCAAAATGTCAATTATAGCTGAGGAGAGAAAGAGAAAAATCTTGCACTGACATACAAACAAGATGATAGAATACTATGCGCTGAAAACCAACCTTCAGAAAATATCTGAAGCTATTCAAAGGACAGAAAAGAAGGAAGCAATACCCCCAGCACCTAAGGGGAGAAACGAATAAAAAGACAATAACTGACAGAAGTAGAAAAAACTAGACTAAAAAAATGGCAAATGATATAAGGTACAGTAAAATGGAAAGCAAACAATGCATCTTTTTTTTTTATGTAATGTGCATGAATGGTAAAACTGTCTGACAAGTATTGGGTTCTTGTACTACCTGGCTGTTGTGCAAGTCCATGGAGGTGCAGAAGAGAGGCGTTCAGATTCCCCTGGACTGGAGTTTAAGAATGAATTGGAGTTAACAGATAGTTCTTAAGCTCCAATGTGGGTGAAAGGGAAGCAAACCTAGGCTCTTCTTCGTCAGAGAGCACATGTATCGTGCGACTTTAACCACTAGCACCAATGTCACCGACCAGGCCCAAGCAATCTAGCATCCTTTCCACTTAGATCCCTCTCACACACTTAATAATGTGCTGCGAAATAAACTCCCCTATTGCAAGTATAACACGAATAGACTGGAAGTTGGATTAGAAACAAAACCCTATGACCTATATGCTGTTACAGACTGTAAGACACGAACCGGCATGCACCCCGCTCTCAAGGATTGGCCACACATATTAAAGCGTGAAATCGGATGGAAATTAAAGTATTCCAAGCAAATTGCGTAATCCAAGAAAAAGATAAAAAGCGTCCAGGGTGTTGCTTATTTCTGTAAATATCGGAGACAAAATAAGAAGCACTCTCAAAGTAAAAGAACACTCAAAAGAGACCATAGGGGCCATTATATTGGGTTCTTTATCAAAGGACAATTGACCATGAAGAACTTCAAAATTATGAATATATATATCCAAACTGTGTGCACAATTTTTTTTTTTTGGGTCTTTTTCGAGTCAGGTCTCCCTGTGGCCCCAGCTTGTCCTGGTAGACTTTCCACTCTGTAGTCCTAGGCTGGCCTTGAACTCATGAGAAGTCTCTCGCGCACGCCTGGTGCTGCCTCAAAGTGCTCCGGGATTAAAGCGGCTATGCACCCCACCTCACGCCCATTGGAATTTTTCATTAAAGACAATTCTTCCAGGACCTCAAGGCACATAACCCACATACTATTAGTAGGGTACCTTCAATACCTGTGATTCAGCCACTAAGTCCTTGTTGCTACAGAATATCAACAAGGACACAATTAGAATAAAACAGAGAGCTGGGGCATGGTGGCACATGCCTTTAATCCTAAAATCTGTAATTGGAGCCAACTGTTATTGAGGTAATCTCTTATAAAACTGGGAAAACTGCCTTCTTTAATTCAGTGATTGCGCGAACTAAAAGAACATAGGGAGACTGTGAAGAACGATACTCATTCTCTGATGCATCCAAACTATTAACATGACTTCAAAAGTCTCCTTTAAGGTTCTAATTGCACTTAGCCAAAATATATTAACACAGGAAAGCTCTGACATCAAAAATTGGAGTACTCTATATCTGATGTCCCACACGGAGAGAAGTTGGCCAGGGGATCCAGTCCCCCACAAAAGGTAAAGCTTCTTGCCTTCGTAAACTGGGATACCTTGCAAGAAGAGAGGCAATAAGGCCCTGCTGTGGAAGACATGATGTAAGAATGGGAATTACGAATGTCATTGAGACCACACTTGCAATTGTACAGTTGGTCTTTGGAAAGCCAGAGAGTGTTACTAAAGAACACTGTAAAAACGAGGACCAATAAAGCATATATACGTCTCCTTGAGTCAAGTAAGATTCCTTCTCTGTCAGCAACAGCTACACCTCACTTGCCTGGATATACTGTGCAACAGAGGCAGACATATGCCTGAATATCCCAATCTATATTTCGCTTATTTGGCTCTTTCCTTGTAGGAATAATCCACAGCTGATTCTACAAGCTTACATCCTCCAGTACTGGTTAGTGGAATTTGTTATTACCGAGGGACACAACAGTAAGAACCTGCTCAATACTCTTTAAAGACAATACATACCAAATCGTGGATTAACAATACCATCAAACATCGTGTGTTCTATACTCAAAAGTAATACCTACCATTAGTGATAATCCAGTTAGATCTTGGTCTTCTAAACTGACCTATATATTAGAATTGGCTCGGACTTACATTAGTAGGCCACCTCATTGAAACATTATAGTGCCTGGTATCCAAAACCCTGTTCCAAGCTCTATGAAATAGGATAACCGATCCAGAATTGACCGAGTCAAACAAACAGCTCCATGAGAAAATTAGACTGTTTTGCTTCCTGTCCACCTGTGCTCCGAGGGCCCCTTTTGTAAGCCTAAGGGAACAATCTGTGGAAGAGGAGGTACAGTAGAATGTAAAGCCTCGTCTTGCTGATTGGGGTGAAATGGCGAAACTGTATAGCAATATAAGTCTGGACATCGGATTCATTCGAGATTTCCAGTTGATTGGGAATACCATGTACAAGCCCCGCCCAACTGCGATAGGTGCGGACCACATCGGCTCCAAATGCTGATATCCTTGGGGACAAATGCTTGCAAATTGGGTTTTTACAGTGGTATTACGAGATTGGCTTGTACTAAATTGAATATTACATTAATCTGTCTGATAGATGAGGAGAGAAACATGAAAAAAAAAAAGTAATACTTAAAAAACAAGAAAAAAAATTAAGCGACAAACTTGCAAATTAAAAAATCACTCTTTTCTCTTCCAATTTCCCCTGATTGTTTTCTTTTCATCTGCTAAGAAGTCTTTTGAGTTGTTGATAGTGTGACGTCACGATTGTGGCACCTACTTGATCCCTATGGGCGGGCTCATACCCGCTGTTCTCGTGAGTTTTAAAAAACAACAATTCGAATGGTACCTCATCTGTGGATGCTAGCATCAATAACCCCAGTTTTGGTTCATTGATTCAGTGTCCGAGGGCACCCCTCTCTGGTTCATTGATTCAGTGTCCGAGGGCACCCCTCTCTGGTTCATTGATTCAGTGTCCGAGGGCACTCCTCTCTGGTTCATTGATTCAGTGTCCGAGGGCACCCCTCTCTGGTTCATTGATTCAGTGTCCGAGGACACCCCTCTCTGGTTCATTGATTCAGTGTCTGAGGGCACCCCTCTCTGGTTCATTGATTCAGTGTCTGAGGGCACCCCTCTTTGATTCAGTGTCCGAGGGCACCCCTCTCTGATTCATTGATTCAGTGTCCGAGGGCACTCCTCTCTGGTTCATTGATTCAGTGTCTGAGGACACCCCTCTCTGGTTCATTGATTCAGTGTCTGAGGACACCCCTCTCTGGTTCATTGATTCAGTGTCCAAGGGCGCCCCTCTTTGATTCCTCCACTGCCAAAATTCCACTTCCAATCACATCAGAAGCAACCATATTACTTTTAAATTTTTTTTTAATTTTTTTTTGCCAGGCTTGGTGGGTGCATGCCTTTTTATGTATCCCAGCATTTGGGAGGCCGAGGCAGGCATATCTCTGTGAGTTAAAGGCCGCCTTGTCTACAGAGTGAGTTCTAGGATGGCTGGGCCTACAGGGAGAACCTATGTAATACAGTGCTTACAAGGCCAGAAAAGGCCACCAGTCCCCTGGAACTGAGGTTGCAAACAGTTGTGAGCTGCCATGGTCCCCAGCCTTCTGCAAAAGAGCCAGTGCTCTGACCCTGAGCATTCTCTAGCCACTCAGGGCACTGTTCCGAAGGAACAGAGGAGAAGCCTGTGACAACATGCCAGCCCTACCATCTCCTGGCTGTGCCATGGGAGCAATGCCTTGTGCCTGTGCCTGCTTGGGAGCTGCATACCGATGTTTGGGTTTCACTGTCTTTTCAATGCCTGGTGGTATTTAGTCACTTTTTCTGTTGCTGGATAAACACCATGACCCAAAGGAACCTTATAAAGGAAAGAGTTTTATTTGAGCTTATAATTGATGGTTCCAGAGAATTAGAGTCCATTGTGGCGGAGGCATAGCAGCTGGATCTGGAGCAGTCAAGATGCCCAAGGGTCAACATCTCGCAATGAGCACAGGTATAGTCAGAGAGAGAGAGCAAACCTTGTACACCATGAGGCTTGTTAAAACTCACTAAAGCCTGCCCCCCAATAACGTTACTTCCTCTAGCACGGCCACAACCTTCTATAGACCCTCCAAAAACAGTGCCACCAACTGGAGAACAATGTATGAATACTTTTACAGCCTATGGTGGACACTCATATCAAACCACCACACCTGGGATTTTTTTTTTTTTTTCATTCTTTTTTTTTTTCTAATGATATTTTTTTTCACATAAATTAATTTTTATTTTTTAACAAATCTAGACCCATGTTCCCGCCCATTCCCACACCCCACCCGAGAGCTCATGCATTCTGGCCAAACATCACTTTTCATAATCTTTCTCAGTCCTTTTCTCTCAATATTCTCATGAGGAAGTTGACTGTTGAGCAGAAGTTCACGCTGTTTCAGTCAGTTCCTTCATCCGCAGTCCTTTTCTGTTGTTGTTGTTGTTGTTGTTGTTGTTTTGTTTCCCATATGCATTACATCCAACTGCTTTGGACAAAAGTTCTAAGGGGGCCCTAATAGACAGGAAATACTTACAACTAAGGTAATTGGCAAACTAGCATCCACAGATGAGGGATACCATTGTCGTTTTGTTTTTCTGGGACCTGGTGTGTACTTCACTCAGCATGATGTCCTCATAGCTTCCAGCCATTTTCTGCAAAGCTTCGTGATGTTGTCTTTCTTTACTGCTGCATAGAAACTCCATTGTGTAGAATGTACCACATTTTCTTACCGACTCGCACAGTTTGGTGGCCAATTTGGGTTGTTCCGGCTTTTGCTATTTGACAGAGCTGCAATAAACAGGCGTGCATGTATCTCTGGTGGGGTAAGTCTTTAGGGTACATTCCAGGAGTGAATGGCTGGGTCGGGTGGCAGTTCATTCCAAGTATTCCTTAGGTTCTCAGTAATGCCACAACTGCGTTTCCATAGTGGCTGTGAGTGTTTACATTCCCACCAGCAGTGTATGGGTGTTCCCCTTTCCCCTCACCTCTCCAGCACTTGGAATCATTTGTTTTCCTTGATCCTAGCCATCTTATTGGAAGTAAGATGATATCTTAAAGTGTTTGTTTTGATTTGCAATTTCTCTGATGATTAGTAATGTTGAACACTTTTTAAGATTTTTCTTGGCCATCTCTAATTCCTACTTGTGAAGTCCTCTGTTCAGCTCTTTACTTTGCCCTCCATTCTATTGAGTGGGTCATTTGTTTTCTTTGGTTTTTTGAGTAGTTTATATATTCTGGTAATAAATGCTTTGTCAAGATGTATCTTTGGTAAAGGTTTCCTCCCACCTCTGTGGGATTTCTCTCAGTTCTTGATTATTTCTTTTGAAGTACAGAATCTCTTGAGTTTAAATAAGGTCCCACTTGTCAAATTGTTGACTTTAATCTGCGGCAGGCTCTGTTCCTGATTTAGAAGTTCTTTTCCTACGCCTATGTCTCATAGTCTGTTCTGCTATCTTTTCTTCATATCAGCTTCAGAGTTTTGGGGTTTCACACGTTGAGGTCTTTGATCATCTGGAGTTGACTTTTTTACAGGTGAGAGGTAGGGGTTTAATTTCCACATTCTTACTACAAGTGGTGATCCATTTTTGCAAACACCACTTTCTGAAGAAGCTGAATTTTCTCCATTGTGTTTTCTTGGACCCCTTGTCAATATAAGATGGCTGAAACTGTAATGTGCTCAAGTTTGGATCATCAGTTTTGTTTCATTGGTCAACGGTCTGTTTTTGTGCCANCTGCTCTTGCAGAGAAGACCCGAGGTTTCTCCCATCACCCACATGGCAGCCAAGAACCTCTGAACTCCAATTCCAGAGAACTCCAGTTCCAGGGGAATCGACACCCTCTTCTGACCTCCTGGATTGCCAAGCACCGGTACACCCAACTACTTGTCGACCGTTACCTTCATGCACATTACATAAAAAAAAAAGATGCATGTTGCTTCCTTTACTTATTATTCATTTGCCATTTTTAGTCTAGTTCTACTTCTGCAGTTATGATCCTTTTATTCGTTTCTCCCTCTTAGGTGCTGGGGGATAGTTGCTCCTTTTTCTTCTGTCCTTTGAATAGCTTCAGTATTTTCTGAAGGTTGGTTTTCAGACCATGTATTCTATCATCTTTGTTTTAGTCAGGCAAGATTTTTCTCTTTTCTTCAGCTATAATTGACATTTTTGCGGGTATATTAACCTGGGTTGGCATCCATTAGTCCTTTAACACTGGGAATGCTTTGCTCCATGTTCTTCTTGCTTCATGGTTTGCACTGAAAAGTTAGTTGTATTTCTGAGGGTTTCCCCTTATATGTGACTTTGTTTTTCTTGTGAACTTCAGAATTTTGTCTTTTGTTTGGGCATCTAGCATCTTAAATATGATATGGTTTGTTGTAGGGGGAGTTTCTTTGATGATCTTGTCTGTTTGGCTTTCTATGTGCTTAATGTATTCCTATGGTTTGTCTTTTTTTTTAGTTTGGTGGACATCTTCATCTATTATTTGTTGAAGATTTGATCAAACTTATTCTTTGGGATTCTTCTCCTTCTTTATTCCTATGATGCGGAGTTTGATCTTTTCATAGTGCTCCATATGCGGTTGTTGTTCCGCTGTTGTTTATTTTAAAATTGTTCATAATTTTTTTTTTTTTTTTGGTCTTTTTGAAGACAACTTCTCCCCTGTAGTCCCAGCTGTCTGGAACTCCACTCTGTAGACCTAGCTGCGGTCTTGAACTCAATCATAGATATCCACCTGCCTCCGCCCTCCCAAATGCTAGGATAAAGGCGTGGGCACCACACCTGGGCTGAATTTTCGCCTAGCGGTTAAGAGCGCCGACCGCTCTTGCAGAGGACCCGGGTTCGATCCCCAGCACCCACATGGCGGCCGAGAACCGTCTGAAACTCCAATTCCAGGAGAACTCCAGTTCCAGGGGAATCCGAGACCCTCTTCTGACCTCCGCAGCATTGCACGACACGGGTGCACACACCTGCACGCAGACAGTACATTCATACACATACCGAAATAAATAAAAATTAAAAAAAAAAAAGACATCATGAACTTTGCAGGTAAATGGATGGAACTGGAAGATATTATGTTAAGTAACACAGTCCCAGAAAAACAAATGATGAATGGTATCCCTCATCTGTGGATGCTAGCACCAATAACCTAGTTGTAAACATTTCTTGTTGGTGATGCATATTGGAAAGAACAACAACACCAACAACAGAGGGGACTGCATCAAAGAAGTGACTGAAAGAGTGAATCTGGAGGGGTGGGGGAGTTGGGAGGGGGACATGAGTCTGGATTCGATTTGTAACATAATCTTGTACAAAAAAAATATGTATGTAAAACAATAAAAAAGAAAATAAAAAAACATTATGCTAACAAAAGCAGTCAATCACAAAGGTCACATACTGTGTGATTCCACTGATGTGAAATATTCAGAATAAGAGAGTTCATAGAGAAAAAAATGTAGATTAGTTAATAGGAAAGGATGAGTGATTGATAAGGAATATGGTGTTTCTTTTGGGAGTGAATAAAATATTCTTAAATTAATAGTAATTTTAGTGTATAACCCTGTGAATAAACTAAATCCACTGAAGTGTATACTTTAAATGAGTCAAGTTTATGGCATGTGAACATGTCTCAATTGACCGTAGAAGAAAATAAGTATCATACAAATACAACATAAACCACTAAAGCTTTTAGGCCACTGCCACCCACACAGTCTAAGACAGGTACTCCTCTTGAGTAGTTCCTCAAAAAGACTGAAGTATTAAGTGACAGGCTTCCCTTCTAGGTCTCACACTAAGTCTCATTTCTCCTACCAGCCCAACAGGCAAAATAATGCAATGGTTCAAGATGGCTGATTGACCACATTTTAATCCAAATCTACTACAACCTATATGACTTTAGACAGATTACTTTTCTCTCATTACAAAATTATAATTGATTGTTACGAAGAGTAAATGACACAGTCTATGAAAAGAGCATCAGAAAGTGTTATTAAACATTAATCATTTAAAAAATCCCTCTCAAAAAAAAATCCCTCTCATTAAGATGTACTATCTTCTTTCAAAGTCCCCAGTCTATTTTATTCCCCATTTATCAATGGCCATTTAGCTACTACATGTCATTTCTAATTCATCAAACACAAGGTACTAGCTGATCTGATGCTGACAAACTCTTCCCATGGAAAGGAAGACAACTTTTCTGAGATTCTCTTTCTGTGCTCTTATCCAGAGTCTCAGAACTATGGAATACCATTCAGGCAAAGCTGTTTTCAAAGGCCAAAGTCATTGCAGCCATTCCTCGGGTGTCCCCTAGAGTGACTCCAAACTATAGGCACCTTGGTTTTCTGTAGTCCTGTAAGCTGGGCAAGCATACAAGAAGTCTGACCATGGATTTGATGTTCATCCCATGCTATGTAGGTACAGTGTATATGGTACATGGATAGCTTCATCTCACCTTCACACAAACTTCATCTTGAAGACTATCATCATCTTTTTCACTTGAGGAAACTTGAGGAGAAAAGTTCATTTGTCAAGGCCACACAGCCATGGAGGGGTGGAGCCAGGATTCTGATCAGGCCCTCTTTCAGAGTAGCCCAAAGTAGTAGAGGTCATAAATTATATATATATTATTATTATCAGCACATGGAAGGCAGAAGGACTGTGTAGCCTTGGCTATATAGCAAGACTGAGTTTAACTGATTAATGGTATGTGTCATTAACTCAACAGAATGACATGAATCCTCTGCTTGCAAAGTCTGGCTTCTGTTTACTTGCAGGTTTGGAGTCAGAGACCTCAGGTTCTGATCCTACTACTTGGTAGCATGTGTTTTTGCATTAATTTTTCCTGGTTAGATGTAAACAAATGTTTATTCACACAAGAGAAGATGTCAATGACTGACCAATGCATGATTCTGCAAAAGTCCAACCTGGCAAATAAATGAGTTTATTGGGCTGTTTACAGAACATGGTGAAGGGTTACTTACTGAGCTGCATTGCTGTAAAGTCCCACGCTGTCATGATGATGACCTCCTAGAATCTGCATTATAGAGTTCCCCTTTCTGGTAACCTTCTCTAGCATCTCCCAAGATCATTTGCAGTTGGGTGGTGGCAAGTGTCATAGCTAGATTCAGAAGTTAAGAGCTTGTGAGCCAACCCTTCTCCTTCTACCAGGAAATGCCAATAGCTCCATTACTATTACCAGGGACATAGTAGTACACACTGTATTGTTCTACTCATTAGTTGCCATGGCTACCAGCCACATTAATTTCTATTCCAAGGAGGGTGTTCTGCTTGGAGGAAAAACCACTATACAAGAAATGTATTTAACTTCTGAGTTTGTTGTCTCTAGATTAGTTACTTTTCTCATTGCTCTAACAGAAACAACAAGGGAGGAAGGAAGGATTTATTCTGGCTTATGGTTCAGAGGATATAGTTCAACAAGGTGGGGGAAGACATGATGTAGGGAACAGTCCACAGCTGGGGCTCAGAAGCATGAGCTGCCTAGTTATGTTAATAGTCAAGAAGGAGAGGGCTCAAACCTGAACTATATGCCCCTGCCCTGACTCACTTCTTCCTAAAGGATCCACGACCTCTACAAGCAGCACCCCCAGTTAGGGATCAAGTGTTCAAATACATTACCTAGTAAGGGATATTTCATACTCAAACCAGAATGTTCTGCCCCTGTCCCCAAAGGATCATGGGCAACTTATACTGTAACATGCATTCAGTCCAACATCAATAATCCCATATTCTTAGTTCTGACACTGTTCAAAAGCCCATGGTTGGGGCTGGAGTGTTGGCTCAGTGGTTAGGACTGCTAGGCTTGGTTCTCCCAAGACCTGGAATTCATGGCCAGCATTCCCAGGGCACACACATTTTCCACTCCCTCCAAAAACTGTCAATCAGTGACCTCACTTCCTCTTTACCTGATGTCCCGGCCTAGACACATAAAAGGGCCTGGAGAGACACCATCTTGGCTGCTGGCTGCCACACTCCATCAAGCCCAGCCCTGGCTGTTCCTGAAGTAAACTTTCCCAGAGTGCCTAAACCTGACGTTTTCCTTTTATTTGGGGGTCACACTGACATAAACCTAATATCATTGTACCAAATACCTGCCTCAGAATAGCGAATAATGCCTCCGGTGGACCAGCTACCAGTTGCAGGCTACAAACATCCAGCACCAATTTGGCCTAAGGTACTGCCTTGTCCTGACTCCACTCTGGTCTCTCTACATTCTTTCCCGTCTGTGGTGGTTTGAATGAGAGTGTCCCCCCATAGGCTTTAAGTGTTCAGATATTTTGTCCCCAGTTGGTGGCACTGTTCTTGGTGGTCTTAGAAGGTGTGGCCGTGCTGGAGGAAGTATGTCACTGGGGGCAGGCTTAGTGAGTTTAACAAGCCTTGCTGTCTCTAGTCTCTCTGCTTCCTGTGCTCATTGTGAAATGTGACCCTCAGCTTGCTGCTCCAGCCCCGGCCACCATGCTTCCCACCACAATGGACTCTAATTCCCTGGAACCGTCAATCATAAGCTCAAATAAACTCTTCCTTTTGTAAGTTCCCTTGGTCATGGTGGATTTATCACAGCAACAGAAAAGTGACTAATACACCGTCCTCTTTTTCCACCTTCTGGCTCTCTGCTTTTCTTTCTGCCATGAGCATGGACTTAGCATGGGCTAAGTCCAAAAGAATCCAGGACACAAATATTATAATACAATCTAATTTTTATTAATTCCCGCACAGGTTAATTCTATAATTCTAATTCTGTCCTGTCCTAGCCTATCTCCCCAAGGCTGCTCACCTACACGGCATTCTCTTAGCCTCCTGGAAGTGATGGAGGGAGTCCACACTAGAGAGTTCCAAGAAGCCAGTTGATTAGCTGAAGTGGATCTCTCTCGGACCCGGAGCTGTGGCAGCTCAGGCAGGCTGGTCCGGGCAGCAGCAGTAGCCAGCTCCGTCAGCATGCACTTCAGGCAAACTGGTGTCATGGGGGCAGCATGTCCAGGTGTTCTCAGATGAGAGGTTCACAGTGGCATCTCACAGCAGTCCCCTGAGGGAGAGTGAGAGCAAAGTTATTTTATACTTCTCAGCTTAAATGAGCCACAGTTGGGTGTGTGGGGTGCACTGGGTCTCAGGTGCTAATCTAAGGCTTCTGCCTAAGGTCCCCCCCTGCATAGTAGGTGGTTATCTTTCCTGTCTGGGGTCATGCCTTGGTCAAGGTAGGGGACCCAGGACTGGTTATCAGGTCCTTGCATCCATGCCGCCTCTGGCCACCTAATCAATTGAGTATGGTCAGTCTTTTGGGCTGTTGAGCCCCTCTGTGGCCAGCCTAGTGCTGAATGCTTATCTCTAAAGCAGCCCTAAACTGGAGCAGGCCTCTTGCTGAGCTAAGTTTAACATTTGCTAATTTCTTTAAAGTTATGACATTTCACACATTATCTACAGTTAGTTTAATCCTAACTACTTCTAATTCACACAACTTCTTCATGATAACTCTGCTCCTAACACTCTCTCTGGCCTCCAGCCTCCTGCCTTCAGTTTTTGAACCTCCCAAAATTAGCCAGGTTTTAGGGACTGGTTCTAGGGCTTTGCTCCTTCCTGATTTCTGCCTCCAGGTTGCTAGATGCAGAACCAGAACCCAAACTGACTTATCTCCTCTGTGATGGTGGTACGTCATTTTTGCAGACTTTGGATACTATTCCACACTCCTGGATTTAGGGTGGGACGCCTCCTGACTTCCAAGTGCTACAGTGGCTGAGACTCTATTTCTGCCTTTCCTCCCTCTCCAGGGAGGCTTCCACAGTCCTGTGAGGCTTTTCTTTTCTCTGTCTCCTTCCATCCATGTGTTTCTGGCCTTTTCCTAGACCCTGAAGGAACACTCTTATTTCTTTCCCTCTCTCTTCCCCTCTCTCCCACTCTCTTGCCTTCTCTACTCTTCTGTCACCTGGCCACAATATCAATTGGAAGTTAATATTGTCTGGCCTGAGACGGGTACCCTAGATTCCAACACACACACACACACACACACACACACACACACACACACACACACCTTAAGAGATTTCAGCTAGGGTACTGGTAAAAACTGGTCTGATTACCAACAGATCCAGGCCTTCTTTTCCTTGTTCCCATCACTCACCCACTAGAGGTTCCATATTGAGTTCTGGGGAGTCTTTACTAAGGGGTCTCCCAAAATTCTAATAACTTACTTGGTTGCCATACAAAATTCCCTGCTCAGAATTTGGTTACTAAACAGGCCCATTCTTATTTCTTGCTATTTTCCCTCAGGGATTTTGCAGCCATAAGCCACTTGGTTCTGAACTAAAGAGAAAAAAAAAGTTAAAAATGCCCCCCCCCTTTCTGAGGCTTCATTCCCCCCCATGGGGAAGGGAGAGCAGACACAGGGGTCTGGAATTTGTATCTCAGACCTGTTGTAACAAGCTTTAAACAGCAGTGATTAGATCACTACATTTCCAAGGCAGCTGCTTTCCTAACTGGATGAAAGCATTTTAAATTTCAGTGAACAAGAAATGCTCTGGCAAGGCGTGCTTCCAGAGCAACAGCCCAAGGATGTGTGTGCTAGACACAGCTCCCTGTTTATTTCTGCTGCCTTCAGAAGTTCCTTTTCCAGCAAGGCTTATATCTAAGAATAAAGAGATCCAGAGAACATTGCTTCGCTTTCACAGTTAAAAAGGGGTGGTGAAGATGGGCGTGGTGGTGCACGCCTTTAGTCCTAGCACTCGGGAAGCAGAGGCAGGCGGATCTTTGTGAGTTCAAGGTCAGTCTGGTCTACAGAGTGAGTTCCAGGACAGCTGGGACTACAGGGAGACCCTGTCTCGAAAAGACAAAAAAAAAAGGGGGGGGGGGTGAGTGACATGGTCTGAGACCATGCATTCCTTGCCTGTGCTTTTGTATTTGGGGTCTACATATCTGCGAGTAACTTCACCTTATATCAAGTCTAACTTAATTGGTAATGCTCTAAAAGTAAAAGAGGATTAGTGTAGACATTTAATCTGTGGAGTATCTGAATCCCATGGAACTTGTATCTTGATGGGAGATGGAATTATTTTATCAAGAAGCTTAATAAGATATCCCTGTGCTGCCTAATGACTGCACCAAGAAGGAGTCAGCCATCTTGGTTGATGATATCACAGCTGCATGGCTTGGTTGCCATCTTGGACAATAACATTTTCAAAATGGTGGTGACCTGTGTAACCCTGCTGCCATCTTGATCCAGCCACATGGCATCATTTAAAATGGTGACACCTGCCTGGGAACTTACCAGAACTACTGAATTTTTTTTTTTTTTAAAACTTTTTTTTTTTTTTTTTTTTATGTTCTTTTTTTTTTTTTTTTTTTTTTTTTTTGCATGTAGGTTTGTGTACTAGTGTCGTGCAATGCCGCGGAGGTCAGAAGAGGGTTTCAGATTCCCCTGGAACTGGAGTTCTCCTGGAATTGGAGTTTCAGACGGTTCTCGGCCGCCATGTGGGTGCTGGGGATTGAACCCGGGTCCTCTGTAAGAGCGGTCGGCGCTCTTAACCACTAGGCCATCTCTCCAGCCCCAGAACTACTGAATTTAAGGAGGAACAAAGTAACCTGGGAATTCCCTAGACTATAAGCATTTAAACATATGTTCTAATCTTTTCACAATTTATTTTTTGTTTTGGTTTTCATCTTAGATTATTATTAAAAAGAGAGAAAAAAAAGAAAAAGAAAAAAAAAGACAGTCCAACACAATCTCTAGTGCCTTGTAACAAGTTGAATGCATTTTTATGTCAGATTAAGGAAGTAATGCCAAGTCTCCAGTATTGGAGTTTAAAATTTTATCATTGTTTTAATCTGCTTCTAAATGGGATTATTTTTCATTTTAAACTTTTTGTATAGGTATAGTTGCTGGGCTTTAAGAATGGCTATTTAGGGGCTGGAGAGATGGCCTAGCGGTTAAGATCGCCGACTGCTCTTGCAGAGGACCCGGGTTCAACCCCCAGTACCCACATGGCGGCTGAGAACCATCTTTAACTCCAGCTCCAGGGGAATCTGAGACCCTCTTCTGACATCCATGGCATTGCATGACATGGGTGCACAGACCTACATGCAGGCAGTACATCCATACACGAAATAAATAAAATTTTAAAAAAGAATGGCTATTTAAATTTTTTACATTGTTTTACATATTTACTGGCTTTTAAAGAAAACTATTTTGGGTTTTGACTTTGTTTACGTGACATTTACCTATTTTTAAGGGATTGTTTGGGGATTTTGACATATTTTATACGGTATATTACTGATTTCTAAAGGGGACTATTTTGAATTCTTACATTGTTTTACATATTTATATTAAGGACCTGCCCTTCCATTTCATTGGGGTTTTTTTGTATCCTTTAAATTTTAATTCCTCTCTCTTACTTGAGGTGGGCCAGACAAATCCCATTTTATTTCTGACCTTGATATAAACCTCTGTTGTGTCGGGATTAAAACTGTGCAGGAATTAAAGGCATGGGCTACCACACCCTGCTGGTTTAGGTCACTCTTAGGAGTGGCCCCAGGCCACAAGATTTAGGAGTGCATCAGGGCCTATCCTCATGCAAAAGTCTCAAAACTTTCTCACATTTTTCCAGCATGAGCATGCTTGGTTTCTGACCCATAACATTACCCTCATTTTACTCAGTTGCTTACCTTTAAAGAAATGGCTTTAGGGTTTTCAACTCACAACAAATTTATTTCCAGGTTCTCTGTTTCCTAAGGAATCCCCAATTCTCCATGCATCAGATTCCAGCCCAGCAAGCTGTGTCACCCTCATAGAACTTATTGTAAACCTCAACCCTACCATAACCTCAAACCAAAAACCATTTTTCTAAAACCCTTATTTTTCCAAACCACTGCCTTCTTCATAATTCTAGTTGTGCCTATTTACAAACGATCATAATAATCAAATTTTATTAATTCATATAATTATTTATGACTATCATTTTCTTATGTCATTTAAAAACTCCCTGTAATGTCATGTTTTTATGTTTCCACGTGTTAGGATCTAGTATTTCCATGCAGAGAGATCTCACACAATTATACTGCCTCCATGTGTTACTTTTCTCCAAACAGTTTTAAATTGGTCACTGAGTTTTCTTTCTTTATTTTTGTGCACAAGAATTATTCGTTTAGGGGCTGGAGAGATAGCCTACTGGTTAAGAGTACCGACTGCTCTTGCACAGGACCCGGGTTTGATCCCCAGCACACACATGGCAGCTAAGAACCGTCTGTAACTCCAATTCCAGGAGAACTCCAGTTCCAGAGGAATCCGACAACACACTCTTCTGACCTCCGCGGCATTGCACAACACGGGTGCACAAACCTACATGCAGACAGTACATTCATAAACATAGAAAATAAATAAAAATTTAAAAAAAGAATTATTAGTTTAAATTTAATTATAGTATGCCTAACCAAAATATACTCGAAGGACTAAGAACTAGGTTTTTTTCCAATGCCTACAAAATGGTATTATATACCTGGTTTTCTGAAAATGTTGTTTGTTAACTACCTTTTGGGTTGAGCTTGCTCTCCAAAGTAACTGTTTTAAGGTATTTCTTTCGTTTGTTTTAAAGTATTCTGATTTCTGTTTCCATTCAAGTTTGTTTTTTTATTGCTTTCAGGCCTCTGAAGATCTAATTTTGACCCTTCCCTACTAAAGATTTACTAACAGTTTTTTTTATTTTCTTTTACTTAAATGGGCTTCTGACAGCTGTGCATCTGTCCCTCTGGACAGGAACCAATTTAAAAATCCCTAGACTCATCCATATTCTGGCACTTGAGTCAGACACAGTAGTACCTGGCTTCTCCTGGGTACTTTATAAAAATGGTTTCCTCTGGGGCTGGAGAGATGGCTTAGCAGTTAAAAACATGACTGCTCTTGCAGAGGACCCGGGTTTGATTTCCAGCACCCACATGGTGGCTAAGAACCGTCTTTAGTGCCCAACAGAGGCAGGTGGATCTCTGTGAGTTCAAGGCCAGCCTGGTCTACATAGCGAGTTCCAGGCCAACTGGGGATACAGAGAGACCCTGTCTGTCTGAAAAACATCAAAAACAACAAACAAAACTGATTCCCCCAAAGGCCCTTAAGAAAATCTCTTCCTACCAATAAAACAGCCTAGAAATAGACAACTACAATTTGTTCAAAATAACACCTTTAGATTTTATTTTATAAAATTATCATATCCTTTTGTGTATACACCACTGCCCAAGCCTGAATTATCACAGGCCATCACAGACCTCCCCTGACCCTGTCGGTTGTGCTCCTGCCTTCCTCTCTCATTCTAGGTTCTTTGAATACCATTTTCTTATACCCTACTGCATGCATTTAATATTGTCAATTGTTAAACATCTTTATCTTATATTGCCTTAATAAGACTATTTCCTGCCATCTGATTCCTTAGCCTCTCCCTTAATGAAGCTGTTTTTAATATTCATATTGTAACTTTAGTTATGGTTAGTTTTTAGTAAAAAAAAAATACATTATTCTGTTTTCCATCACTTGTTCAGTTTGAAACACAATTAAGGAGATTTACTATATTAAAATGTAGGGCTGGGCCAGGAGTGATGGCGCACGCCTTTAATCCTAGCACTTGGGAGGCAGAGGCAGGCGGATCTTTGTGAGTTCAAGGCCAGCCTGGTCTACAGAGTGAGCTCCAGGACACCTGGGGCTACAGGGAGACCCTGTCTCGAAAACACCAAACAAACAAACAAAAAACCAA
>VZQC01009903.1:647497-659997 GCA_009823505.1 Rhizomys pruinosus
GTGGTTCAGATCACAAATACCTTTTCACTATGTTAGCGGATGGTTTTGCTTTCCTCCTTCAGATGCTTTTTTTTTCCTTTTCCTCCTCCAGATGCTTTTTTTTTTTCTTTCCTCCTCCTTGTTTATGGAGTATTGACTTGTCTAGTTTTCAATTTTGTTTATATATTGGATATTGGAAGCCAAAGTACTCTTCTCTTCTTGTTCTGAAGGTTCTCCAAAAAAAAGTCCATTTGGATTCTCACCAATCTCCGGTGGGGGGGGGGCACCTGCCCGAGTTACTTCCGGCCAGCCCACACAAAGATGCAGAGCCACTGACCCAAATCTGCCGACCCTCTGGCCCCGGCTCCAAAGGCGAAGGGCGGTCCCGCCCAGAAGTCCTCAGAGACATGACCCCCTAGCTGCCTCCCCGGAAAGAGTCCACCCCCAAAAGTACCTGCCTGAGTGACTTCCAGCCAGCCCACAAAAATGTGCAGAGCCATCGACCCAAATCCACTGGCCCCAGCTCCAAAGGCAAAGGGCGGTCCCGCCCAGAAATCCTCAGAGATGCAACCCCCTAGCTGCAGCCCCAGAAAGAGTCCACCCCCAAAAGTACCTGCCCGAGTCTTACTACAGCTTTTATAAAGTGTCATCACTAAAATTAATTATTTTCATATTTTAATTACAAAGAAATTATGTTCCACAACTAGAGACTCTTGGTACTATGCAGAATGTGGACAATTTTAAATGTTATCTATTTTTTTGTCTTTTCAAAACAGGGTCCTCCTGTACCCCCTAGACATCCTGGATCTTGCTATGTAGACCAGGCTGGCCTCAAACTCACAGAGATCCATCTGCCTCTGCCTCCCAAGTGCTGGAATTAAAGGTGTGTGCTACCACACCTGGCTTAAATGTTATTTATTTATTTATTTATATGAATGTACTGTCCACATGCAGGTTTGTGCACCCGTGTTGTGCAATGCCTCGGAGGTCAGAAGAGGGTGTCGGATTCCCCTGAAACTGGAGTTCTCCTAGAATTGGAGTTACAGACGGTTCTCAGCTGCCATGTGGGTGCTGGGGATCGAACCCAGATCCTCTGCAAGAGCAGTCGGTGCTCTTAACCACTAGGCCATCTCTCCAGCCTTTAAATGTTATTTTTGACTGTTTTATTTAAAATAATTGTAATATTATCATAGAGATTAAGTACTATTATTATAAAAATTACTGTTGCAACCAAAATTTTAAGAACATTCCTTTGGCTTGTACTGCACATCTTGTTACAGTGTCAGGTGAAATGGACACCTATAGGTATTGAGTTACCCATACATACTAAAAATGTTTTTATATATCTCTATTATACTTTGCATGTGTTACTTTTGATATTTTCTAGAAAAACTAGGTTTTACCTAGGAAACCATACAGGACAGTCCAAATGAAAACAGTTTCATTGAGCTTGACTTAAGACAACCTATTTCCTGTCTATATGTAAGTGAATGTGACCCCCTCCTTTCCTTCTCAAAACTAGAACTCAGAGTGGGGGGGGAACAAACTGGGTTTTTTAATAGTGAAACAGCCTTCATTTGAGCTAGACCTAGAAGCTATTAGTTTAAGCTTCTTTATTATTTTAAGCTTGCTTTCTGGGCTATGTCTACTTAACCTAAAAATGTTAAATTTCTCCTTTTGTGGCTTGGGTCCATTCTACTTAGACTATCTAAACAGCCCTTTATAGACCTAAACCCTAAAGAATAAAACATATGATGTACTTAATAACTTTAGTGTCAACTTGACACAACTTGGTTGATGAAACCTCAAGTGCCCCCATTGGACTGGCCTGTGGCCATGTCTACAGGATATTTTCCAGATTGTTAAATGATGTGGGATGGCCCAGCCCACTGTGGGCAATTCCACCCCTGGGAAGATCTCTCTATTATATAAGAAAATATGGGCCAGGCGTGGTGGCGCACGCCTTTAATCCTAGCACTTGGGAGGCAGAGGCAGGCGGATCTTTGTGAGTTCAAGGCCAGCCTGGTCTACTGCATGAGTTCCAGGTCAGCTGGGGCTACAGGGAGACCCTGTCTCGAAAAGACCAAAAAAAAAAAAAAAAAAAAGAAAAGAAAATAGGCTGAGCCTCGGCCAATGGAACAAGCCAATAAACAGCATTCCTTCCTGGTCTGTGCTGCAGCTCCTACCTCCAAGTTCCTGCTCTGACTTCCTACCTTGGGCTCCCTAAGTAATGAACTATGACCTGGGAAATGTAAAGCAAATAAACACTTTCCTCCTAAAGTTAGTATTACTCAGAGTGTTTTGTCACAATTCAGGATTTATTAAAAATGCTTAAGTCTTTGTTCAAGCTTTATTTATGTGTTATATAGTAATTAAAAATACCGAATTAGCCAGATGTGATGGCACATGCCTTTAATCCCAGTACTTGGGAGGCAGAGGCAGGCTGATCTCTGTGAGTTCAAGGCCAGCCTGGTCTACATAGCGAGTTCCAGGACATCTGGGGCTACAGAGAAACCCTGTCTCAAAAAGAGAAAAAAAAAAAACCAATACACTGTTCCTCTTGGAGGTTTAACAACCATACTTAAAAGCTCTAATCTGATTTGGTCAAAGGGATTTAAAGGGATAATTTTTTGGCCCTTGACCTCTAAGGTCAACTTAAGTTCTAGGGGACTATGGAGGGCACTTCTCAAAATGTCCTATGACTGTGAGTCACTAGTCTTCCTGTGCAGGGAGGTTGTGGAGATTTGCTTTAGGGATTCCAACCAGTGTCCAATCTAAAAGGAGGAAGGTCAACAGAGGAAAGTTTCCTCATGCTTCGAAGGGAAGCCTGGTCAAGTAAGACCTAACTTTCGGGGCTGGAGATACGGCTCAGCGGTTGGGAGCACCGACTGCTCTTGCAGGGGGCCCAGGTTCAATTTTTAGCACCCACATGGCAGCTAGAAACCATCTTTAGCTCCAAGTTCCAGGGGAATCCGGCACCCTCTTCTGACCTCTGAGGCACTGCATGACACAGGTGCACCAACCTGCATGCAGATAGTACACTCATATACATAAAAAAAAAAGACCTGACTTCTCACCACGTAGATGGAACTGGTAAAAGAAATAAGCCAAAGGATCCAGGTACTTTCCCCAAAGCCCAAGTGACCCCTGAGGACCAAAATCTCAACTGACCTTAAAAGCAAAATTAATTTATCTGATCTAACTGTATGGTTTCAAACACCCCAACAGGAATGTATAATCAAACATAAAATAATTTATACCTTATTACCTCAGAGATAGGTGATATCTGCTGTACCATGCTAGAAAATACCTCAGAGATAGGTAAGCTCTGCACCATGCTAGAAAAATACCACTTCTATTTAGGACTCATGACTAATGCCACCCCCCCAACCTATTGTCATGGTTATGCTAGCTCTCATTCTGGTGCTCTGTATACTAAAACTTTTTTCCGATCTCTTACAACAGAGTACAGGTCCTCACATCCTCCAATTGGAGACCTGGACAGGGCTCCTCCCAAGGCTAATGCACTTATTAGGACCCCAGTTGGCCCTGGGAAATCTGTGCTCTGTGGCACCATGCCTCTTAGGGTATTTCCAAAAGCAAATCCAACAGCTCATTCATACAATATTTAACTAGTGTGTTCTTTCAGTTGTAGAAGGTGAAAGTGCACACCAACCACTGGCCACTATCAATCCTGATCAAATGCCAGTCAGTCATCCAGAGTGACTAAGATGGAGACCTGATCCTGATTTACTAACCTGAAATCCCTTTTTTCCCCAACTATGCTCCCTATCAGCCAGAAGCAATTACAGAAAAGAATATGACATCCCTTCTCTATTATAACCAAAAGGCTAGACTGTTAGGCTTGGTTCTACTAAGACCTGGAATTCATGGCCAGCATTTCCAGGGCACACAGATTTTCCATTCCCTCCAGAAACTTTCAATGACCTCACTTCCTCTTTACCTGATGTCCCGGCCTAGACACATAAAAGGGCCTGGAGAGACGCCATCTTGGCTGCTGGCTGCCACGCTCCATCAAGCCCAGCCCTGGCTATTCCTGAAGTAAACTTTCTTGAAGTGCCTAAGCCTGGTGTTTTCCTTTTATTTGTGGGTTGCACCAACATAAACCTAACAAGGGCCACTGGCTGTTCTTGCAGAGGACCTGGGTTCTGTTCCAGCACCAACATAGCAGCTAACAATCATCCTTAACTCCAGTTTTACGGGATCTGATGCCCTCTTGAGTTCCACAGGCATTGCATATATGCGGTACACTTACATACATGCCGGCAAAACACATAAACATAAAAATTAAAAAGAAAGTCCAAAGTGTGTCTTTGTCTCTGTCTCTGCCTCGCCCTCCCTTTTTCTTACAGTCTAGGTATTTTATTTCTTTTTGTATAGTAAGCCATGAATTCATGGGAGTAGAGCTCCAGTACCTGGCTTCCTTTCTACCAGTATGCTTCTAAGGATGGAACAGGCTGGTGCTTCGGTTCAACCCAGGTTCCTTTTCTTTGGCTTCCTTTTTTCTGATAATTTTCCTTCACCTGCTTCAGGAACTGTCTTCGTTCTTAGAGTGCTTAATATGCTCAATATGCCATTAACTATCTTGGCAAGAATTTTGCCCTTAACTTGTTTATAACACTGCCAACAGCATGCTGAGTGATGTGGTAGACTCTCCCAGTTTTGCCACAGTAACATTTATAAGGCATTCCTTTTTGAACAGTACTCATCCCCTTAATGTTTACAATATCAGCCTGCCTTTAATCCTACCACTCAGAAGGCAGAGGCAGGTGTATTTCTGTGAGATCAAAGCCAACCTGGTCTACATAGCAAGTTCCACGCCAGCTATGGCTACAGGGAATCTCTCTCTCTCTCTCTCTCTCTCTCTCTCTCTCTCTCTCTCTCTCTCTCAAAGCATTTTTGAGACAGGGTCTCCCCATAGCCCCAGCTGGCCTGGAATTCACAGAGGTCAGCCTGCCTCTGACTCCTGAGTGGTGGGACTAAAGGTGTGCACCACAATGCCATGGGAAACCGTATCTCTTTTTTTTTTTTTTTTTTTTTGTATTTTTGAGACAGGGTCTCCCTTTAGTCCCAGCTGGCCTGGAGCCTGCTATGTAGACCAGGCTGGCCTTGAACTCATAGAGATCCACCTGCCTCTGCCTCCCAAGTGCTGGAATTAAAGGTATGTGCACCACACCTGGCTTTTTTTTTTTTTTTTTTAGTTTTAAAGGAGGGTTTAATTTAATTAAGACACTCAACTCAGGAGGAGTGTGGCCACAAGGTGCAGGTAACAGGGCAATTTATAAGTACAAGGGCCAATCAGAGTTTAGCATCACAATTAAAGTTACCAATCAAGTACACCAGTCAATCAGAGTTTAACACCACAGTTAAAGTTACCAATCAAAGGGAAGTCCACAAAGCATCAAGCCAATTACAGAAGCAAGAGACAACAGTTAAGTTAACCAATCAAGGGGAAACACTTAAAGCAATCAAACCAATCATTCCTAGAATGACTGAGGAAAAATGGCTTAATGATATCTGAGAACACTATCCCTGACTTTTTATAGTCCTCTGTCTCAATAATCCTCTATCTCATTTCCCCCTCTCATTGTGAGGTCTTCAAATCCTTGAAGGAAGTTCATAAAAGTTGACCACAGTTGGTGTTTCCAGATGGAATGATCTCCACTAGAGAGGAGGTTGTACTGGGTCCTTAGCACCATGAGTTTAATGAATTTACCCACTGGTTGATAAATCTGACAAGTGAGTTAAGGATGCATGGGCCACAAGGGAAACTCTATCTTAAAATGACAACAAATAAAATAAAATATAATAATAAAAACAAAAAACCCAAACACACACACACACACACACACACACACACACATACGCACACACACACTCACACACACATTCACACACACACACTCACACACACCACCAAACCAATATTTGGCCAAATGTGTGAATCTACCCTTCTTGTAAATTCATACATTTGGCCAAAGGAACAACTCCATGTTTTCTAAAAGGCCTAGAGCACATACGGCTGGGATGGCTCCTCTTTTTCTTTGCTTTTGTCATTTTGGAAAATCATTGGAATATGGCTTCTCTGGCTGACCAAGGTCTTTTCTGAAACTCAAGGCAAACTCTTAGCTGTGAGCCTCTATAAAATCAAAAAAAGCAAGCTACACACTTTCAGCCGGGCATGGTGGCACATGCCTTTAATCCCAGCACTCAGGAGGCAGAGGCAGACAGATCTCTCGGAGTTCAAGCCCAGCTTGATCTATATAGTGAGTTCCAGGCCACCCGGGGCTACAGGGGACCCCATCTCAAAACCAAAACAAAACAAAACAAAAGAATCAAACTACATACTTCCAATATTCCATGGCACAGAGTAAAAAAAGGAGGACCAGGAGGGTAACAAGGAAAGACTGGATCAAACAATGACTGAAAACCAGCAGGGAAAATATACCTTGCAGCCTATGTCTGTCACCTGAAGTTTGTGGTGGTGTCATATGGGCTCCAGTAAGCTTGGGTAGCTACAAATCCTGGCCCTGCTGCCTACAGCATGCATGTGCTCTTTCTTGGCTGGCTTCACTCAATACCTGCAATTTTACCCAGCAGAGGTGAGTATTCCTAGCATCATCGACATCTTGGGGACTCACTGTAACTTAGGTTTCGCCCTCACATAGCCCACCAAGGAGCTCCATGCATAGAAGCTGACCCTGCCAAACACTGCCTGGCCTTAGCTTCCTGGAGCCTTGGTGCAAGCCTTTATGACCCTGTAGCTTTCACAGTTTGCATACCTGCAAAATCAGCACTATGTGGACAATGCCAAGTTCTGCTAACCACTCAAGATGTAGCCTGCCCCCCCCCCGCCCCCCGGACCTTGACTGGCCTCTGTGTAACTGTCTGGTTGAACCTGAGAAAATGTTTTCCTAGGTGGAACAACTGGTACAGTGCATCCTAGAGTCTTCAGTAGGTGGAGCCTTACCTTGAAGTCACATTCCTATGATTTCCGTGCAGAGTGGGAAGTCTCTATTTAACTGTACTAATCCCTGTGACAATTATCACCACTTTGCAGAAGCTGTCTGTAATTTTACATTTGCACATATTTTCTTTTCCTCACTGAATTGAAAGTTTTCCACATCCTTCTGCCCAGAATTCTCACTGCAAACCTAATGTCAGTGAGCCTTAACCATGCCAAGGACTGACTTCTATGCTGTTTTGAAATTTCTTCTACCATACAAAGCAGTCTAGTATTTGAAAATGCAGCAGCCCTCAAAATTTCAGAACATGGGCAAAATACAGCCAGATTCTTTGCCAAACTATCACACAAATGGCACCTAGCCCAATTCCTGAGCTGAAACCTCATGAGCCTTTCTATTGGCATTTTGAATTCCCAAACTCCCACCAGAATGGCTGACTGAGCTCTGCATATAACGCTCCAGGGCTTCTTTAGTTTATAGCTGCAAACTCTTCCACATTCCTCCTGCAAACCAGCTTTGGAGGTCTGAGAAGCACATGGTTCATCACATCAACTGTCCTACTTCTTTCTTATTATCAATTTTTCTGTATCATTTCTCTCATCAAAGTGACAAAATATGTGACAAATACAATGCAAGGGAGGAGGGATCTATTTTGACTCATGATTTTTGAGAGTCCAGTCCATCATGCCAGGAAGATATGGTGAGGGTGCCTCTGACGGCAGAAGCTTGCAGCAGCTGCCAACTACATGGCACTGACTAAATAGCAGAGAGTGCAGGACAGAAGCAGGCCCAGACTGTGACCCTTAAAACCTGCTCTATGGCCCTATATCTGCCAGCTAGACCCCCATGTCCAAAAGGTTACATAATTTCCCAAATAGCACCATCAGCTGAGGACCAAGTGTTCAAACACATTAATATTTCACTCTCAAATTATAATCATCTCTACACTGGAAAAGGTGGCAAAATATCTACTTCATTGCAATATTATTCAGGTGGAACAAAATAGTAGGTAGTCAATAAACCACAGTTATTGCAATCAAAAAAGTCCACTGTGAAAAAAAAAAAAAGTCCACTGTGAGAAGTCAACTATATGTTGAATCCAGACCTAAAATAAATGAAGTAGAAACAGATTCAAACTGGAGTAGTGGAAATAGCATTAAGTTGGGAATTGGGAACACGTCCCCTGACTTTTGCTCCTCTCTCCCTCCCGGAAACTAGCAGTTAAGCAGTCTTGGTCAAGTAACCTTACAAGATTCAAACCTACCACCTAGTGGTGAAGAAGGAAGTTTCAGGTTGGTAATGGGAGTGGAGCTGCCCTCTCATAAAAAGATGGTTATTCATAGCAATCCTTCATCTCACCTTCATCCTCAAAACTCAGGGAAATATTAAGTACACAGAATCTCAGCATTTCCCAACTTAAGAACTTTTTCATTTGAAAGTAGTTCTTGGGTTTTGAAAGTGTTCCATTATGCTGACCTGAACTCGTGATTCTTCTGCCTCAGCCTCCAAAAATGCTAGGTTTACAGGTGTGCACTACTATCCATGTACAGCTGACAGTAGCCCATTTTTTCTTTTTCTTTCTTTCTTTCTTTCTTTCTTTCTTTCTTTCTTTCTTTCTTTCTTTCTTTCTTTTTCTTCTTCAAGACAGGGTTTCACCACATAACTCTGGGCTGGGCTGGAACTCACTGAGATCCACCTGCGTCTGCCTCCGGAGTGCTGGGATTAAAGGTGTGTGTCATCCTGGCTGGCTTCATCTGATAGTCTTAAACCAGGGAGAATGGATTTTCGAGAACTGTGGAAATCTAACTTGTTTTTAAGATGGGGGTAGAGGAGAAAAGGTGCCTACAACTCACACACCTCAAAACACTCCTATCTAACTAGTTCTCAGGGACCATCGCATCTCAAGAGCCTGATTCACAGACCCAGAAGTATTACCTTTGAAGTGATATATGTCAATGTGATCATAAATGACTTTACCTGCCTTAGGGTACTACACTAGTCCTGTTGGTATAGACTTGCTTCCGTTTTTCCTCTTATTTCCTCCCCACTCTTAATTCTTTTCCTTTGAGTTCTCTCATCGACTCTCTTCCACATAAATCAAGTAATTAATAGTGTTATGTTTAAATGGAACAGGTAGCTCCTGTGCAAGGTGACTTAATTATCCCAGAAGGCACCTGGAAATCCTTTCTCATTGAAAGTTATTTCTGACTTTGGAAAACACATATGTGACTAGCAGTATGTTCAACTGATAAAGGGTTTAGTTAGTTGATGCACTGATATTGACTAGTCTAATAAATACAACATAGAAATTTTAAAAAGTTATTTCTGAGCCCTTTCCAGAAATACGTAATTTGGGCATTTTCCAATAGTTTCCTTTATTCATAAGCTGTCGTTTGAAATCCATTCTCACTTAGCACCATTTTCTCGATTTCTTTGATTTTCACCTACTCTCTCTCTCTCTCTAACACTGGAGTGTTTTCCAGTAAGTCAAAATCATGTATCCACTTCACCTTCGGGCTCCGTGCTCCCAAGGCCATCTGGGCATTTCTTATTTCTGCTTCTTCACCCAGCTCCCCAGAAAGGCAGTTTCGACCAAGAAGTTGAGGGAAGCAGTTGTGCGGAACTTGCAACAGTTGGTGCCTGGCGATAGGCAGATTGGAAGTGATAAATGGAGCTAGTTTAAAAACAAAAAGCCGAGGGGGGGGGGGCTGTAAGACAGGGGCCCTGCGGGAGAGAGAGGGAGGCGCCGGGTCCGCAGCGCGGTCGTGCCAAGGCGCCGCCCCTGGAGGCAGAAACGAGGCTGAGGAGCGCGGGCCAGCAGGCAGGCGCGGGCCACCCCGGGCCACCGCGGGGCCACTGAGAGGTGAGGCCGGCCCTGCCCCCGCGCCGCCCCCGGCGGGAGACGCGACGCCCAGGCCGCGGGTGCGTGCGCGGCCCCGGGCGACGCGGCTGGGCGTGCGCGGGGCCGCGGCGGAGGCAGGGCCGGGCGGGCGGCAGAAGATGGCGAGGGTGTGTAGGCGGCAGCAATGCTCCGTTGAGAGACGCGGCTTTCGGCAAGAACTGGATTCGTGGCGCCACAAGCTCATTCACTGTGTAGGTGAGACGCTCCGCCGGCCCTTGGGCCGCCCGGACGCCGATCGCTGGCATGCGGGAGGGGAGCAGGGCAGCAGCCGCGTCCTGCCGGTCCCGCGCGCCCTCCCGGGTCGGCCCCCTCCCCCACCCCCTGGAGCGCGAGCGCGCGGCCGCGGCGCCCCTCCCCTCGGCCTAGGGGCCGGCTCCGCGCGCGCGGTATCTCCTTGGCCGACGCATTGTGGAAGCGGAGCCGGCCGCCACCGCCACCGCCACCGCTACCGCTGCTCCGAGAGACGCGAGGCCGGGCGCTCGGGGCCGCAGCCGCCCCCACCTGCCTCGTCCCGCGCCCTTCCCCCACGGCGGCGCGCTCCCGTCCCCGCGGGCACGCGCGGAGGGCGAGAGGGCGGGCCGGCGCCGGGCGCTCGGGCGTGTGCGAGGCGTGAGGTGGAGATGGGGGCGGAGGGAGCCGAAGCTGTCACAGGCCCCGCGTCCGCTTGAGCGAGCCAAGTGGGGTGTCATGGCCGCGGGGGGCAGCGGCTGCACTTCCTCTGCTGGCAGCGGCGGCCGGGGAGTTAGTCCTCGACGCACGGGTCGGTGTGTGTGGATTTGTGTTCGGCGTGCGCGCGGCGAGGCGGAGGGGGTGGGACCGGCCGTGTAGCCGCGCGGGGGTCGCCCTGGTCGCCACTCCACGGGCTGCGCCGCCTCCGGGGCCGGAGGAGAGTGGACCGGGGCGGCCGGGAGGGGCCGGGCGGCCGGGCTGCGCCTCTCACACTGTGTGTTTTGTCTGTTTTTCTCTCCCAAGGTCCCGTTTCCCTCTGTGCGGCGGCCGGCGGGACCATAAGGGCTTAACTCATATATTTAACCCCCCTCCAAAAAGTAAGTGGCCCGTGTGGTGTCTCCGCTGCGCCCGCCGCCCCCTCGCCCCAGTCCATCCTTGTGTTTGGCTCTTCTGTCCTCAGCATTGTTATTTCCTCGTCTTTGCTTCGGTGCTGCTGGTGTGTGGGGAAATGCCCTCTTGTCGTCCTCTGTCCCCCACGCCCAGTCCTCCGGGACGCCCGGAATTCCAGTCCCTCCCTCACCCCGATGGGGCAGATTCTTGGGAACCTGGTCTTCCTCGACAGAACCTGGGAGATTCTATCTGTTCGCTTGGGCCCCTGATCCCCTCCTTCCCGACGGGGTTTCGTTGGAAGGAATTATGCAAATCCTGCTTTCTGGTGTCCATTCAGCGGCAATTTCATGCGGTGAGAAGTTCTCTTTGTTGTGCGAGGGGGAGAACAGACACTGATTTAATAGACATATCTGTTGGGGGGAAGGGTGGAGGGGGTGTGGAGAGGCTCAGTTTGGAAGAATTACAGCACTTGGTTAGCTCAGTCTTTGTGTTTGAGCCTTCTGGCTTGACAGGAGGGTCTGCCCTTTACAGTGTCCCACAAGGGATGTTTTCTATAATAGGTGAAAAAGCAAAATTGAAACTTTAAATAAGTGAAAAATAAGATAACCTTTACCCAGAGAATATAAGCCTTTCCATTTTTGCAGCATTTCATTATGAAAGTGTATAATGTGAATTTATTAAGGGTTTGGACTGTTCGCGTCACATTAATGTAGCCAACAATGCTAATGCTCTCAGGTACTCATACCACTTTGGTTGTCCAAAGGATTTTAAGTGTCCAAAGTACATTTTTAAAATGTATACTTGGGTAAATAATAAAGGCTTGAGTAGTAGTTTGGGGTATGATTTGCCTTGTGAATACAGGTTAAAATTCCCCTCCTGCTAATCCCTCCAGGAAACAGCCTTTTTTGGCTCTCATTTGCCCTGTTCTGTCTCTGCTTGTTTTATTCTAAAGCTGTCATACGTTTGCCAAAATGTGACATTGGCTTAAGCACTTATGAATTTTGTTATTTGTTACCATCATGTTAAGAGAGTACATGGCATGTTTTGAGAAACATCAGATTAATGCATTTTCAGAATTCTTGGTTCGTGGTTAAGATTATTTTGAAGGATTTTCAGGTTTTGTAGTTTTAGTTTCACTTTTCTTAGTGATCGCTTTTGTTCAGTAGGGCTTTTTGTTTTTAAGAGTATTGAATTGAGGAATGCAACACTGTAAAATTTGTAAGTTAATAACTGCCTTCCGTTTGGATGATTTCAATGAGTTATTTATGTTGCTTGCTTTAAACTCCTTGCATTCTACCTCTGATCCCTTTTCTTATCAGTAATTATTAGCATTAGTGGTAACTGCTGTTTGACAAGATGGTTTTGTTTTTGGTTTTGTTTTATGGCTAATAAAATACTTCTGTAAATACCTCAGTTGGATATCAAAATTAGGGCTGTGTGTGTGTGTGTGTGTGTGTGTGTGTGTGTGTGTGTGTGTTAAGCTAAAGATCAGTTTTCTTCTACTTGGAGCTCCAAATTTCCACTTTGCAGGTAATGTTCAGGAGCTTTTAGAGGATGCAGAATGGTCTTCTAGT
>VZQC01009903.1:664997-677257 GCA_009823505.1 Rhizomys pruinosus
GGTTTTTGTGTGGACATTTGGTTTTAGTTCTCTTGAGTATATAGATAGGATGGAAATGCTGGGTCATGTCCTAACTTACATTTTTAACTTTTTGAGTTAACCATTTACCAAAGTGGTTGGGCTGTTCTACATTCCTACCATCATTGTTTAAATGTTTGTTTTTTCCAAGTATACGCCAATACTTGTTATTGTCCATTTTCTCCCTTCCATTTTTTTCTCTTTCACTCTTTTTAAAATACAGTTGTCCTAGTGGATATAAATTGGTATATCAGTGTTATTTGCATTTCCTTAATGACTAATGATGATAGGCATCTGTGTTTGCTGGCCATTAATTAGTCTGTCTTTGGAAAAATGTCTATTTAGGTCTCTTGTCCAGTTAGCAATTTGGTTCGTTGTTATTATTGAATTTTAAGAATTCTCTATGTATTCTGGACACTAGATCTGTGTCTTAGTAATTTTTCTCTTCTAATATGCAAATAATTACAGTTCAACATGTAAACAGGTATACTGTAATGAAAACTAAGCTGCAGCATATCTTGTAATGGGGATAATGGATATACTAATGGACTAACTGGGGTAAAAAAAAAAATTTCAATGAAGGATTGCTTAAACATCCCTTCTGTGGATTATTAAAATTGTTATTTTATGACATTACAGGATAGTACATATATATCTTGTAATCTAAACTTTCTAAATTCCTCCTTTTTTAATTTATTTTTTTTATGTGTATGAGTGTTTTGCCTGCATGTATGTAAGTGCACCCTTGTGTAAGGTCCACAGAGGTCATAAGAGAACATTGGAGTCCCTTGGAACTGGAGTTATAGATGATTTTTAGCTGCTGTGTGGGTACTGGGAATCAAACCTGGGTCCTCTGCAAGAGCAGCCAGTGCTTTTAACTACTGAGTCAACTTTCCAACCCCAATTCCTGCTTTTTTTTAAAGTGAGAGTTAAAATATCACAGTTAATGAGGTATCCATGTTAGTCAAATCTGTTTTATTTCTGAGTTTGGGATATTAAATTGTCAAAAATTTTTTCTGGCTCTATTCCATTTCTGAGTTTGGATAGTGAGAAAATTCTGTAATAATACCTCACCTTTAAAGTTATGCCGGGCATCATGGCACATGCCTTTCATCCCAGCACTTGGGAGGTAGAGGCAAGTGGATCTCTGTGAGTTCAGGGTCAGCCTGGTCTACAGAGCAAGCTCCAGACCAGCTGGGACTAAAGGGAGACCCTGTCTCAAAAATACCCCCCACAAAAAAAGCTTAAGATTATGTTTTGGTTTATATTTTATCAAACCAGAAACCTGACAAACTAGTTTATGAGAAATTATTTTGTTTCTTGCTAAAATCTTTTAAAAATATTTTGTCTTTTCTTGTAACTCTTAGTGTGAATTAGCTAATTTTGATGTGCTATGAAGTGTCAGGTGTGATGATATCTTCTGTTTTGTTTTTATGAGACAGGGTCTTACTTTGTAGCCTAGGCTGACCCAAGCAGTTCTTGAGCTCCTGGCAGTCTTCTGTCTTAGCTTAGCCTCTGGAGTGCCGGGATTGGAGGAGCTAGCCCCTAGACTTTATCCCCTATGTCCAGCTTGTAATGAGGTCTTAAGGATGAAATTGAGCATCCTGTGAGTTAGGTAGCAGAATTAGAGTATCCAATTCATTTACTTAATAGATTTCAAGAGTCTAGTTAGGGGAGCTGTGTAGTAATGATTGACAGCTTCTAATGATTTTTTTTTGTCTTTTTTTATTCTCTTTGTTCCACATTTTTATCATTTTTTTTAAAAGAATTACATGAACATAGCCATTTTTCTGAAATACAAGCCAATGAATTATAAGTGTAAAACCAGTATTTGTGTTAGCTACTTCTTATTGTGAAATTGTGAATGAAATTATTGTGAAATTTTTATAAATCAGGGTAACAGAAGGATCCAGTCTGTAGAGTGTACATTTTAATTATAGGAGGAAGATTAGTCAAACATTGCTGAAAGAAGAAAAAAAAAAGGTGGATATAACTAGTCCTTTAGGCTGACATTTCAAATTTTGGTATCAGGAAAGTAGAAATTAATAATATACTTGACATTTCATATTAAACAGAAAAAGTTCTGGACATTTTTACCTTCTAATTGTAGTAAAAGTTGTTACCGTCTTTTGTACTATTAGAAGTAAAGCAGCCTTTTATACCTTCTGCATCACAAACATCATAGAGATTGAACAGTGTTTGGAAACCATGCTGTCTCACAGATTTTTTGAGATGTAGAATGAAGTAGGTAAATAAATCAGCTCTTTAAAATTTAACATAGAAAAGAGGAAGTATCAGGAAATCGATTGAACCACCATTAACCTCTATGTTACCATCACCTCTATCTGTCTAGCACATTTTAATACTTTTTTTTTTTTTGAGGAAGGATCTCACTATATACCCCTGGCTGGCCTGGAACTCTAGGTAAACTGTGCTGGCCTCAACTCCCAGAGATCCATCTGCCTCTGCCTCTGCCTCTGCCTCTGCCTCACTGCTGGGATTAAAGATGAATGCCACCACACTCAGCTATTTTATATTTTTTTAACAAGCACATATGCTATTTTGTTGTCTTTATTTAGAAAACAGGAATGGTAAAGGTGGGTATTAGAAAACATTTTATAACAGCTAGCTCTTTTTTTTTTTTTTTGTCTTTTTTTAATTTTTTTTTTATTAATTTTAATTTTATTTATTTCTGTATGTGTATGAATGTACTGCCTGCATGCAAGTCTGTGCACCCGTGTTGTGCAACGCCGCGGAGGTCAGAAGAGGGTCTCGGATTCCCCTGGAGCTGGAGTTCTCCTGGAATTGGAGTTTCAGACGGCTCTCGGCCGCCATGTGGGTGCTGGGGATCGAACCTGGGTCCTCTGCAAGAGCAGTCGGTGCTCTCAACCGCTAGGCCATCTCTCCAGCCCTTTTTAAGACAAGGTATCTCTAGCCCCAGCCGTCCTGGAACTCCCTATGTAGACCAGACTGGCCTTGAACATCTGCTTGCCTCTGCCTCCTGAGTGCTGGGATTACAGGTGTGCGCCACCACGCCTGGCCTTTTTTTTTTAGCAGCTAGCTTTAAATACTTGCTCTATATCTGTGGAAATATGGAAATAATAGTTTCGTTCTCTCTTATTTATTTTATCTTATTTATTTATTTTTGGTCTTTTCAGAGACACGTTCTCCCTTTTGCATACCCAGCTGGCCTAGAACCCTTGATTTAGACCAGACCGGCCTGGAACTCACAGCTCTACCTGCCTCTGCCTCCCAAATGCTGGGATTAAAAGCATGCACCACCACATCTGGCTCCCTTTTTGTTTATTGTTTGAAACAGTCTCACTATATATTGCAAGCTGGCCTGGAAATCACAGTATAGCTCAGGCTAAACCTGAACCCCAAATCCTCCTTACCTATGTCTACCTCCTCCCCATAACAAGAGTGAGCTATCAGGGATGGAGAGATAGCCTAGAGGTTAAGAGCACCGACCGCTCTTGCAGAGGACCCGGGTTTGATCCCCAGCACCCACATGGTGGCTGAGAACTGTCTGTAACTCCAATTCCAGGAGAACTCCAGTTCCAGGGGAATCCAGCGTCCTCTTCTGACCTCCACGGCATTGCACGACACGGGTGCACAAACCTACATGCAGACAGTACATTCATACACATAAAATAAATAAATAAAATTATTTTAAAAAATTAAAAAAAGCAAGAGTGAGCTATCATACCTGCTGTTGTGCCCAACCTTTTTTTCTCTTTGAGCTAGGGTCTTCCTGTAGTCCCAGTTGAACTGGAACTTGTTATGTAGCCAGGTTAGCTTAGATATCACAGAGGTCCACCTACCTCTGCCTCTCAAGTGCTGAGATTAAAAGTGTGTACCGGGGGCTGGAGAGATAGCCTAGCAGTTAAGAGCACCAACTGCTCTTGCAGAGGACCCGGGTTCGATCCCCAGCACCCACATGGCAGCTGAGAACCGTCTGTAACTCCAATTCCAGGAGAACTCCAGTTCCAGGGGAATCCGACACCCTCTTCTACCTCCGCGGCATTGCACGACACGGGTGCACAAACCTGCATGCAGACAGTACACTCATACACATACAAAAATAAATAAAATAAAATAAATTTAAAAAAAAAGTGTGTACCGGCGGGCGTGGCAGCACATGCCTTTAATCCTAGCACTTGGGAGGCAGAGGCAGGCAGATCTTTGTGAGTTCAAAGCCAGCCTGGTCTACATAGTGAGTTCCAGGACAGCCGGAGCTACAGGGCGACCCTGTCTCAAAAAGAACAAAAAACAAACAAAAAAAAGTGTGTACCACCACGCCTGGCAGTACCTAGCTCTTTTAATGTTAGAATTATCTTAAATATTTACCTAGCACCTCAGATATAAGTAAAACATACAACTCCTAGAAGTTTTGTTTTTAGACAGTCTTACTATGTAACTCTGTCTGGCCTCAAACTTATGCACCTCCTCTGCCTCCCTCCTGAGATTAAAGGCATATGTTACCACACCCTATCAGAATTTTAAAATATTTTTTCTTATTTTCTTTTAATTTTATGTATATGATTGTATTGCCTGCATGTATTTAAGTGCACCTGTGTCATGCAGTGCTCAAGGAGGTCAGAAGAGGGTGTCGGATACATCATAAGTAGAGTTACAGATGGTTGGCTAGCTGCCGTTTGGGTGCTAGGATCAGAACCTGGCTCTTCTGAAAGAGCAGCTCTTAACTGCTCATTGCTCCAGCCCCCAGTCAGAATTTTTGTTTGTTTGTATTATTTTTGTTAATTATTTTATGTGTATGAGTGTACTGTCTGCATGTAGGTTGGTGCACCCATGTCATGCAATGCCGTGGAGGTCAAAAGAAGGTGTTGGATTCCTCTGGAACTGGCATTAAAGACAGTTCTGAGCTGCCATGTGGGTGCTGGGAATCAAACCCAGGTCCTCTGCAAGAGCAGTTGGTGCTCTTAACTGCTGAGCCATCTCTCCAGCCCTGAGCATTTTTGAGACAAAGTCTTGTCACCTAGCCCAGGCTGTTCTTGAATTAACTGAGCTTTAGCCTCTGCAGTGCTTTGATTTCAGACTTGTACCACCTTTTCTGGTGATAATGGTGTGTGTGTGTGTTTCCCCCGAAAGATGATACACATCAAGACTTACTAGATAGGCTATATCAGTATTATTCTCTATGAGCATTTCTTCCTTTTTGTTTTTTTTTTTTTTTTTTTTTTTTTTTTGTCTTTCGTGAGACAGGGTCTCCCTTTAGTCCCAGCTGTCCTGGAAATCACTCTTGTTAGTTATATAACCAGGCTGGCCTTGAACTCACAAAAATCCGCCTGCCTCTGCCTCCCGAGTGCTAGGATTAAAGGCGTGTGCCACCAGGCCTGGCTGAGCATTTCTTTTATTGGAAAAAACTGTGATGAATATTTCTGTTTTTATTGGTAACTCTAGAACAGTCCTTTACTGTTACTCAGTCTCATGATTAACTTTTCATAAAATTGTACTCATTTTTATCATAAATCAGTGATTAGGGCTTCAGTT
Organism: Rhizomys pruinosus; assembly: GCA_009823505.1. Taxonomy (NCBI): domain Eukaryota; kingdom Metazoa; phylum Chordata; class Mammalia; order Rodentia; family Spalacidae; genus Rhizomys; species Rhizomys pruinosus. The sequence continues at coordinate 670,530 of VZQC01009903.1, forward strand.
GATAGTGTTTGCCTACCTGCAGAAAAAACCTCAGTGATTAATGGATACATTTCTCTTACTAGTTGACTTTTTTTTGGGGGGGGGTCTTTTTTTGAGACAGGGTCTCCCTATATCCCCAGCTGTCCTGGAACTCACTGTGCAGACTAGGCTGGCCTTGAACTCACAGGGATCATCCACCTGTCTCTGCCTCCCAAGTACTGGGCTTAAAGGTGTGTACCACCACACCTGACCACTAGTTGACTTTTTAGAGATTTACAGAGTAAAAGCATGTTTTATTTCTCCTGAACTTACAAAATAAGAGGAAGAAAATATGAAGACACTATGTTGGGGCATAACTTGTTTGGCAAAAGAATCTCCCATTGTGAAAATGTGATTTTGCTGCAAAGAAATATATTTTGTTTCACAACAGAAATAATAATAATAATAATTATTATTTTTTTTGAGATAGTGTCTCCCCGTAGTCCTGGCTGGACTGGAACTCTTCATGTAGATCAGGCTGGCCTTGAACTCAACAGAGATCCTCTGCCTCCTAAGTGCTGGGATTAAAGGTGTGCACCACCATGCCCTATACATTTGGAATAAACAGTTGCTAGTTTTTCTTAGTTTTGGGGGACATAGGTGGAGTAGGAGTGATTAAACTGAGAGTTTCGTGAATCCTATACATATACTCTACCAGTGAGCTATATCTCCAGCCCGGTCATTTATGATTATAAGAAAAAGGAAGGAATTGTTGAATTTGATTTAAGACAATATCCAACTGAATTTTTTTTTCACTTTCTATGTTTTTAAAATTTTTATTTATTGTGTGGTATGTGTGTGGGTTTCTCATGTCATTGCATTCCCATGATGGTCAGAAGACAACTTGTGGAGTTGGTTGTCTTATTCCACCTTTACATGGGTTCTAGGGATTGAATTCAGGTTTGCACAAGCAACTGCCTTTACTCCCAACCCATGTTGCTGGCCCTAAACAAGTTTATTATTAGCATAACTGGTTTCACTGTGACATTTTCATACATACACATGTATATAATGTATTTTGGTTATACTCATTCCCCATTACCAACACTTAAAAATAGTTTTATTTTTAAGTTTCTGTATGTACGAACACATGAGTACTTTTAGAGGTTCTAAGTTGTAGGTGGTTCTAAGCTGCCTAACATGGCTACTGGGAACTGAACTTGGGTCATCTGGAAGGCAGTTAGCTGTCTCTCCAATCTTGCCCATTATTGTCCCTTCTGTCTCCCATTTTTACTGATCCCCTGCTTCTCCCCAACTAGTCCTCCTACTTTTAGGTGGGTGTGGGTATGTGTGTGTGAGAGAGACAGAGAGACAGAGGAAGACAGACAGATACTCAATGAGTTTTGTTTTGTTTGTTTTTTTGTATGTGTATTAGTGTACTGTCTGCATTTAGGTCTGTGCACCCGTGTCGTGCAATGCCACGGAGGTCAGAAGAGGGTGTCGGATTCCCCGGGAACTGGAGTTCTCCTGGAATTGGAGTTACAGACGGTTCTTAGCCGCTGTGTGGGTGCTGGGAATCGAACCCGGGTCCTCTGCAAGAGCAGTCGGTGCTCTTAACCGCTAGGCTATCTCTCCAGCCCCAAGTTTGTTTTTTTTTGTTTTTTTTTTTTTAAGAATTTTTAAATTTTATTTATTTTATGTGTATGAATGTACTGTCTGCATGTAGGTTTGTGCACCCGTGTCGTGCAATGCTGTGGAGGTCAGAAGAGGGTCTCGGATGGAGGTCCGAAGAGGGTCTCAGATTCCCCTGGAACTGGAGTTCTCCTGGAATTGGAGTTACAGACGGTTCTCAGCCGCCATGTGGGTGCTGGGGATCGAACCCAGGTCCTCTGCAAGAGCAGTTGGCACTCTTAACCGCTAGGCTATCTCTCCAGCCCACCCAGTGAGTTTTAATTAGAGACACTTGCAGGAAAATGGACCAGTTCCCAGTGGCTATGCCACTGAAGAAAAAAAAATGTCTCTTTCCTCCAGCAGCCATTAACTGCCTTAGGGAGGGGTGGGGCCTTGTGAGCCCTTACTGGGCTCCTTGACAGGGTGTTGCTGGGCCCCATTTTTTGCTGATCTTGTGCAGGTCATCACAACTGCTGTAAGTTAAAGAATGCATTGTCATTCCACGGCACTCCACCCTTCCTATGGCTCTTAGATTATTTTCTGTCCCCTCCTGGGTAATATGGTCCCTGAGCCTTGGAGGAGGAGATACAGACTTCCCATTTAGGGCTGAACATTCATTCTCAGCACTTTGACAAGCTGAGTCTCCACAGTAACCATGACCCACTGCAGAGAGAAGCTTCTCTAGTCAAGCTGACAGCAGCACTAATTTACAGGTATCAACAAATATTTAGAGGACAACTTGATGGGCACCATGTCCATTTAGCAAAAACAATGATACTCACTTCCCCACTGGGGCCTATGGCCTCCCCAGCATGGCTTTTGACCAGGTGATTTCCCTTCTGTGTAGCAGGTTTCATTCACATCCTGTGACCGGAGTTGGTTACTGCCATAGCAGATTTGACACCATTGCACTAATGAACACATCTTGCCTGGCCAGTCAGTGGTGTAACATTCAGGGACCACAGCTGAGGAAGACTGTTGATGACGATTTTACCTCAGTAGCCTTCATTGCACTTTCTGTCACTAAAGGCTATCCAGGAGGAAGGAAGATTCCAGCTCAGTTCCAGCTTGATTTCTCTTTTCATGTTTTTTAATTTTTTTGTGTTACATGGGAGTTTGTGGGCTCTGATCCAGATGCTACCATTCCTTGTAGTCAATGCAGATACATTTCTAGTCCTTTATAGTATTTATTTTTATTTCTACCCACTGGACATTCTCCTCTTTTCTATTACCTTTGTTTCCATCTCTTAGATTCATTATTTATCAAAGTTAAAGTATTTAGAACTTGTTTTCTTGTCTCACTGTATCAGTTAAAGGAATATAAAAGAAATAGTTTACAAGCCAGGCATGGTGGCCCACACCTTTAATCGCAGCACTCAGGAGGCAAAGGCAGGCAGATCACTGTGAGTTCAAGGCCAGTCTGGTCTACATAGTGAGTTCCAGGACTGCTGGGGCTAAAGGGAGACCCTGTCTCAAAAAGGCCAAAACAAAAACAAAAACCTCACCAGCAAAGTTCAAGCATGCATAAAAGTGGAAAAGAATAGTATGGCGAGCATCCAGCTCTCTTTCCATCAACCCATGAACATCTAGTTCTCCATCAACCTGTGGCCATTCTTATTTCATCCAACTGAATTACTTTGAAGCAGATCTTAGATACCATACTTAATATTGAATAATTTTACCATCAACCTCTTCTCATCTGGCTTTTTCTATTAGTTGTTCCATAATCAATTTTAAGACAGGATTTCTTGTTATCTAAGTTGGCCTCATATTCAGTGTATAGGCTAGCCTTGAACTCCAGATCCTCCTGCCTTCACCTCCACGTCCTGGGATTATGTGCTTGTACCACATGGTTCATAAATTTAAGAAATGTTCAAGGTCAGGGATAGTATTATAGACTTGTAATCGCGGCATTCCAAAGAGAAAGAGGCAGAAAGATTGAGAGTTCCAGGCCATCCTGACTTATGTAGCAAGACCCTATCTTAAAAAAGCCAGAGAAAGGGACATAAGTGGGAAATATGACCTAAGCATGGAGAAGACAAGTCTTTGTTTTCAGTTGATGTTTCTTAAAAGCTAGCCTATACTGTGCTAGATAGAGCTCTTTAATTTTAACCTCTGTTTTATAAGTGCAGAACAGGATAAAAGAAAATAAGGATTTAATTTATAGTTAGCCAAAGAATGCTAGATATGCAGGGTTAAAAAATTAAAGATTTTAAAAGTCATCTTAAGGCAGTTCACATTTCTATCCCCTATGTTTCTCATTTCCATTACTTGTTTTCTGTTACATAAATCTGTTTTTTTTTTTTCTTCCAGTGATGTTTTTGTAAAGAGTACAGAACCATTCTGTTATTCTGTGGTCTGAATTAGAATGCCTTATTACTTTCTATTTGTCTCTTTTTTCTTCTTGATTTAAAAACAAATTGGTAGTGATATTCAGAGCTAAATAGGCTTCTGAGCTGAATGTTTCCACTTGTTCAGTTTTCCTGCATGAGTTGCTAGAGTGGTCATTCTTCCCCTTTAGCAGAGATATTAGCATAAGCTTAGGAGGGGAAAGACAACAAAAGATCCCAGTCCCAATGATAGGCCTTACATTTTGGCCAGTTTGTGTGGACCAGCTTAGTTGACAGCACTTGAGTGTTTAATAGGGCTGTTACAGTAACTGTGTGGAGGTACTTGACCTTTTTTTATACCCTTCCCAGAGACTTGAAGATGAAGAAGGGATAAGGTAGGAGGAATAAACGGTTAAAGCTGAACGAGGTCAAGATTCGGGATTTCTGAATTTTAGCCAGACGCCTTTCTAGTTCTAGTCTCCCTAGATAGTTCCTGGCCTGGAACTCTCTTTGTAGACCAGGGTGGCCTTGAACTCACAGAGATCCATCTGCCTCTGCCTCCTAAGAAATAGGATTAAAGGCATGGGCCACCACACATGGCTTCAATAGATATTTTTTAATGTTGATAGGCTATGATGGAAGTTGCTGAATAGTCTATAATCCCTGAGAAGGGGAGCGCTTTGGCACATTTTTAAAAATAATACCCTGAGACTGGCGTGGTGGCGCACGCCTTTAATCCTAGCACTTGGGAGGCAGAGGCAGGTGGATCTTTGTGAGTTCAAGGCCAGCCTGGTCTACAGAATGAATTCTAGGACAGCTGGGGCTACAGGGAGACCCTGTCTCAAAAAGACCAAAAAAAAAAAAAAATACCCTGTTCTAGTAATTAATGATATGTTGATTTAGGAAAAGAACTGCTTTATTAGCAGGCACAGAATGATGTGACAAAAATAACAGAGAGAAGCTGGGCATGGTAGTACACACCTTTAAGCCTAGCACTCAGGAAGCAGAGGCAGAGGCAGGCGGATCTTTGAGTTCAAGGCCAGCCTGATCTACAGAGTGAGTTCCTGAGTTCCAGGACAGCTGGGGCTACAGGGAGAAATTCCCACTACAGGAAAATGGGAAGCACTTTGCCTTCCTTATGAATAAAAGATGAGTGGAATATAAATGTTGATAATGTTTTGGTATTGTGGTTTTCCATGTATGATCAGTGATACAAATATCTCTTATTTTTAGTTGTTCAGATTGTCCTTGAGCTAGTAAGTAAGCTGACAAAGTTTAACACATAAGAGGGCTTATCTGATCACAATAAAATAGTCATCATGTGTGGGCTTTAAGAATTGCATAATCCGGGGCTGGAGAGATGGCCTAGCGGTTAAGAGCGCTGACTGCTCTTGCAAAGGACCCGGGTTCAATCCCCAGCACCCACATGGTGGCTGAGAGCTGTCTTTAACTCCAGTTCCAGGGGAATCCGACACCCTCTTCTCACCTCCACGGCACTGCATGACATGGGTGCACAAACCTACATGCAGACAGTACATTCGTACACATACGAAAATAAATTTTAAAATTTATATAAAAAAAAGAATTGCATAATCCTTTGGTAATAGTTACTGAAAACCCCTTTAAATTGGTCATGGGGCTTCAGAGATGGCTTAGCACGGTTAACAGCATTTGTCCTTCCAGAAGACCCAGTTTGGTCCCCAGCACTCAAATGGTGGGTAACAACTGGCTTCAGTTTCAGGGGATCTAATGATGTCCTCTTCTGGCCTCTGTGGGCACTGGTACACTTACATATGTGCAAGCAAAACACTCATACACATAAAATAAAAACAGATATTTTTAAAATCCTTTAAAGTGGTCATTTTTACATGAGTGTTTAATAAAACACATCTCTTAAACTGTTACTATATCGCCAATGTTCAGTGGTCATTGTACTAAAATCTTATCATTTACCCAACTATTGGAAACTTCACAATTATCATTAGCTATATGTTTTTTATAGTACTTAATTTATACTATGTAGGAATTCTTTCTGGAAAGAGAATGCATAAGAGTAAATTAATAATAGTCAACCATTTTATTAGTTACTTTTTCTGTTGCTGTGATTAAATGTCATCACCAAAAGGAGGAGTTTATTTTGGCTTACAGTTCATAAGAATTGTTGGGGACAGGGTGGTAGCAAGCACCAGGCATGGCCTCAGGAGCAGGAAATGGAGAGATCACTTCTTCAGCAGCAAACACTAAGGAGTGAGGGTGAACTGGAAGTAGGCTATGGACTCTCAGAGCTTGTCTGCAGCAAGGTTGCACCTCCTAAAGTGCCACCAAATCAAGTGTTCAAGTACTGGAGCCTGTGGAGGACATTTCTCATTCAGCCCACCACAAAAGTGAATACAATTGTGGAGGGTTTTATCTTTTAAAAGGAAGGGAATGGGGGCACCGACTGCTCTTGCAGAGGACCCGGGTTCGTTCCCCAGCACCCACATGGCAGCTGAGAACCGTCTGTAACTCCAATTCCAGGAGAACTCCAGTTCCAAGGGAATCCGACACCCTCTTCTGACCTCCGCGGCATTCCACGACACGGGTGCACAAACCTACATGCAGACAGTACATTCATACACATACAAAAATAAATAAAATTTTTTTTTAAAAAAGGAAGGGAATGTAAATGAATAGAGCGATCTAATACAGTCACACTGATGAAAACAAACCAATGAGACATAGACAAAGTTCCAGAGATGTTGGGAAATGACCCCCCCCCTTTTTTTTTTT
>VZQC01009903.1:696289-735325 GCA_009823505.1 Rhizomys pruinosus
TTTTTTTTAATGTGTGTGAGTGTACTGCCTACCTGTAAGTGTTCCCATGTTTTGCGCTGTCCAGGGAGGTCAGAAGAGGCCATTGGATCCCCTGGAACTGAAGTTAGAGATGGCTGTTAGCCACCATGTGGATATTGGGAACTGAACCTGAGTCCTTTGCAAGAGCAGCCAGTGTCTTAACTGCTGAACCAGCTCTCCAGCCCCATAATCAGACTTTAAAGGTAAAAATGCTGGTAGCATTCTAACGTTGAGAAATAGATTGTAAGACACCCTTTTCCAGTTATCTGTATTCTTAAAAGTGTAGAGTTATACTGTATGATTTAATTATATTTCTCTTCGTTGACATTGGTTAAGCCAACATAATTTTAGAAGAAAAAAATCCCTGTTTTTTCCCAACAGCCATGATTTCTTATGTATATGATGTATGTTTATGTGTATGTATAGAAGCCAGAAATGGATGCAAGTGTCTTGTTGTTTAATATTTATGCATTCTTTTAAAAATACTTTATGTATAGCAATAGAGTTTATACATTATGTAATACCATAGTAGAATGAATGGTTGAGGTTTTTCTTGGGGGGGAGGTCTTTTTTGAGAAAGGGTCTCCCTGTAGCCCCAGCTGTCCTGGTACTTGCTATGTAGATCAGGCTGGCCTGGAACATACAGAGGTCCACCATGCCTGGCATTTATTTAGTTTTAAACAGAAGGAAAATTGTTATTTTTGAGAGCATCTTTGTCTGAACCCAGAGGTTTCTGTTCCAGCAAGATTAGCTGGCCAGGGATCCCCTGGTATCTATCTGCCTGTCTACTCTCCAGTCCTGTCTCCTCTCCATAACACACGTTTGTTATGCCCAGCTTTTTATATAGGTCCTGAGGCTCTGAACTTAGTTCCTCATGCTTTTTTGCAGCAAGCATTTTACCCACTAACCACTCTCTGCAGCCCAGTATTTGCTTCTTAAATTGGGTAAAAATGGACCACTGAACACAGAAAATCCTGTTTTCCCAAGTATCACTTAAGTGGTATCATTCAGAATGCAAAAGAAAGAAGTAAATTTATTATTGCATGGTAAATATCTACAGGCATTTGAGCTTGATTCTCAGGCAGCCTGACTGAGGGAAGCAGATGTGGTCTGTGATCTGGAAGTTTTTTTAGATCTAATTGATTTGTTTTTGTTCATTCTAGGATTTAAAAAGGAAAAGTAGGGACAAAGATCATGGTCTGCAACACACAAAATGTATATACCGTATGTCGTTTTATATAGAAAAAGGTTACTAAAGAAAGGGGAGTACCTCGATTTGAATCTGTTTCTCTCTGGGTGCCCGTGTCTTTATCTGATTCTGCATATGGGAGAGTGAAATAGTATCTATCTTGAGATTATTATAAATAATGAATGCCAACTTTTAATTTCTTGGAGTGGGGGACTTTGTTTTGAAACAGGGTCTCCCTATAGCCCCAGCTCTTCAGATACTTGCTATGTAGACCAAGCTAGCTTCCATCTCAGGAGATCACTAGCTTCTGCCTCCCCAGTGCTGGGGCTAAAGGCATGCAACACCATGGCCAGCTGAATGCCAACTTTTAGAATACAGTTTGGTGAAGAAAAGCAGAAAGTTCAGTCTCTTGTTATGGATGATGTGAAGCAAAGGCATTTCAGTTGATGTCATTGACCAAAGTTTGTGGTACTGTGATATTTTATTTATTTTTGTTTGTTTTTTGGTACTGTGATATTTTATTTTTTTAAAAAACATTTTAATTTTTTATTTTATTTATTTATTTATTTATGTGTATGAATGTACTGTCTGCATGTAGGTTTGTGCACCTGTGTCGTGCAAAGCCTCAGAGGTCAGAAAAGGGTATCGGATTCCCCTGGAACTGGAGTTCTCCTGGAATCAGAGTTACGGAGGGTTCTCAGCCGCCATGTGGGTGCTGGGGATCGAACCCGGGTCCTCTGCAAGAGCAGTCAGTGCTCTTAACTGCTAGGCCATCTCTCCAGCCCCACTGTGATATTTTATAGTACCACAGTGTAATGCTTAGTGAAAATTTTGAAAATCAATTAATGTCCTATTTTATCACTTTGCTGTGTTTATAAATTCAGTATTTCTGAAAGTGGTCTGTCTCTTTGAATAGCCTTGTTAATTACTGTAGCTCAGTGATAGAGCATTTACCTTCCATGCATGATCCCCCTCCTTTCTCCAAATAAGAATGATTATATTTGGTTTTTTTGTGGTTGGTTGGTTGTTTGTTTTGTCTGAGACAGGGTCTCCCTTTAGTCCCAGCTAGCCTGGAGCTCGCTATGTAGACCAGGCTGGCCTTGAACTCACAGAGATCCACCTGCTTCTGCCTCCCAGGTGCTGGGAATAAAGGCATGCACCACCACGCCTGACTTTTTTTTTTTTTTTAATGGTCTTTTTGAGACAGGATCTCCCTTTAGCTCCAGCTGTCCTGGAACTCACTATGTAGACCAGGCTGACCTTGAACTCACAAAGACCCCCCTGCCTTTGCCTCCTTGAGTGCTAGGATTAAAGGTTTGTCTTCCTATAGTGTCACAGTGGACTATGTCAGAAACAATGACATGTTCCACAATGCCAGAATTTATTAAGTATATAAACTACCTTGTAATTTTGTTTAATTCACCAAGTTATCTTGATTTCACTGGATACTCTGCCATTGGCAAAATGGACTCTTAATTTCCATCTTAATTACTAATACTATTTTTTAGGGGGAATCTTTTTGAGACAGGGTCTCCCTTTACTCCCAGCTGGCCTGGAGCTCTCTATGTAGACCAGGCTGGCCTTGAACTCACAGAGATCCACCTGCCTCTGCCTCCCAAGTGCTGGGATTAAAGGCGTGCACTCCCACAACTGTCTAATACTAACTCTTAGATCACACATTACACAATATTGTATACCTTACAGAATGGCTGAGAAAGAGGTAAAGCAGAACAGCTTCTTGAAGGCAAATGCTGACAGCAGATTACAGTTACAAAGAATTATTGTAGAGATTAGATAAAATGTTAACAATTGCTCACCAAGCTTTTGGAGCAGGGGTCTTTTTGAGACAGGGTCTCCCTGTAGCCCCAGCTGACCTGGAGCTCACTATGTAGACCAGGCTGGCCTTGAACTGACAGAAATCCATCTGCCTCTGCCTCCAGAGTGCCACCACCCCTGGCATAACTGCTTTTAAAAGGTACAGCTGCTTCAAGGCCCAGAGTTGGTTCCAAATGAGTTAGGCTGGTAAGCAGGGAATCATGCTAAGCTGAAGCCCAAGAAAAGTGTAGAGTTAGTGGCCTGTCAATCCTATGATGTATACACTATGTAACATCATGGTAATGGCTTGATGACTGGTTGGTGAACACCTCTGCACCCTAGTGTTAGGTGCCCCCTCTTTTAAATGATCCAAGTGAAGTGGTTGCATCATTCTTTGGGGTGGTGTGATAAGTTTATGGGCCTGGTTCTCTAATCTGGTTTTGATCTCATGTGTCCATCTATTTTTGATTGAATTTGATAAATTGATAGTAATATTTATATAAATAAATTACTCATCAGCCTATGCCTCATGATTGGTACAGGGCAGAGATGTGAGCTGTCTGCTGTTTTATAAAATGGAGTTATTAAGAGCAAAGGGAAAGCCTGAAGGTTGCTGTTCTGTATAATATAACTTAGAGTAGGGCACTGTCTGATCTCCACATAAGCATTCTTATGTTGTTAATAATTTGTGTTTTGGAACTGGGGAGATGGCCTAGCGGTTAAGAGCGCCAACCGCTCTTACAGAGGACCCAGGTTCGATCCCCAGCACCCACATGGCGGCCAAGAACTGTCTGAAACTCCAATCCCAGGAGAACTCCAGTTCCAGGGGAATCCGACACCCTCTTCTGACCTCCGTGGCATTGCACGACACGGGTGCACAAACCTGCATGCAGACTGTACATTCATACACATACAGAAATAAATAAAATTTTTTAAAAAAGTAATATTCTTTGGCTTTTAGAGCAATTTTGTTTCTTTGTGAAGTTCAACAGTTAGAATAGTGTTCTCATTATACCATTTGCCTCCATATATGGTCTCCTTTTTGTGCATCCCTCTACCACAATGATGCATTTATTACACTTGATAAACTTACACTGACACATTATTTGCATCCAAAAGTCTATTGTTTACATTAGTGAAATTTCAAAAAAAATTTGTGGATTGGGTATGTTGGTGCACACCTTTAATCCCAGCACTTGGGAGGCAGAGGCAGGTGGATCTCCAGAAGTTCAAGGACAGCCTGGTCTACATAGTGAGTTCTAGGACAGCTGGGGCTACAGGGAGACCCTGTCTCAAAAAATACAACCAATCAATAAATATTTAAAAAGTATGTGTGTGTATGAGTGTTTTGCCTGCGTGTATTTAAGTGTCCCATACAGGTATAGTCCCTGTGGATGCCAGAAGAGGGCGGCTGAGAACCGTCCTTAACTCCAGTTCCAGGAGAACTCCAGTTCCAGGGGAATCCGACACCCTCTTCTGACACGACACAGGTGCACAAACCTACATGCAGACAGTACATTGATACACATAACAAAATAAATTTTAAAAATTAAAAAAAAATAATCTATTGTCTGGCACTTTAGGTCATTCATGTACTGAAGAACATCTTGGTTGTTTCTGAGTTTTATCAGTTAAAAATTAGGTTGCCGAACCAGACACATGCCTTTGGATCTCTGTGAGTTCAAGGCCAGCCTGGTCTACACAGTGAGTTCCAGGCCAGCTGGGGCTATAGGGAAACCCTGTCTCAAAAAAAAAAAACCAAATATGTCTAGCTGTTATCCTCCATAGTGGCTGAACCATTTTTCATTCCAGTCAGCAGTAAATGAAATTTCCTGTCACTTCTGTTCTTACCAGCATTTGATGATGTCTGTGTTCTGAATTTTGATCATTCTGTTAGGTGTATAGTGGGATCTTGTGGGTGGGTGCATGTGGTTTTCCAATTTGCAGTTCCCTATTGACACATGCTATTGAATGTTTTGTATCCTTACTTAACATTTGTGTTTATTCTTTGCCGAGATTTCTGTTAGGGCCTTTTGTGCATTTTGGGGGTTAGTTTTGTTTGGGCTTTTTGTCTGTTTTGTTTTGTTGTTTTGAGAAGGTCTTACTGTATGTACCCCTGGCCGGCCTAGAACTACATAGACTGGAATATGGTCTAGAACTCACAGAGCTCCACCTGCCTCCGCCTCTTGAGTGCTGGGATTAAGGGTATATGCCACCATAAGAGATTTTTTTTTAAACTTTAAAATTTTTTCTAAGAATTTTGTATATACAATTTGGATAATAGTTCCTTATTGTATGTGTCTTTTGTAGATGTTTTCTCTGTATCTTCTCATTCTCTCATGGTAGTTTCTTGCCTTCTATTACAGTTATTTATTTTATGGAGGGTAGGGCACCAGGGTCAGAGGAGAGGAGAACTTGCAGTAGATTCTTTACTTCCAGCATATATGGATCCTGGTCATCTGGCTAGCCAAGTTTCTTGCTTTTTAATGTAATTATTTTACATGATGAAAATTGTATGCATTTATAGTACATGCTGTAATGTCTTAATATATATTGTGAAATAGCTTAATTGAAGAATTTAAACCATAATAAGTATGAAATCTCAGCTGGAGATGTAGCTCAGTGGCAGAGGATTTAATTTGTTTTTTTTTTTTTTTGCAAAAGAAAAAAATAGTATCTTTTCAAAGCACATTTTAGCTCAGTTATACAGTGTTTATGATTATATCATAGTATTTAAAATGTTTACATATATTTCAGTTTAGTACATAATAATTTACTCTTTAAGGTTATTTTTTGTAATTATGTGAACTCCCAGTTTGGACTAGGAAGTTTATTTGGGCCTAGGAATGCCCCCCCCCCCCGCCATGGCCATACAGCAAAGTCCCCATCCTGGCATAGACCCTGCAACCTCAGCCCAGGATGGTGAAAGCAGGAGAGACTCACCTCTTGGTGTTTTTGTTTATATACCCTTAGCCCCTCCCCCTTATACAGCTGAGGCTGACTGGCTGGTTGGAAGGAGTAGCTGATTCCCCAGGCTCCTCCTTTTCCCTCTGAAGGTCAACAGTCAAGTGTGGGTGTCCAGGCCCACTCCTTGCGCCCTGTGAGTTGCTGCAAGAGCCACTAGGACAGCTTCCTGGAGATTTGCCCTTTACTGTAATATGTCTTTAAGCAAGCATCACACAAGTCCTGTATAAGTCTCAAGTAAATTTCTTTATTCTAAGTTTCTCTTTATGGCAAGCTTCATGGCAGGCCTCTACAGCAAATCTCTATTGGCAAAAATCTCATACAGGTTCTTGTGGCAAATCTCTGTGGTAAGTCAGTGGCAAATCTCTATATCTTGCCTTTGCCACAAGTTTATGTAGGGAAAAACACATGGCTCTCAGCAGGTGAAAAGGGCTAGGTTTCTAAGAAATATGCTTCACACAAAGGAGATGAGAAGAGAGAACTCCAAGAGATAGGACTTAGGTGAATTAACAGCCTTGGGGGAAGGCACTTAACCATTAAGATAGCATACATAAATCCTGTAAAAGCAAGGAAGACAGTCTAGCAATAATATGGTGTACTTGAGTCCTAATCTAAGGTATACACTAACTAGAAGAAAAGCACTAACTAGGAGGAGAAATAGATACTAAATCAAATGGAGACCGTCCCAGGATGGTTTTCCCATGGAACAAAAGAATTTAGGGCCTAGCAGCTGCATCTCATCTAGTTTTCCAGTAATAGGACTATAATGAGCTCTTATTTTAGTAGCTCATTTCCTTGTCTGGGCTGAGTTGCTAGCTCAGAAACTCCTGAATTGTGTATTATTCTAAATTTACTCATTCTGGGCTACAACAGTCAAGTTTATTATCTGGGCAGGCAGGTGCCCCTACGTGTGGGAAGGCATTTGATCTCCAAGGTCAGTTTTTTTCCAAGGACTGTCCATGCTACACCAATGTATAGATTTTTTTTTCCCTCTCCAGTAAAGTTTTATTGCCCCTAAGAGTGCAGTGTCTCCTGAACACTTCTCAAACTGTAGTAAGCATGATTCCTGGGCTCTATTTCCAGAGATTTTGATTGAGTAGATGAATTGCATTCATAAGGAACTGAACTACCAGATGGTAGACCACACTTTTGAGTAACATTGCTTCAGTTCTTAACTTAATCATTCTTTCAACTCAGTAAGATACCTCTTCCTGCATGTTTGTTAAAACTCAAGTTCCAGGACTGGAGAAATGGCCTAGCAGTTAAGAGCGCCGACTGCTCTTGCAGAGGACCCGTTTTTGATCCCCAGCACCCACATGGTGGCTGAGAACTGTCTTCAACTCCAGTTCCAGGGGAATCTGACACCCTCTTCTGACCTCCGAGGCATTGCACGACACGGGTGCACAAACCTACATGCAGACAGTACATTCATACACATAAAAATACATTTTTTTAAAAAATTAAAAAAAAACCTCAAGTTCCAGCTAGGCATAATGGCACATGCCTATAATTTAGCACTCATAACTCAACAAGCTAAAGCAGGAGGACTGCTGAATTTGAGGACAGTGTGGATACATGGAAAAACTCTGCCTTAGTTACTTCCCCAGATAAACTCCCAAATTCCTATATTACCCATATTAATCATTACTCAGCTCATAAGCACATTGACTTATCTTCCATATTCTCATTCACTTCTGATACCTCACACCTTTTATGTCTGCCTTTTTAGTTTAGCTGTACATCGACTATGTGTTTGTTTGGCAGGGATTATTTCTGTATATTCAGGTTTAATCCTGTAACTATCCTGAATATTTATATTACAGGACCTAAAATGTTTTAATTGAACTTTTGTGTTTTGGACACAATATAATTTGATGTTATTTAGATTCCCTCCCTTATCTGCACCTCCTCTTACTGCCCCAGAAATTTAATGTGCTGTATTTTATATATATGAAAGAGACAGAATAGGTCTATCCACTGGAGCTGAATAACCTACCAGCAGTCCCATCCCTGTCATAGACTATCTCTCCCCCTCCCAGCAGCCATCAGTTGCCAAAAGTTCCTTAGGTTGGATTGGGATTTCTTATCCAGTTCCCAAAGTCTCTTAGGTTGGGATTTTGTCTGGTTTGCACTTGCATGGGAATGTGCATGCTGTCACTATTGTTGTGAGTTCATATGAGTAACTGACCAGCTGTCTGAAAACTATTTCCTTGTGGTCATCCACTACATTTCGCTCTTACAAACTTTTTGCACCCTCTTTCTCAATCATCCCTGAGCCTTGGGAGACAAGTTTCAAATAGCTGCCCTGTTCAGGGATAAGGACAATAAGCCTCTTGTTTTCTGCACATTGGCCAGTTGTGAGTTTCTGTGTTAATCACCACCTGTTACATAAGGAAACTTCCCTGGTGAAAATTGAGAGATGCATTCATGATACATGTAGAGATTGCATTGAAGATGTGTCACTTAGGGCTAAGTGTCTCACAGACACTTACTCTCTGCATTTGACCAGTTGTGGAACTCTGTAATGTTTTCCATCTGTTGTAAAAGAAGCTTCTTTAATGAATGGTGAGAAATATACCTTGTAGATATGAGGATGCATATTTAGACTTTAGTAAGAAATTATGTTGGTCTAGAGCTGTTGCCAAAGTAGGTTATTCTCTAGGATCTATGACCTCTCCAACCCATGTGTTTGGTTGTGTTTACAGGTACCACTCATAAGTTCTTTCCCATTAACTGGGCCTTAATTCCAATTAGATAGCTGTTGGTAAAAGTGTTACTAATTACACCGATAGTGATAGTTTGCTGGGCCAGTCATTGTTTATTATACCAAGAGAATGAATTTTGGGTATGGTTACTGAACATCTTTAAAGTCAGTTATAACAGTCTGATATTTTTAAGAATTGTGTAATATTTAGCCCAAAACTAAATGTTTAAATAAACCTTGATCAGACATGTTTCATTTTTTATTTTTTAATGTCTTATTATTTTAATTTTATGTATGTGCATGTATTACCTGCATGTAGGTGGGTGCATCTGTGTTGTACAGTACCTTGGAGGTCAGAAGAAGGCATTGGATCATTTGGAGCCAGAGTTGTGGATGGTTGATTAGCCATCCTGTTGGTACTGGGGATCAAACCCTGGGCCCTCTGCAAGAGCAGCCAGTCCTCTTTACCACTAAACCATCTCTCTAGCCCCACCGTGTTTTATTTTTAAGGCAATCCTTTTAATAGTTAATAAGATTAGGTCAATAATTCCATTAATTTGAATAGAGGTTTGTTTGAATTTTGACATTTAGAAGGTTTAATATTATATATCATCTTTTAAGTTTTATATTTTACTTTTTTTTTTTTTTTTTTTTTTTNTAAGTGATAATCCATGAGTACAAGCATCCTTCATGCAAAACCTATCTGCAGGCTGTTGTGCCCAAACACCTACAGCCCCACCATCCAGTGGGGGGTGACAGGTTGTTTGTTCAATCAAGTTGATCAAATGAGTGTCCAGACTACATTGCTGTAGTTTCACCATTCACCCCAATCGCAGCCCTTACATTCTACCACGCCCCCTCTTCCGCAGGTTGTTCCCTAGGCTTAGAAAAGGGGCACAGGTGGATGAGAGGTAAAACAGTCCACTCTCTCTGGAGCTGTTGACTTGGACTCTGGTCAATTCTGGCTGTTTCCTTTCATGGGCTGACAGTTTGTCCAGGAATAACCTTTCGATCCTACTAATGAAGAACAAGCAATTAGATATATAGGTATTTAAGCAGCACTAATAGTTATGGTAGGTTACTTTAGCATAGACACATGTTTGGATATGTTAATCCATGAATTACAATTTTCCCCCCTGTTAAATATGACAGGGTCTTACTGTGGCTTATAACATCTAACCTGTAGAGGATGTAAGCTTGACGCAGTAGGTTTTGAGGGTGTTGTCCTTGAATTGCCTGGGCAAACAGTAGTGGCTTGCTTTTGTGACATTACTATTTTATGTTCTCAACTTCAGCAAAGCTACTTAGCTCCAGAGCTGTAACTAGACTCATCTTGGAAGACTCCTGAAGGAGTTCAAAGAGACCCATTAAAATGTAGATGTACAACATCTAAAGGAACTATAGCTTTTTGCCACTTACCTGGGTTTTAGGCATTTATGGGCCACATTTGTTGATGGCAAAATCATAGCCACTTTGCTTCCTTTTAAATACCATTTATTATGCTCACACAATGTATTCTTCACAGTCTATCTCTTTCTTTTTTTATTAATTTTTATTTATTTCTGTATGTGTACAAATGTACTGTCTACATGCAAGTCTGTGCACCTGTGTCGTGCAATGCCGTGGAGGTCAGAAGTGGGTGTCGGATTCCCCTGGAGCTGGAGTTCTCCTGGAATTGGAGTTTCAGACGGTTCTCAGCCGCCATGTGGGTGCTGGGGATGGAACCCAGGTCCTCTGCAAGAGCGGTCGGCGCTCTTATCCGCTAGGCCATCTCTCCAGCCCAACCCCTCCTGTTACATCTTAAATGATAAACTTTTCTATTAGCCCTTTCCAGGAGTGGCAGGCTTAAGGATAGTTCCCATAAGTTTGTGGGGATTTTTAAATTTTGTTATATCTAAAGTGGTAAGTAAATTGTCTATTATCTTAAAGCTAAGGAGGGAGCTGGCCTGCCTTTTACTGTTATTAGGACAAGGCAAGCTTAAAGGTAACTCATTTTTTCCTGTATCCTAAAGCTTTAGGGGGAGATTCTCACTCGAGAATATTTTTAGTGGCAAAATAGAGATCCCCTTAAGCTGATTATACTATAAGATTTTTATATTATGGAATAATAACTTCTGTTGGTAATATTTTATCCCTTAGCTATTCTCCAAGGTACGATGCTTTGTATAGAGCTGTTTATTTTTCTCCTCCTTAGTCACTGACTGAGGAGGCTCAGGAAAATCTTGGTGTTTTATGCATACTTATTATTTTATCACAGAATTTAGGATTATTTATACACAAGCTTTATGATTTATAAAATACTTTTATACTGTCCAACATGGGCATCACAAGGTTAAAATGGCATATTTTACTGTAAGTGCATCCCTTGATTTGTATAGCAGTATTTTTACCTAGCATTATAATGTAAATACCAGAGTCAACACATTAATGAGAGGTAAATGACATCTTAATGTCACTAAAAAATAGGAACTTAAAAGATCCTCCAGAACCTCCAGGGATTAGTAGAACACATCTTGAGAATCTAAGCAACCACATCAATCTGTCTTTGGGGCCAAGGACACACCTTAACAGTAGAGCTTGTGTTTCATAGGAATGATTAACAATATGGACAGAATTTGGACTAATGACTTGAACATTACCTTGTACCAAAACGCTAATATTTATAATCCAAACAAGCTCATTGAGCTATGTACTCTTGTTATCTGGGAGCCTGACGTTATTCCCTTAGGATCCCACCTTGCCCTCCACCCAAGATAATGAATGAATGTAGGGGTGTTTGATTTGAGTATCAAAACACTGGAAGTAGGCTAGCCAGAAGTTTGATAAATGGATAATCCTGCAGACAGGATCAAAATAACCAGACAAAAAGGTAAAATTAAAAATTTATGCCAGGCATGGTGGCACACCCCTTTAATCCTAGCAGAGGCAGGCGGATCTCTGTGAGTTCAAGGCCACCCTGGTCTCCAAAGTGAGTTCCAGGCTAGCTGGGGCTACAGGGAGACCCTGTCTCAAAAACACACACACACACAATTAAAAATTTATTAAGGGGCATGGTGGCTCACACCTTTAATTCCAGCTCTTGGAAGCAGGCAGGGATACCTTGGGATATACAAGACCATATCTCAAATGGAAAATTAAGAGATCAGTAGTGATATCAACAAGCATGACACACACATTTAATTATAAAGTGGGTCAGCATTTGGGAAAATCTCCATAACTTAGCAGGTTAATGCTTTACAAATAATTGGTAGATGATATAACAAACCTAATATTGGTCAGTGTAAAATAGACCTGGGTAGTAGATTTAATTTTTAAAAACTTCTGATTTAGTTTTTATGTTTATGGGCTTTATCTGCATGTATGTAAGTACTAAGTGCACCTGTGTGTTATACAGTGTCTGTGGAGGGCAGAAGAGTGCATAGAATTCCCTTGGAACTGGAGTTACAGATGGTGGTTAGCTGCCATGTGGGTGCTAGAAATCAAACTCAGGTTTTCCATGACAGCAGCCTGTGCTCTTAACTGCTGAGCCATCTCTCTAGCCTCAGCTTTTTGTTGTTACTGTTTTTTTCAGGAAAAGTTTAATCTTTAAGATACTGAACAGCTGACCCATTTTATTTGCCATTTCAGGAATTTTACCACATTTAAATTCTTCCAGTCTACTGCAAATAAGATACACAATATAGTATAGGGGCTGGGACTTCTCAGTGATAGAATATTTGCCTATTATCCCCAAGGCCTTGTGTTCACAACAGTAAGATGCAGAGTAGTTCTGTCACCACAGAAACTCCTTGGGGTGATCTCCTCCCTGCTTCATAGGGTCTCATTTTTGTACTGAGGTTGGCTTAAAACTCTTTATCCTTCCTGCCCCTCTGTCTTCCATGTATTATGAAAAGTATTCCTTTTTTTCTCTTTTTATTGAACTTTGTGCATTTCATACAACATTTCTTAATACAATTTAGAAATTCCCCCTTCTATGCCCCCACCCCTTCAAAGATCGTGCATTCTCCCATACATGTCTTGCATTTTTTTTATGTCCTTTTTTAAAATTTTTCAATGCAGAAGTTTACTGTTTTAGGGCAGAAGTATACTGTTTCGGTCAGTTCTTTGAACAAGTCTTTTGTTGTTGTTGTTGTTGTTCCCTTTAATTTTATATTACTCCAAAGTATGCATGTATACACTCTACATATACCCAAATTATGATGTGAAAATAAACTACAGGTTAAGTCCAAAACATGTTTAAGGATTCACTTTTTTTTTTTTTTGTCATTTTGAGACAGGGTCTCCCTATAGCCCCACCTGTCCTGGAACTCACTATGTAGCAGGCTGGCCTTGAACTCAGAGAGATCCACCTGCCTCTGCCTCCCAAGTGCTGGGATTAAAGGTGTGTGCCACCATGCCCGGCTCTACAGTGGCATTTAGTATATTCACAATGTTATGCAACTGCCACCACTGTCTAATTGCATAGTGTTTTCTGACCCCCAAAAGATGCCTCATGCTCATTATATAATCATTACTATGTCTTACAACATTTCCTGGCATCCAGTAGTATCCTTTCTGTCTATGTGGATTTGCCTATTCTGAATACTACATATAAATAGAATAATGATGATAGGATATGCTGTCTGCCATATCTGGCTTTCTTGCATTTAACAAGATACTTTTGAAGATCATCTGTGCTATATGTAGTGTGTTTTATTATTTCCCTATGTATAGTCTGAAGGACAGGTATTTATTTTCTCACAGTTTTCGAGACTAAAATCAGAGATTATGCTCCAACAGTGTTAGTATTAGCTCCTGCTGAGGGCTCGCTCCCTCCCTTGCTCCTTCTCTCTTTCCCTTCTTCCTTCCCTACCTCTTCAGAGAATGAATTTAAGCATGTGTGCCCTCTTTTTAGTTTCTCTTCCAAAAACAACATTCATTCTATTGGCTTAGTGACCCATCCTTATAACTTCATTTAATTTTCATTGCTTCCTTAGAGGCTCAATCTCCAAATATAGCCACATTGAGGCTTTTACATGTGAATAGAGGGCTCTTTTAGTGTCTTAACCGTTATTTATATATGAATAGTGTGTTCTTTATTCATTATCCAATGAACATGTGAGGACTTTTATTTTTCAAATGTGAATGATATTTTTGTGAATATTCATTGGAAATTTTTTTCATTTCTCTTGAGTATGTACTTTGGAGTACAATACTGGGTCATGTAATACTTTTACCTTTTAAAAAAATATGTAACATTTCCTAGGTGGGGCGTGATGGTGCATGCCTTTAATCCCAGCACTCAGGAGGTCAAGGCCAGACTGGTCTATATAGTGAGTTCCAGGCCAGCTGGGGCCAAAGGGAGTCCCTGTCTCAAATAAGACCAAAAAAAAGCAACATTTCTTTTACATTTATTTATTAGTGTGTATGGGGGTGGGGGGAGAAAGAGGGAGGAGGTATATGGGAGCAAGTGCCTTGGTACAAATATGAAGTCAGAGGAGAACCCACAGGAATTGTTTCTCTCTTTATGGGTTCTAGGACTCAAGCCCAAGTCTTTAGGCTTGGTGGCAAGCACCATTACTTGCTGAGGCTTCTCCCTGGCCCTATTTTTTACTTATTCATACATGTATACAATGTATTTTCATCATATCCTTACCCCTCCACCCTTCTAGCACCCACACACACACACCACGACTCTCTCTAATTTAACATCTTCTCTCTCTTTAAATAACCCACAAAGTCCAATTAGTTTTGACATTAACACATGGGTGTGGGACCATCCACTGAAGCATCAGTAATCTACCAGTGTCCACATTCCCAAAGTACAATTACTTTTCTTCCCCCAGCACCCATCAGCTGCCAGTAGCTCCAAGGATTCATGAGCAGAGCAACTCCATTCATATTAGAATTTTGACTGCCCTCATCTTGCGTAGGTAACTATGGGTGCTGAAAGTTCCTGTATGCAGTGACCATGTCCTGTCCCAAAAACATTTCACAGCACTCATTCCCATCTTCCAGCTCTTATATTCTTCCCATCCTCTTTTCTAACATATTCCCTCTGAGCCTGGGGTGAGGGTTAGGTGACTTTGATTTAGGTATCTTATTTAGATCTGAGTCACTCTCAACACTTTCACAGTTATGAGTCCGTATGTTAACTAACTGCCTATTATAAAAAGAACCTTCATGCCAGGCGTGGTGGCGCATGCCTTTAATCCTAGCACTCGGGAGGCAGAGGCAGGCAGATCTTTGTGAGTTCAAGGCCAGCCTGGTCTACAGAGCGAGTTCCAGGCCAGCTGGGGCTACAGGGAGACCCTGTCTCGAAAAGACAAAAAAAAAGAAGCTTCTCTGACCAAAGTTGAGAGCAACACTAAACTAAGAGTGAAACCATAAATATTTAGAAGGCAGTTTGACAACGTGACCATTTAGCAAAAAGAAGAGTTGATTTCCCTCTAGGGCATATAGCCTCCCAAGCCACAGGCCTTTTGACCAGGTTTACAGTACCAGTCATGAATTTGAGCAGGCCTCAAATCTAATCAGAAAGCAGTTGGTTGGGGCTGGAGAGATGGCCTAGCGGTTAAGAGTGCTGACCGCTCTTACAGAGGACCCGGGTTCGATCCCCAGCACCCACATGGCGGCCAAGAACCGTCCAAAACCCCCATTCCAGGAGAACTCCAGTTCCAGGGGAATCCAACACCCTCTTCTGACCTTTTATTTTATGTGTTGAGTCCTTGGTATGCATGTAAGTGCACTACATGTGTGAAGTGTCCTTGGAGGTCAGAGAGGCATAAGATTCCCTGCAACTGGAGTTACAGATGGTTGCTAGCCGCCAGGTCCTCTGCAAGAGTAGCCAGTGCTCTTAACTGCTGAGCCATCTCTCCAGCCCCCAATTACTGGCCAGGAACTTGTTATGTAGACCAGGCTGGCTTTAAACTCACAGAGATCTGCCTGCCTCTGCCTCCTGAGTGCTGAGGCTAAAGGTGTGTACCACTGTGCCTGGCCTTTTTTATTGATTTTTAAACGTTTATATTTTATGTGTTAATGTTTTGCTTGCATGTACGTAACTGTACTGTGTTTGTGCCTGATGCCTGCAGACTCCAGAAGAAGGTGTCATCTTCTGGAACTGAAGTTAAGATGATTTTGAGCTGTCAGATGGGTACTGGGACTGGAAGAAGGGTCCTCTGCAAGAGCATAAATACTCTTCTGAGTTCTCTAGCTTCCTATAACCCAAATTTCATTAAGTTGTGTCTTTAACATTTTTTATTTAGTTGTGTGTATGTGTGTGTGAGGTAGGGGGAGGTGGCACATGTACCCCAGCACACATCCGAAAGTCAGAGGACAACTCTGGAGTTGGTTCTCTGCTTCTACCTTTACATGGATTCCAGGAATTGGACTAAGGTTTCCAGGCTTACATGCCTTTTCTGAACACTGAGCCATCTTGCTGGCCTCTTCTTATCTTGATTTTTAATTTCCTTTATATTCTAGATAGGAATCGTTTGTCTGATGTAAGATGGGAGGTTGTTTTCCATTCTAATGGCTGCCTCTTCTTGTTTGTTGTACAGAAACTTATTTAGTTTTATGAGGTCCCATTTGCTGATTATTGCCCTTATTCCCTAAGCAGAGTCTTACTTAGAAAGACCCTACCTATGCCTATATCTTGAAGTATGCTCTCTACCTTTTCCTCTAGCAATTTCAGAGTTTCATATCTAGTCTTAAGATTCTTGGTCTATTTGGGTTTTTTTTGTTTGTTTTTTGTTTTGTTTTGTTTTGTTATTGTTTTTTGTTTTGTCTTTTTCGAGACAGGGTCTCCCTGTAGCCCCAGCTGTCCTGGAACTCACTCTGTAGTCCAGGCTGGCCTTGAACTCATAAAGATCCGCCTGCCTCTGCCTCTGCCTCTGCCTCTCTGCCTCTCTGCCTCTCTGCCTCTCTGCCTCTCTGCCTCTCTGCGCCTCTGCCTCTGCCTCCCAAGTGCTAGGATTAAAGGCGTGCACCACCACGCCTGGCTTAATTTGTAGAAGATTTTTGTACTGGGTAAGAGATAGAATTTTTCATTGTGTAAATAATCTGGTTTTCTCACACTGTTTGTTGTTTTTTTCCAGTGTGTTATTTTTGGCTTTTTTGTTAAAAAAAAAATCTGGTAGCTGTAGTTTCATGGCCTTGTATCTGGATCGTCTACTGTAGTCCATTGATTTAATGTCTGTTTTGTATCAGTACCATGGTAGTTTTATGACTTTGGCTCTGTAGTATAGCTTAAAATCAGATGTGGTGACATTTGTAGCATTATTCTTTCTGTTCAGTATTGCTTTGGCTATCTGGGGTCTTTTGTGCTTCCACATGAATTTTAAAGGTTTTTTTTTTTCTCTATGAAGGGACATCATTGGAATTTTTATTGAGATTGCATTGAATCTATAGATTGCTTTCAGTACAGTGGCCATATTATTCCTACAAATCCACATCCTTGTGTAGGATTATTCTGAGGATGAGGAGGAGGAAGAGTTGTTGTTTTAAAAGTTATTAAGAGTGAGGTTGTTTCTCTGATTTCTTTCTCAGTATATTCTTCATTGGTGTATAGAAAGGCTGCTGGGTTTGTATGTTAATTTTGTATCTTCCTGCTTTGCTGAAAGGGTTTTATCAGTTCTTAGACTTCTGGTAGAGTCTATAGGGTCTCTCACCTATAGAATCATCCATCTGCAAGTAGAGATACATTGACTCCTTTGTATTTGTATCCTTTCATTTGTTTCCTTTGTCTTACTGCTCTAGCTAGAACTTCTGGTATGATACTAAAAAGAGGAGAAAGTAGACACCTTTGTCTTGTTCCTTCTTTTAATGAACTGCTTTGAGTTTTTATCCATTTAGTATAATGTTGGCTACACGTTTGTCATATATAACTATATATTATGCTGAGGTAGGTGTGTTCTTTCTAGTCTGAATTTCTTCAGGATTTATAACATGAAGACATGTTGGATTTGTCAGGTCTATTTGAAATAACCATCTGATTTATGTCCTTTCACCTATGAGGTGAATTATGTCATTTATGTTTATTGATTCAAATAAATAAATCTGTGGCTTTAGTAGTACTTGTTTCATGAAATTCGGTGCACCTGTGTTCAGGGTATGTATATTTGGAGGGTGGTTTGTTTGTTTTGTCTTTTTGAGACAGGGTCTCCCTAGAGCCCCAGCTGGCCTTGAGCTCACAGAGATCCTCCTGCCTCTGCCTCCCAAGTGCTGGGATTAAAGACGTGTGCCACCACTTCTGGCTTAAAGACAGTTTTTAGTCAGCATGTGGGTGCTGGGAATTGAACCTGGGTCCTCTGCAAGAGCAGTCAGCACTCTTAACTGCTGAAGTGTATATTGATGTCTCCATTTTGTTTAATTTTTTTCCCCTTCTCTTGCTATCATTCTGTCACGGTTTACTCTTTCCTTTTGGTTTTCTCTTTAGTCTTAAGGATTCCTTCAAGAATTTTCTGTAGAGCTGCTGTCTTGGTGGTCATAAATTTAAGCTTCAGTTGAATAATCTGGTGTTACTCTGATGGGCTTGCCTGATATCTGACTTGGCAGTTTCCCTCTTGCAGTTTTCAGATCCTTCTTCCTTCTGTATATTTAATGTTAATTATGTTGCCTGGAGGGGAAGTTCTTTTCTGGTCTTGTCTGTTTTACATCCTAAATGTCTCCTGTATCTAATTTGGCATCTCTTTTTTTTTTTTTTTTTTTTTTTTTTTACTGTGGGAAATTCTGTTATTTTTTTTGGAAAGTGTTTTCTAGTCCCTTTAGGAACACCTATAGGCGTGTTCTTTTCTGAGTGTTTCTGTGAATTGGAATTCCTACTGGTCCTTACTATTCTTTTACCTTTGCCCTTATTGGGTTACTTCATTTCTTCTCTCTTCATCTTCAAAATCAGATACTGTTCATTCTCTTGCTAAAATTTTTCCACAGGGAGGAAAAATGTTGCATTAATTCTTTGAGAACTTCATATAGTATATTTTGGTCACACCTGACCTCCCTTCCCTACTCAACTTCACATTCATTATTTTCCGTCATTTTGTAAAAATATTCCTAGATGTGAAACCTGCCCTGGATTGTTGCTGACCTACCATAGATCACTTTATTTATTTATTTATTTATTTATTTATTTATTTATTTATTTATTTATTTATTTTGGTGTTTTCGAGACAGGGTCTCCCTATAGAGACCAGCTGTCCTGGAACCCACTCTGTAGACCAGGCCAGCCTTGAACTCACAGAGATCCACCTGCCTCTGCCTCCCAAGTGCTAGGATTAAAGGCGTGCGCCACCATGCCCAGCTTAGATCACACTTTTAAAACTTGACTTTTGTCCCAGCAACTGCCAAATGCTGTTAGCTTCTCAGCTTGGGTTGGGACCTCCTGTCTACCTCATCACCTCTGTGCTAGACTGTTGCCTGGCTTGAGCTGCAGTGGGTCTTGTGCATGCTGTCACAATTGCTGTGAGTTCATAATGTGTGAACTCACAGCAATTGTGAGTATGAAAAAACCAGTATGTCTGGGTTTTTGTTTTGTTTTGTTGTTGTTGTGTTTTGTTTTGGTAGTTTCTGGCCCTTAAAGTCTTTCTGTCCTCTGTTTTCCAGAGATTGCTGAGCTGGATTGGAGAAGACTGTCTCATTCAGGCTAAGCAGTCTAGTCTTTTATTTTCTCCATCTTAGCCAGTTGTGGATCTCCACAGAATTTTTTGACTCCCCTCTGGTTGGTTGGTTGCTTGCTTGCTTGCTTGGTTGGTTTTTCCAGTATTTCAGATGGGTTTTTCAGTTGTATTTTTGTCTCTTTGTTGAATTCCTCTTTCATGCCATCCATCACCTTTCCTTATTTTGTTCAGCTGTTTAATCATTATTTTGCGTTCTCTGGGATTTCAGCTAAGTCACTCTCACTCGGTGCCATTATTGTAGGGTTAATAATTTTTGTAGGAGTTATGTTGTTTGGTTTTTAATGTTTCTTATGTTACTGTGTTGGGATTTGTGCATCTTCTGTTATTCCATTGCTT
Organism: Rhizomys pruinosus; assembly: GCA_009823505.1. Classification (NCBI taxonomy): domain Eukaryota; kingdom Metazoa; phylum Chordata; class Mammalia; order Rodentia; family Spalacidae; genus Rhizomys; species Rhizomys pruinosus. The sequence goes on from VZQC01009903.1 coordinate 715,968, forward strand.
CATTTGTTTTTTATTCGTGGTATTATTTTAGTTGACATATTTGCATGTCCAAGTGGGACTTGGATGTGGTGGAGTTGAGTGTGTAGTTCAGAAAGTAGTTCCTCAGTCCAGGAAATCAAGGTGCCTGGTGTAAGCTCTGTATCATTCCCTGGGTAGTGTATTAGCTGAGAGAGCAACCACTGGTGTTTGTTATTACAGTAAACAATTGTTATGCTAGCAACTTAATAACGGTAGTCCTTTTGACTTCAATACCTGTTGGAAGCTAAACAACCAAAGATAGTAAGGAGTATACCTGGATTTTAGTTAAGATTTTGTGTGGGAAGCAAGTTGGGTGGTAAGGGTAAGGATTAAGCATTAGATCTACCTCAGGAAAAAAAAAAAATCAAGGTTGGTAATTACCTGGGAGGGGAAAGTTGGTGTATTAGTCACTTTTCTGTTGCTGTGATAAAACCACCATGACCAAGGGAACTTATAAAAGGAAGAGTTTATTTGAGTTTATGATTGATGGTTCCAGGGAATTAAGAGTCTGTTGTGGTGGGAGGCATGGTGGCTGGAACTGGAGCAGAAAGCCAAGGTTCACACACATACTTCCTCCAGCATGGCCACACCTTCTAAGATCTCCCAAAATAGCCCCACCAACTGGGGACAAAATGTCTGAATACTTGAAGCCTGTAGGGGACATTCTCATTCAAACCACCATAGTTGGTATGTGATTAGGGTCCACTGATTTTAGGGATTAAGTTGATAGATGATTATGATTAAGTAAAAGGGGAAGGAAATGAGAGAAGAAACAATGTAGGAGTAAAAGTGGGAAGTATATGAGATGTGGCTGGAAACTATAGTAAAAAATGCCTTGTGGAAAAGTGGGTGGAGAAAAAAACAACAGTCCTAAAACCTGACAGCAATATAGAAACAAAAGTAAAACCATTAGACATACAGACTAAATGGTTAAATAATAGAAGATACGAAATTCAAAGAATACTAATGAAGGGAATTGGTGGCATAGCTGTGCTGAGTTGAAAGGTGAAGTTGTCTAGCATGTGCTAGCTGGGTGGAGTGCATAATAGGAGTTCTTGGTCTCTGCAGCCTTAGAGCCCTTTGTGGTTCTGGCATGTTGGGAAGGGGGAATTTAAGTCCTTTCTTGGTCCTTCCCTTGAATGACCTGCACTCCACTGTGGCCTTTTCTGTTCCTGCAGGTCAGGTGTATGCAGGGAGCAGCTTCCCTTGCAGTTTCTATAGCTCTCTTCCTGGGTAGCTGTAGGCCTGCCTGGGCTTTGAATCAATGTTCTTGCTTGCTTCCTAAGTTTAAATTTGAGAGAGTGCCAGATTGTTGTTCATCCCTACCAGCATTGTGAGAGGATTTCAGTTTTCCGCATCCTTGCCAGTGCATGCATGTGTGCCAGAAATAGCCATCCTGGTGTGGTATTTCATTGTGAATTTTGCTCTTTTTTTTAAAAGAATTACTTATTTTTATTTGTACACGTTTTTGATTGCCTGTGTTTAGGCAGGAAGAGGGTGACAGACATTATGTGTAGGGTGTGAGTGCATGTGGACACATGCCACAGTGCATACATGTAAGTCAAATGGTAGCTTTGGGGAATTGGTTCTTTCTACCAGTTCTTTCCACTGTGGCTTCCATTCAAGTTCAGATTACAAGCTTGGCATGCCAAAGTACTTTTGTCTGCTGAGTCATGTCACTGGCTCACTTTGTTCTTTTGAGACTGTCTCATTTCATAGGTCCCCCAACCTGGCTTCCAACTCAAGTCTCCTGAGTGCTGGGGTGAAAGTTGGACACTGACCTGCCCTATTCTGTGGTTTTCGTTTGCATTTTCTTTTCTTTTGGGGGGTGTCTGATACTGGGTTCCCCTGTAGCCCCAGCTGTCCTGGAACTCCTTCTGTAGACCAGGGTGGTCTTGAACTCACAGAAATCCACCTGTCTCTGCCTTCTGAGTACTGGGATTTACAGGCGTGGGCCACCAACCCCGGCTGTTCATTTGCATTTTCATAGTGACCAGTTATGTTGAGCAATTTTTCATGTGTGATCCATTTATAAATCTTAGAGAACTATTCAAGTATTTTTCAGGGTTTTTTTTTTTTAAGTTGGTCTATTAAATTTTAGAGCTCTTTATATGTTGTATAGAGTAGATGCTCTAAAATTATGATTTGTAATTTTTTTCTATACTGAGAGGTTTTTGCCTTGATTTTTTTTTACATGTAAGTTTTAAGTTAAAAATAAATTTACAATTTTTAATGAAGTTTTGTGTATTTAATACATTTCTTTTTCAAATTTAGATCGATTCCTCCTTCTTCCCCCTCACCACCAGAGCACATGCATCCTGCCCTACATGTCTTCTCAGTCTTCTTTTTTTTTTTTTTTTCTTAATTATTCAGTACCAAAGTTTACTCTTTTGGGCAGAAGTTTACTGTTTCAGTTAGTCCAGTCTTTTGTTGTTGTTGTTGTTGTTGTTGTTCCTTCCAATGTGTATCACTCCAGAATATGCCTACATACATGGCACACATGTACCAAAGTTATGACGTCTGAAAATAAACTATAGATCAATTCCAAAACATGTTCAGGGATCCATCAGATGTTATATTTACAAGAAAAAAAAAAAAGAAGGAATTATTCAGGTTGCCTTCTAAAGAGAGATTTGGTGCTAGCATTCACAGATGAGGGACACCATACATCATTTGTTTTTCTGGGACTGTGTTACTTCACTTAGCATAATGGCTTCTAGTTCCATCCATTTACCTGCAAAGTTCATGATACCATCTTTCTTTACTGCTGCCTAGAATTCCACTGTGTAGATGGACCACATTTTCTTTATCCACTTGTTTGTTAAGGGACACTTGGGTTGCTTCCACCTTTTCACTACTGTGAAGAGAGCTGCGATAAACGTAGCTGTGCATGTATCTTTGCAGTAGGATGAGTCTTGTTGGGTATATACCCAGGAGTAGTATGGCTGGGTCAGGTGGTAGGCTCATTTTCAGTCTTTTAAGAGTTCTCCACACTCCTTTCCATAGTGGTTGTACAAGTTTACATTCCCACCAGCAGTGGATGAGTGTTCCCCTTTGCCTACAACCTCTCCAGTATTTGGTACTGTTTTTTTTTTATCATAGCCAGTCTTAGGAGTAAGACGAAATCTTAAAGTGGTTTTAATTTGCATTTCCTTAATTATTAGCAACAATGAACAGTTTTTAAGATGTTTCTCAGCCATCTTCTTCATTTGTGAAGTCTCTATTCAGCTCTTTACTCATCTTTTGAGTGGGTCATTTGTTTTCTTCCTCCTTTGTTTTTTGAGTAGTTGATATACTCTGGACGTTAATGCTCTGTCAGATATATCACTTTCTTCCCACTCTGTGGATTTTCTCTAATCACTTCTTTGTTTCTTTCTCTGTACAGAAGCTTTTGAATTTAGTGAGGGTCCTACTTGTCAATTGTTGACCTTATTCTTTGTGCAGCTGCTGTCTGATTTAGAAAGTCTTTTCCTACGCCTATGTTTTGTAGGTTACTGCCAATGTTTTCTTCTATCATTTTCAGAGTTTCGGTTTTCAGATTGAAGTCTTTGATCTATTTGGAGTTAATTTTTGTACAGGGTGAAAAGTAGGGGGTTAGTTTTATTCTTCTACAAGTGGTGATCCAGTTTTGCCAGCACCATTTGCTGAAGATGCTGTCTCTTCTCCATTGACTCTTCTTGGCCCCTTTGTCAAATTTGAGGTGCCCAAAATTGTATGTGCTCAAGTTTGGATCTTCAATTTTGTTACATTGGTCTATAGGTCTGTTTTTGTGGCAGTACCAGGATGTTTTTATGACTATAGCCCTGTAATATAGTTTGAAGTCTGGTATGGTTATTCCCCCCTGTATTGCTCTTTTTTGCTCAGGGTTGCTTTGGCTATTTGGGGTCATTCGTTTATTCAGTAATGACCCCAAAGCACAAGTGTAGTGGTGCTGGCAATTCCATTATGCCAAATAGAAGCCATTGAAGTGCCACTTTTTTTAACTTTTTAAAAAATTACTTATTTTTATGTGTGTGAGTGTACTGTCTGCATGTAGGTTGGTGCACCCGTGTGGTGCAATGCCACGGAGGTCAGAAGAAGGCATCAGATTCCCCTGGAACTGGAGTTAAAGATGGTTCTTAGCCACCATGTGGGCCGGGAATCGAACCCAGGTCCTCTGGAAGAGCATTCAGTGCTCTTAACTGCTGAGCCATCTCTCCAGCCCCTGAAGTGCTTTTTTTATTTATTTATTTTCATATGTGTATGAATGTACTGTCTGCATGTAGGTTGGTGCACCCATGTCGTGCAGTGCCGCGGAGGTCAGAAGAGGGTGTCGGGTTCCCCTGGAACTGGAGTTAAAAACGGTTCTCAGCCGCCATGTGGGTGCTGGGGATTGAACCCGGGTCCTCTGCAAGAGCAGTCGGAGCTCTTAACCAGCCCTGAAGTGCTACTTTTAAGTGAAAATGTGAAACTTCTTTACTTAGAAGGTAAGAGGAAAAATATGCCAGTTTACTAAGACATACAGTAAAAATAAATCTTACCCATGAAATTGTGACGGAAAAAACTGCTCTCTGAACCGCAAACTACAAATTACAGCCACAGCACAGCATCTAATAAGTACTTTGTTAAGACGGGAAAATACCAAATTTGTTGGTAGAAAAAATGAATAAAAACGCAGCATTGGGGGGCTTGAGAGATAGCTCAGCTGTTAAGAGCGCTTGGCTGCTCTTTCAGGGAATCCTGATTCAATTCCCAGCACTCACATGGCTGCTGACACCTGTCTGTAACTCCAGTTCCAATGGATCTGATGCCCTTTCTGACCTCTGTGGGTGTTGCATTTCATGGGTGCACTTACACACATGCAGGGTTGACACTCATACACATAAAATAAAAACAATAAAATATTTAACAATGAAGCATTTTATGCCAGAAAGCATTTAGTTTACACAAAGGTTTTAGCAGCAGAGTCTTTGAAACAAGTTACACCAACCATTTCCTGCAGGTAAAGGATAGATACACAGATTCAGAAAGATATGGACTAATATCATTCATGTAACTTTACAGAATATGTTCTTGGTTATTAACCTCTTACTGTCTACTTTATAAATAAAACTTTAGGCCTGGCGTGGTGGTGCACACCTTTAATCCCAGCAAGCATATCTTTGTGAGTTCAAGGCCAGTCTGGTCTACATAGAGTGTTCAAGCTAGCTGGGGCTACAGAGAGACCCTGTCTAAAAAAGACCAAAAAATAAATAAATAAGTAAGTAAATAAATAAATAAACAAATAAATAAACTAATTTTATTTTAAGCTTGTATGTAGGGGTCTGTACTGTCTGAAGTTTCAAGTGTCTGTTGGAAGTCTTGGAATGTGCCTTTTGCTGATAATACATTCTCATTTGGTTACTGTTTATATACAGGGTTTTGAAAAATTATTTGCTAATTTATTTAAATAATACTTTCAACTTTTTCTTAGCAGCATATAATTGCATCATAGTTTTAAAATCCATGTATGGTTTGTTGTTTGTTTAGGGTTTTGTTTGTTTGTTTGGGGTGTTTTTTGAGACAAAGAAGGTCTTATATCTGGTTATACTTTCCTTTTGGATGTTTAAGGCCACACAGTGCAAATTAACCAAAGTTTTTGTTTTCTCAAGGTCAGTTGAGGATCTGGTCCTCAGGGGTCACTTGGATTTTGCGGGGGGGGGGGGGGTTAGGGGTGTGGGGGGAGGGCCCCTGGGCTCCTTTTGGCTTTTCATTTACCAGGTCCATTTACTCAAGGACAAAGTCAGGTCTTGCTAGAATAGACTAGGCTTCCTTTTTTGAAGCTTGAGCAGACTTTCCTCTTCGTAGACTGGACACTGGTTGAAGTCCCATTAATGGATCTCCAAGATCTCCCTGCACAGGAAGACTGGTGACTCACATTTGCTGCAGGACATTTCAAGCGATGACCCCATGCATAGTCCCCTGGGAGGACTTAGTTGACCTCTGAGGGCAAGGAACAAAGTTATCCCTTACGTCCCTCAGCCAATCTGGTATGGTCGTTAAGTACCCAGAAAGCCTAAGTTACACCAGCCAGATACATCACACCTATACTAAAATTAGGTCTTCTGAAAACAAACTGTATGTTATTTCTGTATCGTATTTCATATTTGCAAAATTTTCAATTTTGACTTTCTATTACTCTAAGATATGCATACATACATTCTCTCTACTCATATACCAAAATTCCAAAGTCTGAAAATAAATGGTAGGTTAATTCTAGAACCTGTCTAGGGATTCACAATATAAGAGCACAGTTGTTTTCAGATCACTAGGAATATAACATTAATGTTGCTTCGTTTGCCTTACAACTAGGTACTTGGTGCTAGCATCCACAGATGAGGGATACCATTCGTTGTTTTTTGTTTTTTGTTTTTTTTTTCTGGGACTTAACATAATTTCCAAGTATGTTTTTTTTTTAATTTTTTTTTTATTATTATTTATCTTTGTATGTGTATGAATGTACTGTCTGCATGCAGGTCTGTGCACCCGTGTCGTGCAATGCGCGGGGGTCAGAAGAGGGTCTCGGAGTTCCCCTGGAACTGGATTCTCTGGATTGGGTTACAGACGGTTTTAGCCGCCATGTAGGGTGCTGGGGATCGAACCCGGGTCCTCTGCAAGGCGTGGTGCTCTTAACCGCTAGGCTATCTCTCCAGCCCCAAGTATGTTTTTTATTGCATTTTATTCCACTTACATTTAATGTAATTGTTGATAAAGAAGCACCTCTGGGACTGGAGAGATGGCCTAGCAGTTAAGAGCGCCGACCCGCTCTTACAGAGGACCCGGGTTCGATCCCCAGCACCCACATGGCGGCCGAGAACCGTCCGAAACTCCAATTCCAGGAGAACTCCAGTTCCAGGGGAATCCGAGACCCTCTTCTGACCTCCGCGGCATTGCACGACACGGGTGCACAGACCTGCATGCAGACAGTACATTCATACACATACAGAAATAAATAAAATTCAAAAAAAAAAAAAAAAGAAGCACCTCTGCCATTTTGCCATTGGTTTTCTTCATGATTTATTTCAGCTTTGTTCAGGGCCTTCTTGACTACTTTTGTGTTAGTTACATAGACTACTTTCTACCACTTTGATTCCTTTGTTTCTTTTGGTGATGCTGGGATTGAGTCTAGGGCTTAATGTATGCAGGTAAGCACTGTACCACTGAACAACAGCCCCAGCTTTTCTTATAACTTCTGTACAGATTTTAGTCACTTTCTTAGTGTTTTCCTCAAACAATATGAACACTCTAATTTATAATCATAAATTTTGAATCAATAACAGTTTGGTTTGTGTTTTGGTCCCATGTAGTTCTCTTCCCTCAAAAAAACTTTATATATTATCATGATGATGTATAATTACTGTTTTATATAATTGTCTTTTAATCCATAGGAAACAAAAGAGGAGTTACAAAGCAAAAGTACAAACTCCCTGCTTTCTTTTGTTTAATAAATACTTTGTTGCTTCTAGTGTACTTTTAGATTCTATCCTAAATAATTTACAGACACTGGAATTATCCTACAAATCTTAAAGCTAAGGAAGATAAGATTTGAAGACTAAAAAATTGCCTAAGGCCAAACAGCTTTTTATGGCTCTTACCCACAGAATTACTGAATGCTCCTTCTGTTTCAGAACAACACTGAATGAAAATTTAGTTGAAAGGCCAGGCATGGTGACACACACAATTAGTCCCAGCACTCCGGAGGCAGAGGCAGGCGGATTTCTGAGTTCAAGACCAGCCCTGATCTACAGAGTGAGCTCCAGGCCAGTCGGGACTAAAGGGAGACCCTATCTCAAAAATAACAACAACAAAAAATTCAGTTGAATATATAAAGCATCTTTATATGTTACAAATGGAGAGATACAGTGGTAGATATTGAGAATCATTTGAGAGGTGTAGTGGTTACTTGTCTCTCTTCGCTGCTAAATAAACAAACAAACAAACAAACAAACAAAAGCAGCTTAAGGAAGGAATGGTCACTGTTCAGGGGATGCATCCATCCTGTCATTCCACCCTATGACAGTAGGAGCGTGAGGTAGCAGATCACATTGCCTCTACAGTCAGGAAACAGGGAGCAAAGAAAGCTTGTGTTTAGCTCTGTCTCCTTTTTATTCAGCCCTGCACCCCAGCCCATGGAATGCTACTGCCCACTTTCAGGGTGAGTCTTCCCAGCTCAACCTAATCTAGATGATCCCAGAGGCTTATCTCTTTGATTGCAGATTCTTTGAGGCTGACCTTATTAACTGAGGAGAGGAAAGATAAAAGTTAAAAGACATGCTAGGTGCCAGGCGTCGTGCACGCCTTTAATCCTAGCACTTGGGAGGCAGAGGCAGGTGGATCTTTGTGAGTTCAAGGCCAGCCTGGTCTACAGAGTGAGTTCCAGGACAGCTGGGGCTACAGGGAGACCCTGTCTCAAAAAGAAAAAAAAAAAAAAAATGAGTGAAGTAACACATGTCCAGAAAAACAAACCCCAATGGATCCCTTCCCAAATACCCAGTTGTAAGTATTTCCTGTGCATGGCCCCTTGAGCTTTTGTCCAAAGCAGTTGGGAGTGATGCATATTGGAAACAACAACAACAACAACAACAACACAAGAAAGGACTGCATCAAAGAACTGACCTGAAACAGTAAACTTCTGCTCAAAACAGTCAACTTCCCCATGGAGAATATTGAGAAAGACTGAAAAAGAAAAGAAAAAAAATGTTTGGCAGAATGCATGAGCTCTGGTGGTTCGGGGGATGGGGGGGACACGGCTAGATTTGATAAAAAATATATGTATAAATAAAAATATTAAAAGTGTGGGTGCACATGTGGGGTTACCGGCAACTCTGGGGGAGTCAGTTCTCTCTTCCCCATGTTGAGGCACGGTTCCCTTTTCTGTCACTGGTTGTCTATTCCAGGCAGCTGGCCCTCAAGCCTTTGGCCAATTCTCTATCTCCCCCTCTCATCTCCCATGCCCTGCGGATGGCAGATATATACCACTGTGATCAGCTTTTTTTTTTTTTATTATTATTTATTTTTATGTTATGTTATGGGTGTACTGTCTGCATGTAGGTTGGTGCACCTGTGTCATGCAATGCACGCAGAGGTCAGAAGAGGGCGTCGGATTCCCCTGGAACTGGAGTTAAAGACGGTTCTTAGCTGCCATGTAGGTGCTGCGGATAGAACCCAGGTCTTCTGCAAGAACAGTTGGTGCTCCAACTGCTGAGGCCATCTCTCCCAGCCCCTGTATCAGACTTTTACATAGGTTCTGGTAGTCAGGCTTGGGCAGCACAGCAAGCATTTTTACTATGGAGCCATCTCCCTTAAATAAATTCTTCATGGTTCTCCTTTGTTCAATCACTTTCCATTACTGTCTATTATCTGTACACACAAAAAATCCCAACTAGTCGGGGCTTTTTAAAAATTTTTATTATTATATGTATGAGTATACTGGCTGCATGTGAGTAGTGCACCTGTGTTGTGCAATGCTGTGGAGGTCAGAAGAGGGTGTCAGATTCCCCTGGAACTGGAGTTAAGATAGTTCTTAGCGGCCATGTGGGTGCTGGGAATCGAACCATCCAGTCTTCTCCAAGAACAGTTGGTGCTCTTAATGCTAAGCCATCTCTCCAGCTCCTAGTCTGGCTTTTAAATCTTTCCCATGTTAAACTTTAATGCTATGGCCTAGGTCTCACTGAAAAAACAGTTTAACTGTCCTGTCTTCTAATATAGTTTGCTTTTCTTCAACTTTATCACTCTCTTCACCTTGTCTTGACCCTACTTGCTCAATAAACCTGAAGCTCAGAAATCTTTCAACATTTTTTTTGGGGGGGGGAGAATGGGGGGGTGGGGAGGTTGTTTTTTGTCCTTTTAGGCAAAGCCTTACTATGTAGCCTTGGCTGGCTTGGAACTTGCTATGTAGACCAGGCTGGCCTCAACCTCCCTCCCAGCTTTCTTTTAACTTTTTTTTTTTTTTTTTTGGTCTTTTCGAGACAGGGTCTCCTGTAGCCCCAGCTGTCCTGGAACGCTGTAGACCAGGCGAGCCTTTGAACCACAAAGATCTGCCTGCCTCTGCCTCCCAAGTGCTAGGACTAAAGGACCGTGCCCACCATGCCTAGCATGTGTTTTTTTTTTTTTTTTTTGAGACAAGGGTCCTCCCTGTAGCCCCAGCTGTCCTGGAACTCACTCTGTAGACCAGGCTGGCCTTGAACTCAAAAAGTCCACCTGCCTCTGCCCCCAAGTGCAGGATTAAAGGCGTGCACGACGCCTGGCACCTAGCATGTCTTTTAACTTTTATCTTTCCTCTCCTCAGTTAATAAGGTCAGCCTCAAAGAATCTGCAAAGAGATAAGCCTCTGGGATCATCTGGAAGTAGTTGAGTGGGAAGACTCACCCTGAAAGTGGGCAGTAGCATTCCATGGGCTGGGGTTGCAGGGCTGAATAAAAAGGAGACAGAGCTAAACACAAGCTTTCTTTGCTCCCTGTTTCCTGACTGTAGGCAAGGTGATCTGCTACCTCACGCTCCTACTGGTCATAGGGTGGAAGGACAGGATGGATGCATCCCCTGAACAGTGACCATTCCTTCCTTAAGCTGCTTTTGTTTTGTTTTTGTTTTGTTTTGTTTATTTAGCAGCGCAAGAGAGACGTACCACTACACCTCTCAATGATTCTCAATATACTACACTGTATCTCTCCATTTGTAACATATAAGATGCTTTATAATTCAACTGAATTTTTTTTTGTTTTGTTGTTATTTTTGAGATAGGGTCTCCCTTAGTCCGACTGGCCTGGGAGCTCACTCTGTAGATCAGGCTGGTCTTGAACTCAAAATCCGCCTGCCTCGCCTCCGGAGTGCTGGGATAAGGTTGTGTGTCACCATGCCTGGCCTTTCAACTAAATTTTCATTCAGTGTTGTTCTGAAACAGAAGGAGCATTCAGTAATTCTGTGGGTAAGAGCCATAAAAAGCTGTTTGGCCTTAGGCAATTTTTTAGTCTTCAAATCTTATCTTCCTTAGCTTTAAGATTTGTAGGATAATTCCAGTGTCTGTAAATTATTTAGGATAGAATCTAAAAGTACACTAGAAGCAACAAAGTATTTATTAAACAAAAGAAAGCAGGGAGTTGTGTACTTTGGCTTTGTAACTCCTCTTTTGTTTCCTATGGATTAAAAGACAATTATATAAAACAGTAATTATACATCATCATGATAATATATAAAGTTTTTTTGAGGGAAGAGAACTACATGGGACCAAAACACAAACCAAACTGTTATTGATTCAAAATTTATGATTATAAATTAGAGTGTTCATTTGTTTGAGGAAAACACTAAGAAAGTGACTAAAATCTGTACAGAAGTTATAAGAAAAGCTGGGGCTGTTGTTCAGTGGTACAGTGCTTACCTGCATACATTAAGCCCTAGACTCAATCCCAGCATCACCAAAAGAAACAAAGGAATCAAAGTGGTAGAAAGTAGTCTATGTAACTAACACAAAAGTAGTCAAGAAGGCCCTGAACAAAGCTGAAATAAATCATAAGAAAACCAATGGCAAAATGGCAGAGGTGCTTCTTGTTTTTTTTTTTTTTGAATTTTATTTTATCTGTATGTGTATGAATGTACTGCTGCAGCAGGTCTGTGCACCCGTGTCCGTGCAAGTGCCGCGGAGGTCAGAAGGGTCTCGGATTCCCCTGGAACTGGAGTTCTCCTGGAATTGGAGTTTCGGGCGTTTCTCGGGGCCGCCATGTGGGTGCTGGGGATCAGAACCCGGGTCCTCTGTAAGAGCGGGTCGGCGCTCTTAACTGCTAGGCCAATCTCTCCAGTCCCAGAGGTGCTTTTTATCAACAATTACATTAAATGTAAGTGGAATAAAATGCAATTAAAAACATATTGGGAGACTGGAGAGATAGCCTAGCGGTAAGAGCACCCAACGCTCTTGCAGAGGACCCGGGTTCGATCCCCAGCACCTCACATGGCGTAAAACCGTCTGTAACTCCAATTCCAGGAGAATCCAGTTCCAGGGGAATCCGAGACCTCTTCTGACCCCGCGGCATTGCACGACACGGGTGCACAGACCTGCATGCAGACAGTACATCATACACATACAAAGATAAATAATAATAAAAAAAAAATTAAAAAAAAAACATACATGAAAATTGGTCCCAGAAAAAAAAAAACAAAAAACAAAACAGAATGGTATCCCTATCTGTGGATGCTAGCACCAAGTACCTAGTTAAGTAAGGCAAACGAAGCAACATTAATGTTATTTCCCTAGTGATCTGAAAACAACTGTGCTCTTATATTGTGAATCCCTAGACAGGTTCTAGAATTAACCTACCATTTTTTAAACTTTGGATTTTGGTATATGGTAGAGAGTATGTATTATGCATATCTTAGAGTAATAGAAAGTCAAAATTGAAAATTTTGCAAATATGAAATACGATACAGAAATAACATACAGTCTGTNGTATATGTTCTGCCGAAGCGAGCTCCCAATATTTTTAAATTAGGGAGAGAAAAGGAAACTGAAAACTGAAACCACGCTTTGGTGCCACAATAGGGGTTGGGGAGGGGGAAGCACTCAAAATATTCTAGCTGGAGCTGGGTGTGCAGTTATACACCTTTAATCCCAACACTAGGGAGGCAGAGGCAGGTTGATCTCTGTGAGTTCAAGCCTGGTCTACATAGGGAGTTCCAAGCTGGCTAGGGCTAAAGAGAGACCCTAACAACAACAACAACAAACAACAACAACAACAACAACAATCACTTCTCAACCTTTTGGCTAAGATCAAGTATAGTATCAAACAACAACAAAAATATGTGAGGTGATGTGAACTACAGCATGATGATATATATGGCACCATGATTACAACAAATGTGTATTATACCCCACCCTATTCTATCTTTGAGAGGCGGTTTTAATATATAATCAGACAAATTTAAACATACAATTTACTATTTGAGGAGTTAAAGGACTAGCATGGTGGCAGTCAACTGTAAAAACAGCTAAGAGTTGAAAATATAAGGATTTTAAGTTCAAGGCCAAGTCTGTGCTATATAGCAAGACTTGTCTCAGAAAAGACAGCAGACAGGCATTATATACACATATACCATAAGACATGGCAGTACAAAAGAGAAAGCCTCAAAGTGTCTTCTACTACAGTAAGCTTCATTGTGCTTCATCATTTTATTATTTTATTATTTTTTTTTTTTGTCTTTTTCGAGACAGGTTCGCTGTAGCCCAGCTTCCTGGAACTCGCTCTGTAGACCAGGCTGGCTTTTGAACTCACAAAGATCCACTTGCCTCTGCTCCCAGTGCTAGGATAAAGGAATGTGCCACCACGCCGGCTTCATACATTTTTTAAATGCACCAAAGTTTCAGTTAGCTATCATATTTATGTACTTATAAAGTTTAAAAAATATTTTGAGACAAGGGTCTCACTACATAACCTAGGCTGGCACCACCTCTCAGTCTAATCAAATACAAATACATTATTATTGGTGATGGTGGTGGTGTGGGGGTGGGAGGGAGAAAGAGAAAAACTAAGTGGGTGGTGCCCACAGAGATACATGCACGCCATGTTTATTGCAGCTCTCTTCACAATAACAAGGAGCTGGAACCAACCCAAATGCCCTCAACTGATGAGTGGATAGAGAAAATGTGGTACATCTACACAATGGAGTTCTATGCAGCAGTAAAGAAAGACGACATCATGAGCTTTGCAGGAAAATGGCTGGAGCTAGAGGACATCATGATGAGTGAAGTAACACAGTTCCAGAAAAACAAACCCCGAATGGTATCCCTCCAATTACCCAGTTGTAAGTATTTCCTGTGCATGGCCCCTTGAGCTTTTGTCCAAAGCAGTTGGGAGTGATGCATATTGGAAACAACAACACAACAACAACAACAACAACAACAACAGAAAGGACTGCATCAAAGAACTGACTGAAACAGTAAACTTCTGCTCAAAACAGTCAACTTCCCCATGGAGAATATTGAGAAAGACTGAGAAAGAGAAGAATAGCATGTTTGGCAGAATGCATGAGCTCTGGTGGGTCGGGGGATGGGGGGGACACGGGTCTAGATTTGATAAAAAATATATGTATAAATAAATAAATTAAAAAAAGTGTGGGTGCACATGTGGAGGTTAACACGGCAACTCTGGGGGAGTCAGTTCTCTCTTCCTACACTGTTGAGGCCAGGTCTCCCTTTTCTGTCACTGGTTGTCTATTCCAGGCAGCTGGCCCTCAAGCCTTTGGCCAATTCTCTATCTCCACCTCTCATCTCCCAGTAGCCCTGCAGGATTGCAGATATATACCACTGTATCAAGCTTTTTTTTTATTTATTTATTATTTTTATGTGTATGGGTGTACTGTCTGCATGTAGGTTGGTGCACCTGTGTCATGCAATGCACGCAGAGGTCAGAAGAGGGCGTCGGATTCCCCTGGAACTGGAGTTAAAGACGGTTCTTAGCTGCCATGTAGGTGCTGCGGATAGAACCCAGGTCTTCTGCAAGAACAGTTGGTGCTCCTAACTGCTGAGCCATCTCTCCAGCCCCTGTATCAAGCTTTTTACATGAGTTCTGGGTAGTCAGGCTTGGGCAGCACAGCAAGCATTTTTACTATGGAGCCAACTCCCTTAAATAAATTCTTCATGGTTCTCCTTTGTTCAATCACTTTCCATTACTGTCTATTATCTGTACACACAAAAAATCCCAACTAGTCTGGCTTTTTAAAAAAATTTTTATTTTATATGTATGAGTGTACTGGCTGCATGTGAGTAGGTGCACCTGTGTTGTGCAATGCTGTGGAGGTCAGAAGAGGGTGTCAGATTCCCCTGGAACTGGAGTTAAGATAGTTCTTAGCTGCCATGTGGGTGCTGGGAATCGAACCAGATCTTCTCCAAGAACAGTTGGTGCTCTTAACTGCTGAGCCATCTCTCCAGCTCCTAGTCTGGCTTTTAAATCTTTCCCATGTTAAACTTTAATGCTATGGCCTAGGTCTCACTGAAAAAACAGTTTAACTGTCCTGTCTTCTAATATAGTTTGCTTTTCTTCAACTTTATCACTCTCTTCACCTTGTCTTGACCCTACTTGCTCAATAAACCTGAAGCTCAGAAATCTTTCAACATTTTTTTTGGGGGGGGAGAATGGGGGAGTAGGGAGGTTGTTTTTTGTCCTTTTAGGCAAAGCCTACTATGTAGCCTGGCGGCTTGGAACTTGCTAATGTAGACCGGCTGGCCTCAACCTCCCTCCCAGCTTTCTTTTAACTTTTTTTTTTTTTGTTCTTTGTCTTTTCGAGACAGGGTCTCCCTGTGCCCCAGCTGTCCTGGAACTGCTGTAGACCAGGCAGCCTTGAACTCACAAAGATCTGCCTGCCTCTGCCTCCCAAGTGCTAGGACTAAAGACGTGCGACCACCATGCCTAGCATCGCATGATGTCCTCTAGCTCCAGCCATTTTCCTGCAAAGCTCATGATGTCGTCTTTCTTTACTGCTGCATAGAACTCCATTGTGTAGATGTACCACATTTTCTCTATCCACTCATCAGTTGAGGGGCATTTGGGTTGGTTCCAGCTCCTTGTTATTGTGAAGAGAGCTGCAATAAACATGGCCGTGCATGTATCTCTGTGGGCACCCACACTCTTATTTGTTCTCTTTCTCCCTCCCACCCCCACACCACCACCATCACCAATAATAATGTATTTGTATTTGATTAGACTGAGAGGTGGTGCCAGCCTAGGTTATGTAGTGAGACCCTGTCTCAAAATATTTTTTAAACTTTAAATAAGTACATAAATATGATAGCTAACTGAAACTTTGGTGCATTTAAAAAATGTATGAAGCCGGGCGTGGTGGCGCATGCCTTTAATCCTAGCACTTGGGAGGCAGAGGCAAGTGGATCTTTGTGAGTTCAAAGCCAGCCTGGTCTACAGAGCGAGTTCCAGGACAGCTGGGGCTACAGCGAAACCCTGTCTCGAAAAGACCAAAAAAAAAAATAATAATAATAAAATGTATGAAGCACAATGAAGCTTACTGTAGTAGAAGACACTTTGAGGCTTTCTCTTTTGTACTGCCATGTCTTATGGTATATGTGTATATAATGCCTGTCTGCTGTCTTTTCTGAGACAAGTCTTGCTATATAGCACAGACTGGCCTTGAACTTAAAATCCTTATATTTTCAACTCTTAGCTGTTTTTACAGTTGACTGCCACCATGCTAGTCCTTTAACTCCTCAAATAGTAAATTGTATGTTTAAATTTGTCTGATTATATATTAAAACCGCCTCTCAAAGATAGAATAGGGTGGGGTATAATACACATTTGTTGTAATCATGGTGCCATATATATCATCATGCTGTAGTTCACATCACCTCACATATTTTTGTTGTTTTTTGATACTATACTTGATCTTAGCCAAAAGGTTGAGAAGTGATGTTGTTGTTGTTGTTGTTGTTGTTGTTGTTGTTGTTGTTGTTAGGGTCTCTCTTTAGCCCTAGCCAGCTTGGAACTCCCTATGTACACCAGGCTTGAACTCACAGAGATCCACCTGCCTCTGCCTCCCTAGTGTTGGGATTAAAGGTGTATAACTGCACACCCAGCTCCAGCTAGAATATTTTGAGTGCTTCCCCCTCCCCAACCCCTATTGTGGCACCAAAGCGTGGTTTCAGTTTTCAGTTTCCTTTTCTCTCCCTAATTTAAAAATATTGGGAGCTCGCTTCGGCAGAACATATACTAAAATTGGAACGATACAGAGAAGATTAGCATGGCCCCTGCGCAAGGATGACACGCAAATTCGTGAGGCGTTCCATATTTTTCAGCCTCAGTCATTAAAATAAAACAAGCCTTTAAGTAAAAAAAAAAAAGAGAGAAAATAAAAGAAAAAAATTAAAATTAAAATATTGGAATGTTCCAGTACTCAGCCTTGCTCCTTCCTTTTATTTTTAACTATCCTCAATAATTTAATATGATCGTATCTAGTTTTGAGGCTTTAAACTCTGTATTTCGCTGGTTCCAGATTTTATATTCATAGCAAAGTCACCCTTTGACTTTAGCCTCATTTCTGCAGTTGCCTCCTACAATAGACTCATGTAGACTTCCATATGTCCAAGGCTGAGAGCTAGATTTCTGTCTGCCAAACCTAATCCTTCAGTTTTATTATGCCATTCACCCATTTCAGAGACAGACCCAAGCTGAAGTGCAAGCTTTGACTCCCATCATTCTACACATCAGTGTATCATCAAGGCAAGGTGAGTTTAGCTCTGAGATCTCTGTCCATTCACTCACAGGGATCCCCCTGGCCTCTGCCTCCCAAGTTGAATTCCGGGATTAAAGGCATTTGCCACCACACCCAGCTTGAGCCCTACTTTGAGAGTAGAGTTCAAAAACAATCCCTCTCAAAAACCTAATACCCCCCCCCCAACTAAGCTCCACCATTTAAAAGTTCCAACATGTCTCAGTACTCATCTGCTGGGCCCCAAGCTTCTAGCATATAGACATTTGGTTGACATACTCAACAATATCAAAGCACAGCACTCTAAATAACCTCTTTTTAGGCAGTAAGAGTTACCCACCATTTCTTTGTTGTCACTAAGTACCAAGGTTGAATTCTCTTATTTTGAACTCTTCTTTTTTCTACTGAACTTCTCTTTCTTCTGCTTGCCCTTCACTACACATTATTTATCCTCATCATGTATATAATTTATCTGTCCTTCCAGAATTAAAGTTTCAACATAAGGACTTTGTTGTGTTTCTAGCTCCTAGCTCATGGTAGGCCATGTCAGAGGACAAAACTGCCACAAAAAAGAGGCAGGGAAAAAAGATTAAAACAAACAAAATTGCATGCCGTATAGTGCAAGTTCTAGACCCCAGCTGTGGCTATAGGGAGACCCTGTCTCAAAAAAAAAAAAAAAAAAAAAAACCCTAAACTAAAAACAAGCACTAGGAGCATATTTAAGCCAGTTATCTCTTAAACTGTTTGTATTGACTTTCATCACTGTATTGAAAATACATGATGATTAACCTGTAAAGAATTGTAAAGAGAAAGGAGCTATTTTGCCTCATGACTCTGGAGGGTCCAGACCAAGAACAAGTGGCCTCATTATTCTGAGCCCCCAGCAAGAACAATATATCTTCACAACAGCACCTAGTAGAGCAAACTACTTACCTCATATGCCGGGAAGAAGCACAGAATGACTGACTGGTGGGTTCCCATAATTCCTCCCAAGGGCATGCCCCTGCAGTGGAAGGATCTCCCTCTTGGCTCCTTCTTCTAAAAGCTAAACTACCACCTCTCAGTAGTAGTATTCTGGGGCCAAAGCCTTTAACCTATAACCCATTAAGAGACCCTACCCAGATTCAAATTTCATAGACACCTTTTTATTGGAGAGGCAGGAGCAGTGGACAAGGAAGAAGGCTGTAATACCTTCCTCTCAGCAACACTATTTTGTTCCCTACATACAGATTGTATAATAGCATTCTTTTTATTATTATTATTTTATGTGTATGAGTGTACTGACTGCATGTAAGTAGATGCACCCGTGTCGTGCATTGCTGCGGAGGTCAGAAGAGGGTGTCGGATTCCCCTGGAACTGGAGTTAAAGACTGTTCTTAAGCCATGTGGGTGCTGGGAATCGAACCCAGGTCCTCTGCAAGAGCAGTCAGTGCTCTTAACCACTGAGCCATCGCTCCAGTCCCAATAGCATTCATTTACATGTTACTGGTATTTATTATAGTTTAGGGAGTCGGGAGTGGTGGTGAGAGGGATATGTAGTCAAAGTCATACCTTTTATCACTCATAGTCTTTAGTTTTGAGAAATACATTAACCTAAATAATTATCTTAAATAGACCATACTTCTAGTGAGGAAACAAGGTTGGAAGGTATGTAATTGTTTGTTTTAAGCACTTTATTATTTTAATTTTATGTGCTTGAGTATTTTGTCTGCATGTATGTAAATGCACCTGTATTCTGTCTGAGATTGGATCCCCTGGGACTGGAATTATGGACGTTGCTGGGAACCAAACCCAGGTCCTCTGTAAGAAAAGCCAGTGCTCCTAACCACTGAGCCATGTCTCCAGCCCTGCAAGTGGTTTTAAGTTTTCAATACTGTGAAGTCATACTAAAAATAAATGTATATGATTTCTACCAGCCATGCTAGGACTAGGTTGGAACAAACTCAAAGAAAAGAGTAAATGAGCAAGCTGGGCGTGGTGGCGCACGCCTTTAATCCTAGTGCTTGGGAGGCAGAGGCAGGCGGATCTTTGTGAGTTCAAGGCCAGCCTGGTCTACAGAGTGAGTTCCAGGACAGCTGGGGCTACAGGGAGACCCTGTCTCGAAAAGACCAAAAAAAAAAAAA
>VZQC01009903.1:736039-754728 GCA_009823505.1 Rhizomys pruinosus
TAATTATTATGGCAAGCTAAGCTGTGAGCATAGACACAGATGCTTGGATGGTATGCTAATCCACAAACTGTGGTTTCTCTATAAAGGGTGACAAGTTCTTATTGTGGCTTATAACATCTCCTAACCACTAGAGGACAAAAGCTTGTGGCATCCGCTGTGAATTATTCCTCCAAGGAGAGAGCTAATAGCCAATTAGATTTGGGATATATATAGACACTTGGCTGTCACTGTTGAAAGCTTAATTTTTATCTCTGTGCTTTCAACCACATAAATTCCCATTTTATCTAAAATGAAGGAAATAATTCTGCTTGCAGTTTTGTTTTACTCAGTTCCATGAATTCCCAAGGAGTCAGAGGTCACCTTATATGTATGAGTATTATGCCTACATGTGTGTAAGTGCACTGGTGTCATGCAGTGTCCATGAAGGACAGAAGAGGGCTTCAAATCCCCTGAAACTGGAGTTACAGATACAGTTGTTAGCCTCCTTGTAGGTGGGTACTGGGATTTGAACCCAGGTCTTCTTCAAGAACATCTTTTCAGCTCTGAGGTCTTCTTTTTAAAGTGTACTAAAATGGGAGGGGTGCTTGCCTTCTGGACTGTAATACATACTTTTGGTATCTTTGAGGGAAAAGATGTGATGACAAAAGACCATGATGAGTTCAGTAGTGGCTTCATATTTTCTGGTGGTGGTGGGAGAACTGACAATAGGGAATCAAACCTAGATTCCTCATATATGTTGGACATTTTCACTTAGCTACATTCCCAGCCAAATAAATGTACATTTAATTGTTTACCGCAGGGCATGCCTAAAAGAGTATTTAGTGGCTAGGGCTAGGGAGATGGCTCAGTGGATAAAGTACTTGCTGTGTATTCGATATGTCCCTATCCTGTTATTTTTCATGACCTGCTTTTTATCCTTTGGTTGGAAATAAACATAGATTGTGATTCAGTTCAAAGGGAGACACATTCGTGGGAAAGTTTAGTATGTCTTGTATTCTAGAAATGTATGATGAAATCGGTCTAAAAATCAGGCTTATGAAGCCATATTCTAAGAAAATTGTAGGAAATGAGAAGGTTTCTGAACCTTCTGGGACATGAATATTCTTTAGCAATAAAGGCACAGGAAAAGAAAAGTCAAACCACAGGTTTTAGGTGGTCTGTAACAAATTTTATTTTACAAAATCCTTGCAGAAAGCAATGCAATTATAGCATTTAGATTTTATTTTTCTTATTTTTATTTATTTTTGTATGTGTATGAGTGTACTGTCTGCATGTAGGTTTGTGCACCCGAGTCGTGCAATGCCGAGGAGGTCAGAAGAGGATCTCGGATTCCCCTGGAACTGGAGTTCTCCTGGAATTGGAGTTACAGACAGTTCTTGGCCGCCATGTGGGTGCTGGGGATTGAACCTGGGTCCTCTGCAAGAGCAATCAGTGCTCTTAACCTCTAGTCTATCTCTCCAGCCCTAGATTTTATTTTTAAAGTGGGCAAATGGTCTGAGTATTCTGAGGGTGAGAATTGGAAGCCAAAGCTATGTGAGAGCAGCCATTTACCTAAGTCTGCTCACCACTGCTGTCCAGCGTGGGCCATGGACTATTCTCATTTCATAGATTTTAATTAAGGGAATATATATTTATTGAACAGATGAAAAAGACCTTGCAGAGGAGATACACTTTTATTTGGTCAAAGGTAAGATACAAAGACCTGAGAAAATATTAGGGAAAAATGATTGAGCACAATTAAAAACAAAACAAAATCCAGGCATGGTGGCACCTGCCTTTGATCCTTACATTCCTGAGACACAGGTATGAGGATCTCTGGATACTAGGCCAGCCTGGTCTACATAGTGGCGGAGGTTACATAGGGAGGACTCCCCCCCCCATCTTAAACCAAAACCAAATAAAAAACCTTGAGCAGAACTATGAGAGTGAGCAGGAGAGTTCTGGAAAATAACCTTGTTAAAGGAGATTTTTCAGATTATAGGCCCTTTTTACTGCTTGCTATAGGAATTGTGAGGGAGGAGTTTGTTTCTCCTTTAGAAGTATAGTTAACCATTGTCAGAGCAGTGTTTTAAGTATAATCTGGTGTTGCCCTCTTAGTGCAGTAGGCAGTGTGTCATTCTCTTAAGTATAATCTGGAAACACACTGCAAGTATAATGTAGAAGAGACTAAAGGTTAGATTTGAGATGAGTTGTGATTTTGGCTAAGATTTCTTTGTAAAGTAGTTCAGTCCAATAAAACATGTTTTAAAATATATAACACAGGGCGTGGTAGTGCATGCCTTTAGTCCCAGCACTTGGGAGACAGAGGTAGGCAGAACTGTGTGCATTCAAGGCCAGCCTGGTCTACATAGGGAGCTCCAGGCCAGCTAGGACTAAAGGGAGACTCTGTCTCAAAACAATGCCTCCCCCCCAAAATACACACAGACACACACACACATATTATGTGTAAAGGTACTTTTAAAATCCTCGTGATTGAGTATAGTAACTTGACTGTCTTTGTAGTATTTATTTTCCATGGCACCTTGTTACCGCTCTTTCATGGCTCCCCTATGAAATCCTGGTATCAGTTTTGAGTCTATTGGTTCTTCCCTTATTTGCCTTTTGCTGATGTCAAAAATAATACATGAAATAATTCAGTATTGCTATGCAACTGCTAAGTTCAATATTTATTATAATAAAACTGAGTAGCATTAACCCAGTGAACAGAGGATAGCAGAATATGGCTCTCTATTGTCCAGTGTTTGAAAGGTTAACATGCTATGGCAAGTGTGAACGGAAGAGGAAGATTTGTTTGTGGATGATGACTGTTGGGAGGACAATTAGCTGTGGCTAAATCTCTTAATGACCAATGTTTTCCTTGTTTCTGCTGCTGGCTTGCTCTTTATCTGGGTTATAGGCATTGAGCAGCCCCCCTACCCCCAAGATAGGGCTTCACCCAGTAGTAGCCCAGGCTGGCGTGGAACTTGCTGTGTAGCCTAGGTTGGCATCAAACTCTTGCCAGCCCTACCCTATCCTCAAGTTATGGAGTTACAGGGGTGCACTACGTCCACCCAGCTAGTCTTTTTTTCCTCCCTCTGCTTTTTGTTCAAAATTTGTTGCTGTTTGCTAGTGTTTATGCATCTTTGCAACTTTTGAATTTTTGTCTTTTTATATTTTATTTCTTTCGTTTTTGTGTGTATGAGTGTATTGCTTTCATCTAAGAACATCCTGTCATATAGTGCCTGTGAAGGTCAGAAGAGGGCATCACATCTCCTAGAACTGGAGTTGTGGATGGTTATTAGCACCTATTTTGTTTTTGTTATTTATTTATTTATTTATTTATTTATTTATTTATTTATTTATTTGTCTTTTTGAGACGGGGTTTCCCTGTAGTCCCAGGCCTGGAACTCACTCTGTAGACAAGGCTGGCCTTGAACTCACATAGATCTGCCTGCCTCTGCCTCCCAAATGCTGGGATTAAAGGCGTGCGCCACCACACCCGGCTACAATTGCATTTGAAATTTTATAATGACCCTGGATCCAAAGAGATAATAGTTTTTCTCATCGGCTGACTCCTTTACATCTAACCTCTCATGGTACTATTTTTATTCTGGATTTTGGAAAATTGTAGATTTTATTATTTCTCCTCTTCCTTCCCCACTATCCCTAGGGTTATAAAGAAGTATCTATTGTAGTGTAAACCTCAAAGACTGCTTTTTTTCCTAGAGAGGAATTTTCCTGATAGCATATATTGTCTTCAAATTAATTTTTCCCTAATTCTACTTGAGTTTATTACTCCTTGGTACTCAAATTAACAAAAATAAAAGACTGGTCTAAGAAATATTAATTATCAAAGTAAAATTGAGTAAAATGATCTATTCCTGTAATTCTCAAAAGCCTCCCCAGCTACCAGCCTTTAGGTATGAGTTTCCCATTCTTTTTGTGGGAGAAGTGAACAGAATATCCCACCCCTTTCCATAGGAGAAGTGAAGATACTTTCCCATCCTTCTGCATGGGAGAGCTGAAGAGAATCTCCCCCGCCCCCTTTCCATGAAAGATGAAGAGCTCCATCCACTCTTCTCTATAGGCAAGACGGAGAGCTCACACTCCTCCACATTGAATGCAGCCCCCACATTTCTTACAGAATAATTTCAGTTACCCTTAGCAAAAATTCAATTTTTGGCTAATTTCATCCAAGTTATAAGTCACTTTAGAACTTCATGGTCTTATGCATATAACCTATCTTTTTATCCTTAAAATATATATATTTTCTAGTTCTGGACCTTGTCGAGTTATTTTTACTTATGATATATTTTATATCATATGCTNTTTATTTATTTATTTATTTTTGTATGTGTATGAATGTACTGTTTGCATGCAGGTCTGTGCACCCATGTCGTGCAATGCCGCGGAGGTCAGAAGAGGGTCTCGGATTCCCCTGGAATTGGAGTTACAGACGGTTCTTAGCCGCCATGTGGGTGCTGGGGATCGAACCCGGGTCCTCTGCAAGAGCGTCGGTGCTCTTAACCGCTAGGCTATCTCTCCAGCCCCTCCTTTTTCTTTCTTAACTCTTAAAAAACAGCAAGATGTCTAAATCCTTTTTAATTAAGTACATGGTGATTTTTTTTTTCCTCTTTTGAGACAGGGTCTCCCTGTAGCTCTGGCTGTCTTGGAACTCACTCTGTAGACCAGGCTGGCCTTGAACTCAACAGAGATCGGCCTGCCTCTGCCTCCCAAGTGCCGGGATTAAAGACATGCACCACCATGCCGAGCATGTCAATTTTTGAAACAGTTAAGTTAGAAAAACTGCTGATAGTTTTTCATTTTCTTTTCCTCTTTTTTTTTTTTTTTTAATTTTGTATGAGTGTATTGACTGCATGTATGTAAGTGCACAGGTGTTGTACAATAACCAAGGTCAGAAAAGAGTATCATCTAATTCCCCTGGGACTGAAGTTACAGATGGTTGTTAGCTACCATGCAAGTGCTTGGAATTGAACCCAGGTCCTCTGCAAGAGCAGCCAGTGCTCTTAACTGCTGAGCCATCTCTCCAGCCCCAGCTTTTCATTTTCTGTTTCTTTGCCACTGGTAGAAGGATATAATGATTTTAAACATTTTTGTACAGGTATATATGATTATTTTCTCATTCCTTACTGTCTGTATAAATATAGTTTTATCCAATTATAAAGGAACCAGCAAGTAGTTAATGTGCCATTGTGAAATATGAGTCTCTTTCTTCTAAATATTGTGGGGTATGTTTATGAAAAAGATATGAGAATTGTTTCTGAGGATTTTCTTCAGAAAACAGTTAACCTGGGGTGGGGGAGACTATTAGGTTCTTCTAGAAAGCTGTGAAAGTTTTGAAGTAATCTGATGTTTCATTGGAAAGGTGCTTTAAAAACTGGAGTTTCTGTAAAAATTTTGTTGAACTTAGGAGAGCCATGAATTTCCATTCCTTCACTGGCTATTTTTAGTGGTTTTTTGTTTTGTTTTGTTCTTAAGTGTGATCTGAATTTTTCTTGTGTTAATCATTGAGAAAAATGCAAATACTCCTTACAGATCTGTCTGTGACTTTTCCCTGGGTGTCCCTTCAGTATTTACCAGTGATCTTTGATAACTGGAAGAAAACATTTTTCATATTGTGATAATGGATTTTATTTTATATTTTTTATCCTTTCAGGATTTGAAAGTATTCTTGAAGGGCTGTTTGGACCTGCATTATTAAAAGATCTCAGTTTATTTAAAGGTATTTGAAATATTTATGGTATTTCAGATTCTTTCTGGTTACTGATTCCTGGTGATTTAAGTCTATTTTCTCAGTTTCATATGGGTTAAAGCCATATCCATGTAAGCATATTTTTGTGTTTAGTTTATATTGCTGATATACGCATAGATAGTATACATTACTTAGTGACAAGGTAGGAATTGAGCATTTTAATCTATAAGGGATTAGAGGGTTATGATGGTAAGAATTTTAAGGTGTCCTGTGAGTGTAGAATACATGTTTTATATGTGTGAGGCCCTGGATTTGATCTCTAAAACCACCAGAGTTTTAAGATTAAATAGAAAACATCTACTACTTGATGAGGTCACTTTTTTTTTAAATGAGGTCACTCTTAATATTTTTCAAATTAGTTCTGATTTGTTTTCTTAATTTCTGTTTCGTGATTATGAAAACCCAATTTTCTTCTTACTTTTGCAGAGTGTGAACCTGAAAGCATTTCTGATTGGACTTTTGATGAAAATTGTCTGTTCTGTTGCTTGAGAAGAGATAAAGTAAAGGTAACCAAAGAATTCTGTGAAACTTGTCCTAGTATATTTTAGTTTCTTAAAAGAATTCATTTTAGCCAAGCATGGCCCACATCTTTAATCCCAGCATTCTGGAAGCAGAGGCAGAGGCAGGTGGATCTCTGTGAGTTCAAGGCCAGCCTTGAACTCACTAGCGACTTCCAGACCCAGTCTCAAAAAGAACCCCCCACTCCCTTATAGGTATTTACTGTTCCATTGCTTAGGATTGTTGGAAAGTATCTTTTAAAACCTGAAATCATGCCGGGCGTGGTGGCGCACGCCTTTAATCCTAGCACTTGGGAGGCAGAGGCAGGTGGATCTTTGTGAGTTCAAGGCCAGCCTGGTCTACAGAGTGAGTTCCAGGACAGCTGAGGCTACAGGGAGACCCTGTCTCAAACAGACCAAAAAAAAAAATAAAAAAAAAAACAAAAAAAAAAAAAAAATAATAAAAAACAAAAAAAAAAAAAACAAAAAAAAAAAAAACCCTGAAATCTACCATATAGCCAATTTAAGAGCTTCTTTTCTTTTTCTTTTTCTTTTTTTTCTTTTTTTTAACTTAAGACTTTTCTTATGACCTTTACTATTTTTCTTATTCTTCATGAATAAAAAAAAAATTTGGTTTTATATACCTATTTGATTGTCTGTTTCCACTAATATTAATGGTTGTCTTGGAAAATTTTACCATTTGAAAAAAGCAGAGTACAAAAGTAGTGGAAGCTACATTTGTTCAGGAATTTAAAGGCTGCTGCAGATGAAGTTGATGTTTAAACTCTGTATGCATGTATATGCCAGATGGTGGCTATTATTGAGCAGATCATGTAATAGGGGGAATGTGGCTGGGAAGAGAAGAAGGGAGCAAATTCTCTTCTTTTTCAGGGTTTTAGGGGATGGGGAATAAGTGAAGCCATTATCTCGGTAACAAGTATAATTTTATAATATTTACTTGTGAACCAATACTTGAGGGTTTTTTGTTGATGTCTATATTTTATTAAGGGCATTCGGAGAGTAGAGACGTAGAGTGTATGCATCTTTTATATTTTTTAGGAGGAAAGGGAAAGCAAAGCCAAAATTAAGAATAAAGGAAAAATATAGTGTTTTAAGGAAAAGTCTGGCTTTTCTATTGGAGTTTGATTGTTGGTTTTTCTTTTTTTTTTTTTTTTTTTTTTTTTTTGTCTTTTTAAGACAGGGTCTCCCTATAGCTCCAGCTGTCCGGGAACTCACTGTGTAGACCAGACTGGCTTTGAACTCACAGAGATCTACCTGCTTCTGCCTCTGCCTCTCTGCCTCTCTGCCTCTCTGCCCCTCTGCCCCTCTGCCCCTCTGCCCCTCTGCCCCTCTGCCTCTGCTTCTGCCTCTGCCATGTGCTGGAATTAAAACTGTGCACCACCATACCAGGCTCTCTGCCTCTCTGCCTCTCTGCTCTCTGCCTCTCTTGCCTCTCTGCCTCTCTGCCTCTGCCGTGTGCTGGAATTAAAGGTGTGCACCACCATACCAGGCTTTAGTTGGCTTTCTAATTAGAATCTTGGGTGGTGGGGGTATGCATGTGTGTGCAGGCCTCTTTACTTGTCCATGCCTCTCAGTGTCATCGTATATTGTTCTCCATCTTACTTTTGAGACAAGGTCTCTTACTGAACCTGGAGCTCACCATTTTGATCAGACTTGCTGGCCAGCAAGCCCCCTAGGATTTGTCTGGTTCCCATTGTCCCTTATCCCAGAGCTGAAGTTTCAGGTGTACACTGCCATGCCCAGCTTTTACATGGGTGCTGGGGATCTGAAGTGATGTCCTCATGCGTGCATAGTAAGCACTGAGCCATCTTCCCAGACCCAAAAGGAATGTTTCCACAGGACACTTCAGCTGGTTCTAAGAAGCTGTTTCTTTTCATTAAACACTATACAATCTCTTTGGCATTTTTCCCCCTCAGAGAACCATCAAAGCTGGAAAATGAAGGAGTCTAGATAATATAAATTTACATATATAGCTTTTGGGGGGGGGGAGATAGGGTCTCCCTTTAGTCCTAGCTAGCCTGGAGCTCGCTATGTACACTAGGCTGGCCTTGAACTCACAGAGATCCACCTGCCTCTGCCTCCAGAGTGCTGGGACTAAAGGCATACTCCACCACGCCCCAGCAGCATATAGCTTTTGTTTGTTGTGTCATATTGAAATTATGTTTTTGCCCTGGGTCTTTGTAGACATTTGGACCATCTCATCTGAGAAAGGTTAGAACCTGGAACCATATTTACTGTGTCGAAACTTACATCTGCATAAACAAAAGGGAAAAAAAAAAACAGGAAATGCCAAGAATATGGTATGGTAATACTCAAAATGGCAGTGTTGAGTGTGATATTGGAATCCTAAATTTGGGGTTGGCATGATGAGATAACCCAGAGTATTCTGGAAAAGCAGAAATAATGGTCTGCTGTTTGAGAAAGTGATAGACACTGTACTTTTTTTTTTCCAACTACTTGAATTTTCAGTACTAAGGTAGTTAGACTGGATAAAGCAAACACAGCCTTTATATTTACTTTTTTTTTTTTTAATGAAGGCCAATTCTTTGCCCATTGTGGGTTCACCTTCTGTTTTTTACAGACAACTACCTTTTTTTTTTTTTGTATGTATGTATATGAATGTACTTTCTGCATGCAGGTCTGTGCACCCGTGTCGTGCAATGCCACGGAAGTCAGAAGAGGGCCTCAGTTTCCCCTGGAACTGGAGTTAAAGACGGTTCTCAGCTGCCATATGGGTGCTGGGGATCGAACCCAGTTCTTCTGCAAGAGCAGTCGGCACTCTTAACCCCTAGGCCATCTCTCCAGCCCTATATTTACTTTTAAATACATATAAGTGAAAAAAATAAAGTAGCCTATCTTTGGTAAATAGAACAAAAGGTCGCCTATAGTTCAGATAGCCCTTCTTTTTTGAGGGCTATGTTTTAAGATTTCTAGTAGATGCCTGAAATCATTGGTAGTATTGAGTCCTGTATATAAACCATGTTTTTTCTTGTGTATAAATAACTATAGTTTAGTTTATAAATTAGAAATAGTAGATTAACACAAATAACTAATAATTTTGGGGGGGTCTTTTTTTTTTTTCGACACAGGCTTTTCCTATACCCCCAGCTGGCCTGGAACTTGCTATATAGACCAGACTGGCCTTGAACTCATGAAGTCACAACTCACAGAGATCCACCTGCCTCTCTGCCTCCCGAGTGCTGGGATTAAAGGCATGCACCACCACACTCGGCCAAATAACTAATAATTTAAAAGAAGTGAACAGTCACAACATGTTTTTTGTTTAAGCCTTCCACTTAAAAAATTAGTACCTTTTCCGCCTTGACTAAGTACTTGGATGCATGGTGGCTGTTAACTTTGTAGCACCAATTTTGTTTTCCTTCTTCACATTTTCACTACTACTATATGCCTCTTAGCAACCTCAGCATACGATTCCCCTAAAGTCAAGAGCTTTCACTTATATGAAGTACTTTATGGCATGTTGGAATTGCCAGATTCTCTACACTAGTGCTTTGAGAAAGTTACTGAGTAAAATAAGGGGATACCTTAGGAGAAGCACTGTGACACCATGGCAGTTGATCGAATGACAGATGGCTACCAAGTGACTAACAGATAATTGGTGCATACAGCATGGATGTGCTGGAACAAAATGAGGCAGTATGAGATTTCATGATACCACTCAGAACAACACACACTTTAAAACTTGTAAATTATTTCTAGAATTTTGCATTTCATATTTTTAGAGTATAGTTGGTCATGGTTAACCTAAATATGGAAAGTAAAACCACCAGTAAGAGAAACCACTCAATTCAAATAGTTGAGCCACTTCGGATACCACAGAGGTTAGCGAATATAGTTTATA
This sequence comes from Rhizomys pruinosus, assembly GCA_009823505.1. Taxonomy (NCBI): domain Eukaryota; kingdom Metazoa; phylum Chordata; class Mammalia; order Rodentia; family Spalacidae; genus Rhizomys; species Rhizomys pruinosus. The sequence continues at coordinate 746,172 of VZQC01009903.1, forward strand.
GGTAAAAGCAGCCATCTTTTGAGCATCCTCTGTGCGCCTGTTATTTCTTTATATTTTGCTAATCTTCAAAAAACCCTGTGAAGTTGATTAAGCATATTCCAATTTTACACATAAACAAATGAAGAGGGTTATAGAGATTGTTACAGGCAATCTATTGTTCAGATAGCTTTTAATTTCATCTGTGTTTTTAGCATTAATGCAATTTGATAACAAAAATAGCAACAGGATCATGGAAAGTAGAGAGCAAGAATTAATTAAGTAGGACATGGAATTACTTACTTGGAAAGGGGGAGAAGGGCAAATGAGCTTGGTTATATTTGAAATGACCAATTTCAGCTATGTTAGGGATTAGCAAGTTCCTCACTGCCTTCCTTGCTTGCATCATTCCCTTTTTCCTTTTCTGTTTATTGAGCAAAAAATAGTCAATTCTGTATATTTACTAAATAAGAAGCTGGGACTTCTCATAAATTTGGAAAATTATATGAATAGGTATTTTGAGTATGTGCATGCACCAAGTATTTATTCATAGTCCTGTCTTATTTATCAACATCTTAAACTATTTTGGGGAGGGGTATTTGATGCTTTTTTGTTTTTTGTTTTTTGTATCCTATAGTCCCAGTTGGCCTGGAATTCTCTATGTAGACCAGGCTGGCCTTGATCTTGCAGAGATCCTCCTGTTTCTGCCTCACAACTGCTGGGATTAAAGGCATGCACCACTATGCCAGTGAGTGTTTTTTGAGACAGTCTTAACTATATGCTAGGCTCTGCTCCCAATCCTTCTGCCTCAGTCTCCTGAATGGGCCACCATGTCCTTCCCCCTCTTTTCAGCTTCTTTGAGTAATAATTATGGGCATAACCTGGCTGTGATGGTGGCACATACATATACTGTCGGCACTCTAGAACTGAGGTACAAAGATGGAGAGTCTGAGGCCAGCCTAGGCTATACTGTGAGACATTACTGTCTTAAAAACAACAGGCCAGACCAGGTGTGGTGGTGCATGCCTTTAATCACAGCACTCGGGAGGCAGAGGCAGGCGGATCTATGTTCAAGGCCAGCCTGATCTACATAGCAAGCTCCAGGCCAGCTGGGACTAAAGGGGAGACCCTGTCTCAAAAAAACAAAATAAATAAATAAAAACAACAGACCAAGCATGGTGGCACACACCTTTAATCCTAGCACTTGGGAGGCAGAGGCAGGTGGATCTCTGTGAGTTCAAAGCCAGCCTGGTCTACATAGTGAGTTCTAGGCCAGCTGGGACTATAGGGAGACCCTGTCTCAAACAAACAAACAAAAAGAAAGAAAGAAAAAAAGGGGGACGCTTATAAAACAAGTGGAAGAATCTAATTTTCTATATTACCATTTAACCAAATTCCCTAAGTGTTAAAATTTTATATAACCATAGTACACTTATAAAACAGGAAATTATCATTGGTACCAATACTCCTTTCTAGTGTATAAACTATTGAAAGTGCAAGTTGTCCCAGTGATGTCTCTTTTCTGGTCCAGGATCACACTTTGTGTTTTGTTTTTATAACTACTTCAGTCTGGTATAGTTCTTACCTTGTCTTCGACTTTTGTGGTACAAATGCTTGAGGGGACTGCTGGCAGGCTGATTTGTAGAATTCTCCTCCATTTAGGATTACCATGATTGAATATAGGCTGTGCATTTTCAGTAGGCATTCCATAGAGCTTCTGTATCACCCTTACATGGTGATAGATTTTTTGATACTACAAGTGAGATTTGATCATTGGTTGACTTAGTTTACGAGTCTAAATTGTGTTATTTTCTTTTTTTTTTTTTTAATGTGTATGAATGTACTGTCTGCATGTAGGTTGGTGCACCTGTGTCATGCAGTGCCACAGAGGTCAGAAGAGGGTGTCGGATTCCCCTGGAACTGGAGTTAAAGACAGTTCTCAGCCACCATGTGGGCACTGGGGATCGAACCCGGGTCCTCTACAAGAACAGCCGGCACTCTTAACTGCTAGACCATCTTTCCAGCTCCCTACTGTGTTATTTTCAGAGACCTTTCTAATGAAGAGAAAGATTAAAGAAAACCGCTTAACATTGTTCTGTAAACAGAGTTGAAATACAGTATGTAGGATAAAAACTTATTTGGAGGATTTGGGAGCAAATGAAACTTTGAGGGGTAAAGTGCAAATATTTTTTTTATGTAATTTATTTTTTATGTGTATGAGTGTACTGTCTGCATGTAGGTTTGTGCACCTCTGTTGTGCAGTGCCGTGGAGGTCAGAAGGGGGTGTCGGATTCCCCTGGAACTGGAGTTAAAGACGGTTCTCAGCCGCCATGTGGGTGCTGGGGATCCAACCCAGGTCCTCTGCAAGAGCAGTCAGCGCTCTTAACCACTAGGCCATCTCTCCAGCCCAATATTGAGACTTGCAGATGACCTTCATTTTGAGAAGTAGGAAAGAGCCGGGCATGGTGGCACACACCTTTAACACTAGCACTCAGGAGGCAGAGGCAGACGGATCTTTCTGAGTTCAAGGACAGCCTGGTCTACAGAGTGAGTTCCAGGACGACTGGGGCTATAGGGAGACCCTGTCTGGAAAAGACCAAAAAAAAAAAAAGAAGTAGCAAAAATCAAATAGGAAAGAAGATAGAACTATAGAATAAAAGAGTTTCCCATTCTACATTAGATGTCTTCCTTCCAGGTTCTGTGTGTAATGAGTAGGAGGGTGTGTTGTGTTTGCTGTACACAGAAAGCCAAGCTTCACAAGGAAGCAGAGAGAGCAACTGGCAAGACTTTTTGAACTCTCTAAGCCTGCCCCCAGTGACAGACTTCCTTCAGCATGGCCACACCTTCTTAGATCTCCCAAAACAGCAGCACCAACTGGTGCCAGAATGTCTGAATACTTGAAGCCCATTGAGGGCATTCTCTTTCAAACCATCACAAGCTGTGAATGAAAATTAAGGGTAAAAACAACTTTGAATTAACAAGTAGAAATCCTTGCTATTGACTGTGCTAGTGCCTTCCATTTGTCTTTAATACTTTTTCAATAGCTTTGTACTTATATAATGGAAGAAAACTACCCACAGCACATATTGAGTATGGAAAAGTACTTAAGTATAATAATAATAATAATAACAATAATAATAATAATAATAATAATAATAAGCATTTGCTGCTTACCCCTTAGGGTTAATTTCCATGAACAGTATTAACAGATACTGAAAAGAGTCATTCTTGTTAGGTTCGTTGTACACTTTGAATACATTAAAATGTGGTGTGTCTGTAGAGTTCCTTTGAAGGATAGTGCTATGGGATGATTATCATTTTCTTTCAGATTTTTGACGTTAAGCTAGGAGAATGGGAGCCTTATCAACCAGTTTCATGGGGGTTATATGAAATCTTTAGCTTGTTCGAAGGGTAATATTAACATCTTAATACTTAAATGTTTGTCTTTTTATTATTTTTCATTTAAATTTTTTTTTAACTCACTATAGACCAGGCTGGCCTGGAACTCACAGAGATCTGCCTGCCTCTGCCTCCAAAGTGCTAGGATTAACTAAAGGTGTCTACTACCATGTCCAACCATATTTGTCTTATTTAAAAATAGGATTTCTTTCAGTGAGAAAGTCAACAACTATATTTTTTCACTCATTACATCAACGCATCAATCATTGGAAACATAAAGGTACTGAATGATATAGTTATATATCTATCATTTGCATGAGGAACCCTTTGGCAGCTGGTTGAATCTCTCTGATTGATTGACTGATTGATTGATTGATTGATTGATTGATTGATTGATTGATTGAAATCTTTTTGAGGCAGGGTTTCTCTATAGCCCCAGCTGGCCTGGAACTCACAGAGATCCACCTGCCTCTGCCTCCTGAGTGCTGGGATTAAAAGTGGTATGCACCACCATGCCTGGCGGAGCTCTCAATTTTAATAAGATTAATGGCAGGAGGGTTATGACAGCCTGGTCTACATAGTGAGGTCCAGGCCAGCTGGGGCTACAGAGAAACCCCGTCTCAAAAATACCAATTGATTGAATGAATGATGAATAAATAAATAAATTCAAATAAAAATCAAATAAATGTTAATAGAGATGTATCAGGTCATTGTGTTTACAATTTCTAATTAAAAAAAAAAACTTTAGGCATTTTTCCATATGTCCCAAATCTTAATTAAACATCCCTCCCTAATAAAACAAAAAACTTTCAGCCTTTAAACTTTTTACATTCATTAACTTGATAGTCTGCTTAGCAAAACTAAAGGTAGCATTGAGTTATAGCATAACAAATATTAAGCAAAATTTATTCTTTGTTTATATAAAGAGTAAGAAATAAGCTGTTAGAGATGGTTGACCTTAACATTTAAACCATTTTCTCTAAGACTGTCTAGCATTTAAATAGTAAGATGTAGAAAATTGGCATTTAGATCAATGAGTTGGATCTTGTCAGTTCTTTTCAGTTCGTTGCTTGAAATGTAAGGAAGCCATGGGTAACAGGCAGTCATAGCTATAGACTCATGAATCAGGAAGGCTTTTCTTTTTTAAATTATTTTTATTTTTATTATTTTTTTATGTGTATGAACGTACTGTCTGCATGTAGGTTGGTGCACTGTGTCATGCAATGCTACAGAGGTCAGAAGAGGGTGCCGGATTCCCCTGGAACTGGAATTAAAGGCGGTCCCTAGCCACCATGTGGGTGCTGGGAATCGAACCTGGGTCCTCTGCAAGAGCAGTCGGTGCTCTTAACCCCTGAGCCATCTCTCCAGCCCCAGGAAGGCTTTTCTAACACAATTATTACAATACCACCATGTTCCATGTTCTAGTTTGGTTTCCTTACACCGTGACCAAAAGTAACTTGGCCAAAAGCTATCTTTCTTACACAGCCCAGGCCTGCCCAGGTATGGCACTGTCCAAAATGGCCCCTCTCATATGGTGACAAATAGGAGCTACAAAAGAAACCCCAAGAAATGTTCATCCTTATTCTTTAAATTTTAACTTACTGTTTATTGCTGACAATAGAATATAACACTAAATTGAGCCCATGGGCTGTTTTTAAAAATACCCTCAAGGGAGCTGGAGAGATGGTTCAGTTATTAAGAGCACTGGCTGTTCTTGAAACAGACCTGAGTTTTAATCCCAGCACACACATGGAGACACACCCTCTTCTGGTCTCCGTGGGTACTGCATGACATGGGTGCAAATACATGCAGAAAATACACTCATACACATACAATAAAAATAAATTTAAAAGTGGGTGTTATACATAAAGTGGAGACTGTGCAATGCATGTGGCTTACAAGACACAGAGCATTTCTTACTTTCAGTAGAACATTTTACCACTACTGACATGTTTGGAATCTAGCAATTTCAATGCCTTAAGCCTATGTTTTAATGGTCTTTAATATTTATATATAGAAAAATTAATCTAAAGAGCAGATTAGTTAGATTTAGGTAAGTATTTTCAGTTGTATAACCACCAACAGATTGACAATTTGCTCACCCTGAAATTTTACTGCTGCCCTTTGTAGTCAGTCCCTTCCCAGTCAGACCTCCATGCAACCACACCATTGTACCATTTCTAGAACTATATGTGATACTGTACTACCCAATCTTTTCATGTTTGACTTTTCACTTAAGTTCTAAAGATTCAGACTGTTTTTCATGTGTAATCTTATATTCCTTTTTATTTCTACCTCTCCTTCCTATTAACATGTCAAAGTTCATTTATCCATTTCTTTATGGACTTTTGAATTGTTTCCAGATGTTTGTTATTATGAATTACTCATAAATCTTCAAGGGTATGTTTTTATTTCTTTGGAATTAGAAGTGCAGAGTAGTATTGGATGTTACTTGTTTAACTTGGTATTATATCATTTACAGAAGTGACGACCATTTATTTATATTATCATCAGCCACATATGAGAGTGTCAGTGGTCCACATCTTGCCAATGTTCATGTCATCAATTTTGACTTCACCCACTCTGGTGGGTTATAGTAGCATCTTATTGTAGTTTTAGTTTTTATTTCCCTGATGACAGGTGATAAGATTTTCATTCATATTCTTTCTCCTTCCTCCTCTCCTTTTTTCCCTTCCCTCTCTCCCTTCATACACACGTGCACGCACACACCTACATATGTGAATATATGTTATAATAGTTCTTTGACCTGTTTGCTATTTACTTTTTTACTAAGTTGTAATAGTTCTTTTAAAATTATTTATTTTTATTTTATATGTATGAGTGTTTTGCCTGCATGCATTTAAGTTTGCCTGTGTGTGATGCACTGCCATTAGAGACCAGAAAAGGGTGCTGGAAACCAAACCTCAGTTCTCTGCAAGATCAGCCAGTGATAAGCCATCTCTCCAGCTCCCTAAAATAATATAAATGTCCTGCTTTGTATAGTCTTAGGGTAATTCTCTACAATATTCTTTAATTCTTTTCTGCATGAGACAAGTTTATGTCACCATAAGTCAAAATTGTCACTATCTCAACACGCACTTGGACAGTCTATTGCATTAAAAACCATTGACCAAAAATTGCAACTTCCAATGATTAAAGAATCATTTTTTCACCAATAAAACCCATTGCATTTAAGAATGGCTACTTAATACCCTTATCATTGCTAGTAGGATCATGAGTTAGTGTAACTTTTTCTTTGAAAAAAAGCTGGGACCTTTGAAGAAAATGGAGTTTCTTTTGATCCGTTTTCTTTTTGTTCTGATAATCTGCCCTAAGGAAATAATAATAATCTGGGGCAAGATTATTAAAACACTGGGTTGTTTGGACAGGGGGAGGGGTGTTCATTTTTTTTCAATTTTCTATAGAAATGTATTCAGGGGCTGGAGAGATGGCCTAGCGGTTAAAAGCACCAACTGTTCTTGCAGAGTATCCAGGTTTGATCCCCAGCACCCACATGGTGGCTGAGAACTGCCTTTAACTATAGTTCCAAGGGAATCCGACGCCCTCTTCTGACCTCCGTGGCATTGCACGACACGGGTGCACAAACCTGCATGCAGACAGTACATTCATACACATATAAAATAAATAATTTTTAATTTTTATTTATTTCTGTATGTGTATGAATGTACTGTCTGCATGCAGGTCTGTGCACCCGTGTCATGCAATGCCGCAGGGGTCAGAAGAGGGTCTCGGATTCCCCTGGAGCTGGAGTTCTCCTGGAATTGGAGTTTCAGATGGCTCTCAGCCGCCATGTGGGTGCTGGGGATCGAACCTGGGTCCTCTGTAAGAGTGGTCGGCGCTCTTAACTGCTAGGCCATCTCTCCAGCCCTGTGGACTGTGGCTTTGAGCATCCATCAGAAGTCCAGCCTGAGTGCATCCCTCAGGCCATTCTGGGCATGGATGTCCTGTGCCAGGCCAAGTCGGGCATGGGGAAGACAGCAGTGTTTGTCTTGGCCACACTGCAGCAGCTGGAGCCAGCTATGGGCAGGTGTTTGGACTGGTTTTGTGTCACACTAGGGAGTTAGCTTTTCAGATAAGCAAGGAATATGACCGCTTCTTGAAATACATGCTGGATGTTAAGGTGGCCGTGTTCTTTGGCGGTCTGTCTATCTAGAGGGATGAAGAGGTGCTGAAGAAGAACTGCCCGCATATCGTTGTGGGCACTCCTGGCCACATCCTAGCCCTCGCAGGAAGGAAGAGCCTCAACCTCAAATTCCTGAAACATTTCATCTTGGATGAATGTGACCAGATGCTTGACCAGCTGGATGTGCATCAGGATGTCCAGGAAATTTTTCGCATGACCCCCCATGAGGAGCAGGTCATGACGTTCAGTGCCACCTTGAACAAAGTCATCTGGCCAGTGTGCCTCAAGTTCATGCAAAATCCCGTGGAAGTCCTCGTGGATGGTGAGACCAAGTTGACACTGCATGGGTTGCAGAAATACTATGTGAAACTGAAGGACAGTGAGAGGAACTGGAAGCTCTTTGACCTTCTTTGATGCCCTGGAGTTCAACTAGGTGTTGATCTTTGTAAGGTCTGTGCTGCGCTGCAGTACCCTGGCCCAGCTCTTAGTGGAGCAGAACTTCCCAGCCATTGCCATCCACTGTGCCATGGCTCAGGAGGAGATGCTTTCTCACTATCAGCAGTTCAAAAGTTTCCAGGGGTGAATTCTGGTGGCTACCGACCTGTTTTGCTGAGGTATGGACGTTGAGCATGTGAACATTGCCTTCAATTACGACATGCCCCAGGACTCTGACACCTACCTGCATTGAGTGGCCAGAGCAGGCCACTTTGGCACCAAGGGCTTGGCCATCACATTTGTCTCAGACCGGAGTGATGCCAACACCCTCAATGATGTGCAGCACCACTTTGAGTTCAACATCAGTGACCTGCCTGAGCAGATCAACATCTCCTACACTGAAGACTCTGTAGAGGAATCGCCCATTCTGCAGTGTGCCCGTCTATGGCTTTAGAAGACGTCCCCATGCTGGAGTGAAGGACGCACTCCTGCAGCCCCACCCTGCCCCCACTTCCTTTGCACCCCATCACTCAGACATGGAACAATTGTTTAAAATAAGTAAAATAAAACCCTATATTACTGCAAAAAAAAAAAAAAAAAGAA
>VZQC01009903.1:758749-792075 GCA_009823505.1 Rhizomys pruinosus
ACCCTGTCTCGAAAAAAAAAAAAAAAAAAAAAAAAAAAAAAAGTAGTCTTTAAATGATTAAAACACTAAAATAAAAATGATAATAGACATCACTGTCTTGAAACGGGTCTGTGGATGAGGTACAAACATTATTCTGTGTTTCTTGAGTCAGAATTCCATTAAGTAAGCACTGTACATATATGGAAGAGCCTTCAGGATAATAGTTCTATCACTCTCCTGTTTATTTTCTTTCTTTTGTCTTTTCGAGATAGGGTCTCCCTGTAGCCCCAGCTGGCCAGCTGACCAACTGGCCAGGAACTCACTCTATAGACCTGGCCTTGAACTCACAAAGATCCCCCTGCCTGTGCCTCCCAAGTGCTGGGGTTAAAGGCATGCACCACCACTCCCAGCATTCCTCCATTTATTTTCAATTATTTATCAAGTTAAAAAAATAACTCCCAAGCCAGGCAGGTGTGGTGGCACGCGCCTTTAATCCCAGCACTTGGGAGGTAGAGGTGGGTGCATCTCTGGGTGTTCAAGGCCAGCCTGGTCTACAGAGTGAGCTCCAGGACAGCTGGTACTAAAAGGGAGACCCTCCCTCAAAAATACCAAAAAAAAATAAATAACTCCCTATCCCAGGACTCATACACTCATACACATACATAAATAAAAAATATATTATTTTATGTGAATGAATGTATTGCCTGCATATATGTAAATGCACCCTTGCAGGGCAATACCTGTGGAGACCAGAAGAGGGCATCAGATCTCTTGGAACTGGAGTTAAGGACCATTGTTTGCTGCTGTGTGGGTGTTGGGAATCAAACCTGGGCCCCTGTGCAAGAGCAGCCAGTGTTCTTGATCCCTGAGCCATCTCTCCAGCCCCCCTAATGTTCTCTCTTGATATACATTTTAGTTTAACTTGTCTATCTGTAGTATTGTAGTATCATCTAGAGGAACAGTATAAGAGTCAACTAACAATTGGGAGATAACAGATGGCTATATGGCACCAGTATATGTCAGATCAGCTTGAAGCTTACAGAAAGAGCAGATAGATTGTGAATAGAGGACAGAGAGACCCCATGCTCTACAAAACGTCATCAAAACGTACACACTGAATTCGAGGTGATGGTTTATGCCTACAGTTCCAGCGGTTGGAAGGTATCTCGGGCAGGAGAGTCATGCAGTCAAGATGAGCCTGGGCTTTATATTGATGCCCTGCTTCATATGTGGGGAAAGAAGACTAGATTATGAATCACCAGCAGACATAACATGGCCAATTAATGATCACTCATTTTATTTATTTTTTTATTTATTTATTTTTTGTTTTTTGGTTTTTGTTTGTTCTGTTTGTTTGTTTTGGGGTTTTTTGAGATATGGCCTCCTGTAGCCACAGACTAGGCTAGAAGTCACTATGTAAACCAGACTGGCCTTGGACTCACAGAGATCCCCCTGCCTCAACATCCCAAGTGCTGGGATTAAAGGTGTGGGCTACCACACCCAGCAACTTCATTACTCATTCTTACACGTGAGTCCATTCTCTAGGATAGACCATGTATTAGACATAAAGACAGTACACACACGTATACACACAAACACACAGGGTTGAGGATAACACCCAGAGTGTTCTCATGTGTTTTGCAAGTGCTTTTTAACATGGAGCTATGAATTAATACAGGCTCATGAATTAATACATTTTAAAGAATTGTATTCATATTAAATAAGTTTTCCAACATGTTGGAATGGAGCTAGAAACCAGTTACAGGAAATGTAAAGAATTCACAATTATATGGGACTTAAACTCATTTTTAGTCAGGGGATAGAAGAACTCACAGAAGAAGTTACAAAATGATAGCTTGAGATGCACTAAAACAAAGCATAGCTAAACTTTAATTTACCCGTATGTATAAGGTAATCTATAGCTTCAAATACCTACATTAAAAAAGAAACTCAAACCAGTATCCTACCTATCCACTTTAAGAAACCAAAAAAAGTGTGGTGGTGCACACCTTTAATTCCAGCACTTGGGAGGCAGAGGCAGGCAGAACTCTGTGAGTTCAAGGCCAGCATGCTCTACCGAGCAAGTTCTAGCCCAGCTGGGACCACAGGGAGACCCTGTCTCAACCTCACCCCACCCCAGAAAAAGGGCTGGAGAGACAGAGATGGCTCAGTGGTTAAGAACACTAGCTATTCAGAGGACACAGGTTCCGTTCCCACCATCTACTGGCAGCTAACAGTTGGTCCTAACTCCAGGGGATCTGACACCCTCTTCTTTCTGGTCTCGCTGCCATTGTACAATATAGGTGCACTTACATACATGCAGGCAAAACACTCATATACATAAAACAAAAATAAACATTTTTTGAAAAAGAAACCAGGAAACTCAACAGAACCTGAACAGGTAAAAAGATTGAATGGTAGGTCTTAAAAACTATTACCAAATAAAAACTTTTTGCTTCCAGTTTATCAGCATATAAAAACTCTTACACCATGTCTAGTGAGATATATTTACCACATGGTTGCAAGGTTGCTTTAATACCACAAAAATCAATTAATGTAGGTACAGCATGTTAATAAATGGCAGAAGCCATGTAATCATACCAATAGATAACTTCAAGACAAGCATGTGACCAGAACACTTTTTTTGTTTTGGTCTTTTTGAGACAGGGTCTCCCTGTAGCCCCAGCTGTCCTAGAATTCCTCTGTAGACCAGGCTAGCCTTGAACTCACAAAGATCCGCCTGCCTCTGCCTCCCAAGTGCTTGGATTAAAGATGTGCTCTAGGACGCCTGGTCAGAACACGTTTTTTATTTACTTAAAAAAAAAAATCCAGGAATCGAAGGACACTTCCTCCACTTCAGCCACAAAAGCATCATCATATGTAATATAAAAAAGATTATGTCCTAGCACGTGGGAGGCAGAGGCAGGCGGATCTTTGTGAGTTCAAGGCCAGCCTGGTCTACATAGTGAGTTCCAGGACAGCTGGGGCTACAGGGAGACCCTGTCTCGAAAGGCCAAAAAAAAAAAAAGACTATGAACATCATCTTCCTAAGATAGGAGAAACACAGTCCTGTCCATGTGCAGTACTTTTCAACATTGTTCAGGAGATTTCTAACTAGGGTAGTTTGTCAGTAAAAAGAAAGCAGTACCGTTCAAATTAGGCAGGCGATGTGGAGTAAAAGTTGATGGCTATGGGACTAGAGAGCTGGCTCAGCTGTTAAGAGCACTGACTGCTCTTGCAGACTGGGTTCAATTCCCAGCACCCATATAGCAGCTAAGAACCATCTTTAATTCCAGTTCCAGGGGAATTTGAGGCCCTCTTCTGACCTCTGCAGCATTGCACTACACAGGTGCACCAACTTACATGCAGACAGTACAAAGACCAAAAAAAAAAAAAACAAGAATGTAAAAAAAGGCCTGGCGTGGTGGCGCATGCCTTTAATCCTAGCACTCGGGAGGCAGAGGCAGGCAGATCTTTGTGAGTTCAAGGCCAGCCTGGTCTACAGAGCGAGTTCCAGGACAGCTGGGGCTACAGGGAGACCTTGTCTAGGTAAAAAAAAAAAAGTAGCCAGGCGTGGTTGTGCACGCCTTTAATCCCAGCACTTGGGAGGCAGAGGCAGGCGGATCTGTGAGTTCAAGGCCAGCCTGGTCTACAGGGTGAGCTCCAGGCCAGCTAGGACTAAAGGGAGAACCTGTCTTGAAAAGACCAAAAAAAATTTTTTTAAGTAAAAGTTGATGGTCATAGAAAGTTCTAAGAAGTCTGCAAAATACGACAGCAAGAGCTAGGGGTATAGTACAGTGGTTGAGGACTTGCCTAGCATGCAGATGGCTCTGGATTTAGTCCTCAGTACTGTTCTTACTACCACCACCCATGCACCCCAAGAAACAAGGGAGGAAGGTCACAAGTTCCAGGTTAGTCTAGACTATATACCAAGAACCTATCTCAAAAGCAAAACATTATTAGAATTATTTATTAATAAATTCAGCAAGGTTCAGAATGTAAAAGCACTTTAAAAATAAATTTAATTCCAGGCTGGAGAGATGAGATGGCCTAGCAGTTGAGAGTGCCGACCGCTCTTGCAGAGGACCTGGGTTCAATCACCAGCACCCACATGGTGGCTGAGAACCATCTTTAACTCCAGTTCCAGGGGAATCCGACACCCTCTTCTGACCTCCGCGGCATTGCACAACATGGATGCACAAACCTGCATGCAGACAGTACATTCCTACACATACAAAAATAAAATTTAAATAAATAAATAAATTTAATTCCATGATATTTAGCAATGAAATATATGAACATGTGAATTTAAAGAAAATTTTACTTATGGCCACATTAATATTGCTAAGATGACATTTGTTCTCATTGATACACAGGTACAAATGCCTTCTCAGTCAAAATTTCAACTGATTTCAGCTTCTTTGTACACATGGATGAGCTGATCCTAAAGTGTGTGTGTGAAATTCAAGAGACCCCAAGTAGTGAAAGTGATTCTGTAGGAAAACAGTGAAAGGATCCACACCACCTATATTCAAACTTTTATCAAAATGATAATGGTTAAAATATAACAGTACTGGTAATGAGGATAAGGATGATACGGCTAAGTACTGGTTATGAGGCTGATACACATGAAAGGAATAGAGTTGGATGTTCCAAAGTAAAATTTGTGACCCATGACTTTTGAGAAAGATCTCAATACGGGGGCGTGGGGGGGGTGAACAAGAGTTACTGGAACAACTGGGTGTCACATGCAGAAAATGAAATTGGACCCCACTATACACAATCACTTAGAATAGGAGTATGTCTTTCAATGGTAGACCACTTGATTAGCATGTGGGAGGCTCAGGGTTTGATTCTCCAACACCACAAAACAAGACATAGGTTATAGACCTAGAAGTGAATGTTTTTTTTAAAATAATTCTCTTAGAAAAACACCTAAGAAACAGCGTTCATAACTGGGCGCGGTGGCACATGCCTTTAATCCCAGCACTCAAAACGGAGGCAGGTGGAGTTCAAGGCCAGCCTGGTCTACATAGCAAGTTCAAGGCCAGCTGGGACTACAGGGAAACCCTGTCTCAAAAGTTAAAAAAAAAAAAAAATTAGTGTTCACGAGCTTAAATTAACCAGCATTCTAAAATAATATCACCAGAAGCATAAACGGTAAATGGTTAAATTGAAATTCATTAAAGTTAAAACCTTTAATGCCTGATGCTAGTCCTGTGATGCAGAGTTTGAGGCAGCAGGATTGCAAGTGTGAGACTTTTGTCTCAAAATAAGAAGTAAAAAGAGGAGGCCTGGAGAGATGGCTCTGTCACGAGCATTTGCTGCTTTTGCAGGGGACCAGAGTTAGGTTTCCAGCACCCTCATTAGTTGACTCACAACTGTAGTTGTAACAGTAGCTCCCCCAGGGGAACTGACACCCCCTTCTGGCCTCAGCAGGCACCTGCTCATGTATGTACAGATATACATAAACACACATAAATCTTTTAAGGCCAGGTGTGGTGGTACATGCCTGTAATTCCAGCGCTTGGGAGACAGAGTTAGATGGATCTCGGATCTCCATAACAAGTTCCTGGCCAGCTGGGGCTATAGGGAGACCCTGTCTAAAAAAGAACAAAAAACTCCAGTAACTACAAAAAATCTTAAAAGAAGAAAAAGAGGGTTGGGATGGAGCTCAGTGGTAGAGCACTTGACGAGCTTGTCTGGGTTGGATCTTCAGTACTGCCAAGACAAAACCAAAACAGCTTTTGTGCTGCTGTCAGTGGCATTAATAAAATAGCGGAAAAATTGACAGAATGAGGAGAAAATATTTTCAAATTATATGCCTAATAATAGACATAGAATATATAAAGAACTCTTAACTCAACAGTAAAAAGCTAAATAAGGGCTGGAGAGATGGCCTAGCGGTTAAGAGCGCCGACCGCTCTTGCAGAGGACCGGGTTCGATCCCCAGCACCCACATGGCGGCCGAGAGCCGTCTGAAACTCCAGTTCCAGGAGAACTCCAGTTCCAGGGGAATCCGAGACCCTCTTCTGACCTCCGCGGCATTGCACGACACGGGTGCACAGACCTGCATGCAGACAGTACATTGGTACACATACCGAAATAAATAAAAATAATAANAAAAAAAAAAAAAAAAAGGTATTCTGGGACCAGTGAGATGGTTCAGCAGGAAAAAGGGTATCTGCCACCAAGCCTAAAGACCTGAGTTCAGTTCCCAAAACATGCATGATAAAAGGAAAGAACCAATTCCCACAAGTTGCCTTTTAACCTCCATGTGCCCATACACATAAACACACTAAAAAAACATAGGAATAAAATCACGAAATAAAAAGTATTCTGTCTCATTTGTTTGTGGCTATAGAATAATAAGATATTTGAGTGATCAAGGAAATAAAAGTTAATTTACCTGTACATTTTGCATATAACTTACACGCAACAAACCAGTAAAATGTACCCAGATTAGATATTTATACTCATCTTGCTTTTATACTTTTGGAAACTTAAAGTTTATCTTGACTTAAGGTTGTTTGGTTTGGTTTCATTTTGCAGTGCCCAGGCTAGAACCCAGTGCCTTGGACATGTTCAATAAATATTCTGTCACTGAGCCACACAACCCCAGGCTGCAACCAAAATTCTGGAGACCGAGGGGCATTTGAAATAAAAGGTCTTATTGAGATATTAGAGGAGATATTAGACATTTTACAAGTCAGGCATTGGGATCAGGCCTTCAGGTACCAGGAGAAGGGCCTGGTGATGAAGGACCCCTGCTGCGTGGGTTACGAGTTCGACCCCAGTGCACTGGTTTTTCCCAAATAAACCTTGTGTAGTTACAGCAAGAACGGTCTCTGGCTGATTTTTTGGGCGTCGTTCCATCCCGAGATTTGAGTAAGAGCCACCCCAGTCTCTGGGGGTCTTTCAGTGACAGGGTAAATACTATACAGACCAGAGCTCAGAGCATTTTGTATACTTTTTTTAAAGTTTTTAGTATTTTGATTGCATTAGACTAATTTGTCTTATTCACTAGTAATATTTGTTTTTCAGGTTTTTGAATGGGGAAAGATTTTTGTACAAATATTTCACCTGCTGGGCGTGGCGGTGCATGCCTTTAATCCTAGCACTTGGGAGGCAGAGGCAGGTGGATCTTTGTGAGTTCAAGGCCAACCTGGTCTACAGAGTGAGTTCCAGGACAGCTGGAACTACAGGGAGACCCTGTCTCGAAAAGACCAAAAAAAAAACAAATATTTCACCCAATATTTTTGCAGGGACACTTAGTCGGTCTGGATGAACCAGCTTCGGGAGCTAGGCAAGAAGCTTTGCTTAAACAAGAGCACGAAAAAGTCACTCGATTTGAGAGACAAGCGGAAGAATTCCTCCATGCAGTCTTCTATAGAAAAGGTTGGTTTCCATCACCACTGACACTTAGCATCTGCTAGTCTTCCTGTTAATTTAATTTCAATGCATTTAAGTTATTCTTAAAATAGTTTTATTTATTATGTACTGCTGTATTCCTTTGATCATGTTAAATTTGGAATAAAGTTAAGACAATTCATTGCCTTCTTCTGTTCTGAAGTGGGGGTCTATTTTAGTCACTAATAACTGTAAAGCCAGCTCTGTAAATTGAAATTCCAACCTGAAATTTCATTTGAAGAGAAAACATACTTTTTATCTTAATTATATTTGTTAGCATTTTTCCATCAGTAGAATCTTACTTCATCTAATTAGGGAAATTTACAATAAAACTTTCTTGGTTGCATTTTATATAAAATTTAATAGCTCCCTCTTGGGATTTTCAGCATATCTTGCTGCTTGAAGCTTGTTTTAAGGAGATTTGTGGGTTTGTTTGTTTGTTTGTTTGTTTTTGTCTTTTTCAAGACAGGGTCTCCTTGTAGCCCTAGCTGGCCTGGAGCTCACTCTGTAGACCAGGCTGGCCTTGAACTCACAAAGATCCGCCTGCCTCTGCCTCACGAGTGCTAGGATTAAAAGCGTGCACCACCATGCCCAGCAGGAGATTTGTTTTATATTCAATTTGAAAAGCAGAAAAGATCTCTCTGCAGGCCTGTCCAACCCATGGTCCTCAAGCCACATGCAGCAAAGAGAGGATAGCTGTGAATGTGGCCCACTTAAAATAGTAGTTTTTTTGTGTTTTGCAGCTGACACATTGTATTGTGATATAAAAAGGTTGAACATGTGTGCATTAGTCTGAGTTGGGAATTCACAGAGCCATTCAGCTTATTTCTTTATCCACAAAGTATAGCTACAATCACCCACAGCCTTCAGGAGACTTCTTTATGATTCATATTCATTCATATTTTCCCCTCTCCCTCATTTTGAGACAGGGTTTCTTTATGTAGCCCTGGCTGGCCTGGAACTCACTGTGTAGACCAGGCTGACCTCAACTCACAGTGATCTACCTCTCCTAGCCTCATGAGTACTTATAATTAAAGGTTTGTACCATCATGCCCAACAAGTCTTCAAATAAATTCTTTCTGAATGGACTTGTATTCCTTATTTACACTTTCCTGTTTCTCCTGAGGTATAGATGACTATGATAGGCTCTAAAAAAGTTTCCTATAAGGCATGTATAGTAGTAATCCATTCTGTCAGGGAACTGAGATAGGAGGATCCTGAATTCTAGGTCGACCTATGCTAAAGGGGGAGAGGAGTTCTTTGCAAATTACTGATAATCTTGACTTCACTATCATTCCCTAAAGTTCTCAGAGTTTCAACATTATTTTTGGTCCTCTTTTTTGGTCCTGTTGTTGTTGTTGATGTTGTCTTTTTTGAGCCAGGGTCTCCCTTTAGTTTCAGCTGGCCTGGCACTCACTATGTAGACCAGGTGGGCCTTGAACTCACAGAGATTCGCCTGCCTCTGCCTCCCAAGTGCTGGGACTAAAGGCGTGCACCACCTTGCCCAGAAGGATTATTCTTAAAAATTATTTTGTTAGTTTATTAACATTTATTTTATTAAAGTAGTTTAAAATTTAGATTAACCAGATTTGTTAACAGTTACCTTTTTTATGTATATGAGTGTTTTGGTGCAGATATATAAATGTGCCACATATTCACAAGGCCTGCTGGATCCCTTAGGACTGGAGTTAATGGATGGGTGCTGGGAACTGAATCTAGGTTGTCTACAAGAGCACCCCTTACTCCTGACCACTGAGCCATCTCTCTAGCCCCGTTTACTTACTCTCTGTTAGGATATATGCAGTGTCATTTGGTCTATATGTTGTCTTTTAAATATTTATTAGTTTTTATTTTATGTGTATGAGCGTATGGCCTCCATGTGTTTAAGTGCACCCATATCATGCATTGCTTGAGGAAGTCAGAAGAGGGTATTGGATTCCTCTGAAACTGGAGTTACATGTAGTTGTTAGCTGCCATGTAGGTGCTGGGAATTGAACCTTGGTCTTCTGTAAGAGCAGCCAGTGCTCTTAACCACTGAGCCATCTCTCCAGCCCCTGGTCTGTATGTTGTTGTTGCAAGCTTCGTAATAGAAAAATAGGAACTCATCTTCCTAATGTACATTTTTTTTTTTACCTAATCTTTGTATAGGGGCCATTGGGGTGTTTTTTGGTTTTGGTTTTGTTTTTGTTTTTTGGTCTTATTGAAACAGGGTCTTCCTTTAGTCCCAGCTGGCCTGGAGCTCGCTATGTAGACCAGGCTGGCCTTGAACTCATAGATATCCACCTGCCTCTGCCTCCCGAGTGCTGGGATTAAAGGCGTGTGCCACCATGCCCAGCATAAATTAATCATAAGCAGATTCCTAGAGAGACTCCTTTCCTTCTTCCCATACCTCTGTGCTAAAGGAATAACTTGAAGTTCCTAAAGGCTTTTGGCATATAATGTTTATAGTAGTAATCCCTATTTTGGCATTGGTTTCAGGATTTCAAGAGATGGGGATCCTTAGAAAATGTATGTAACTTAAGTTTTTGTATTTTGGTCATATACTGCCATGAAACACTCAGAAAAAAATAACTATTTCTTTGGAATTGTAAATTCTTTTCCTTGCTTTATATGTTAATATTAGGGATTTTAAAAATATTTTATTAGTCTTTGTGGAAATATCCCAGAAATGACATTTGCACCTTAATGCCAAAAATGTTCATTATCCAAGGAGATGGCTGAAAATTTAGTATGAAAGGAGTAGTTTTTGGGGGTTTTTTTTTTTGTTTGTTTTCTTTCTGGTGTTTTTGAGAACATGGTCTCCCTGTAGCCCCAGCTGTCCTGGAACTCGCTTTGTACACCAAGCTGGCCTTGAACTCTTAGAGATCTGCCTGCCACTGCCTCCTGAGTGCTGGGATTAAAGGCATACACCATCATGCCCAGCTCAAGACAATAGTTTTTATAGCTCTAAGGTTGAATTTCTTACCCTAAATGCTTAGATTAGTTTTTTAGGTTTCAGATTTTGGATCTTTGTATGTACTTGTTAAGGAACACTAATCAGAAAATCCAAATTCCAGATTTTTTTTAATGTAAGCCAACACCCCAAAATCCTGCAATTTCAAAGCATTTTCAGTCTCAGGTTAATTATGTTCAATCTTTAATTCAGCTGCTTACATTTATTGCTTTCCTTTACATACAAGTGTTGTAAAGTATATGGTTTAAGTACTTATGTAGGAATTGTGTATAGCTAAATAGAAACATCATAGATCCTATACAAATCAGCTTTTGTGATTGAGACTTTATAACAAATTCTAAGAGCAGTAATACCTTCCACAATTATAATCACATTCTTTTTTTGCTTCCTTTCTTACCCGTGTTAAAATTTTTGATATTTTTCTAAAAGTAATTTGAATATTAAAATATACTGGTAGCTGTGGTCTAACAGTTAGATGTTTTTCTATAGTTTCATTTAGTCTGATATATTGTTTTTATTTAGCTCAGTTATGAGTGTTTCCCTAGGCATGGGCGTAACTTCAGAATGTATGTTTTAAGTAAACCAAAGAATGAATGCATTCAAGAAACTTTCAGAAGATGTAGAAGTTTAAATGGCAGAGCTGTCAGTCACAGATACTGAATATTTTGTCTCATGGATCTGTTGTTCATTCAACAAAAATACAAAACATATCACCTGAAAGGCAGCAATTTATTGCCTTTAAACTTATCACAAAGCTCTTTAATGCTGTTTTTAATACTATATAAACAAGGCATCGCATAAATTATTTAATTTTGTCCCTTGACCTCCACACATGCCATCACACACACATACAGGGAAAAAAGAAAATTCAGTGAATAGGGATATTTTTGGTTGTCAACCTTTAACTGCCACACTATCCCTCCACCCCTGATAGGGATATTTTTAAAGGTAGCATATGTCTAAAATGTTTTTTAAAGCATGAGGAAACATTGTCATCAGTTGTAAAAACTGAATCTTTATTATAGATACCCTTTTTCATGAACCATTTACAATACGTCTATATTTGTAGAGGAAATTTAGGGTTATAAATACATGGAGGACAGATGCTGTAATAGGTAGAGCAAGTCTTGAGAGAAATAAATAGTATCACTTCATAAGCATCTACTGGTATTGAGTATTGTTCTTTGGGGGGTTTCTTCGGGGCCTTGTTTTGAGGATTTGTTTTTATTATGGATGTTTTATATTTTAGTAGTAATAAAAATCAATTTTCTCTCAACTTTATAAATCAACTTCTAAAGTTTCTCGCATTTCCAAAATTTTGTATTTGTTTGCCTTTCTAGATAATCTTAAAAATAAACAAGGAAACTAAATTTTTCTGAGAACTTTTGTAAAGACCTTAGACATAGCTTGGGGGAGTTAAGGACACAGAACAGTAAGTTAGAAGAGTTTTTATCAGTAACCACATATACAAATGTAGCTCACTTTTGATTTTTAATGCATTATTTAATAATTGTTTTGTTGATTTATTAACTAAAATTAATAGACATTTTACACCAGAAAACGTTAGGGATATGGAAAGAAACAAAAAGATACAGTGTCAGTCTAATTATAGAAATGCAAGGATAATAGATTTATATAGATCATTTTCTCTTATATCTTGGCCCATATCAACTTGAAGATCTTTTCCAGTCATTGAATTCACTTTTTGTTTTTGTTTTTATTTTAAATTTAACATTTACTAAACATTGATTACTTGGATGTTTATTTCATTACTTTCCTAACTATTCTGTAAATGTCACCAGACTATGCTTAATGTATGAGAAGTGTATGATTTTCAGTTTTTGAGGTTTGACGTTTAAATTCCTCTCAGGAGTTCTAAACTTATGGTTAGATGCCAGACAGGCAGTAGCTAAGAACTTGTTAGGAATCTGTTCTTGAGACCACTCTAGAATCACTAAAACTCTAGGGACAGGACCCAGCAATCTACTTTTACATGGATCTTAAAATTAAATCATGGGGCCGGGTATGTGGCGCACGCCTTTAATCCTAGCACGGGAGGCAGAGGCAGGAGGATCTGTGAGTTCAAGGCCAGCCTGGTCTACAGAGCGAGTTCCAGGACAGCTGGGGCTACAGGGAGACCCTGTCTCGAAAAGACCAAAAAAAAAAAAAAAATTAAATCATGGGGGCTGGAGAGATGGCTCAGTGGTTAAGAGCACCAACTGCTCTTGCAGAAGACCTAGGTTCGATTCCCAGCACCTACATGGCAGCTAAGAACTGTCTTTAACTCATGTTTCAAGGGAATCCAACACCCTCTTCTGACCTCTGTGGCATTGCACGACATGGGTGCACCAACCTACATGCAGTACACACATACACATAGAAAATAATAAATATTTTTTTAATTAAATCATGGATTCTAAAGTTAAATATCTTATGTATAGTTTTGTTATGCCAGCAGTCATTATTAACAGGAAGTAAATGAAGCATTCACGAATTCAGCAATCCATACTTTAAATGTTTGCAGAGATGCTGAGGGAAAATCTAGGGGAAGCTTATGTTATCTGTAGATATTAACAAGAGAGTGATTATTTCATAAAAGAATATTTTTGTATTTCTGTATCAGGTAAGTGATTCTTACTCCTCCCCAAGATACACCTTTTGTCATCCCTTTATTTATTTTCTTAACCCTGGGGGGGAGGTGTTTAGAAATATTTATATGAAAATTTTACTTTCAATAATCTATGACTCGTGCTTACAGACTAAGAATGTAAATCATATGGAAAATACTATTGTTAGGATACTAGATTTTTGGATACTAGATTTTTAAGAAAGACTAAAATGAAGTTTATGTTTTCTTGAAAGCTGTCTTTTTTCTTAGTACATTGTCCCACTTTAAAAGTTAATAAATCTTTGTTTACAGAAAGTCCCTGGGTCTCTGACCCCAATATTCCCCTAGTGGCCCGTGAGATCATGCAGCGAATGATCCAACAATTCGCTGCTGAATATACCTCAAAAAATAGCTCTACTCAGGACCCCAGCCAGCCCAATAGCACAAAGAACCAAAGCCTGCCGAAAGCATCTCCAGTCACCATCTCTCCCACGGCTGCAACTACACAGAACCCTGTGCTCAGCAAACTTCTCATGGCTGACCAAGACTCACCTCTGGACCTTACTGTCAGAAAGTCTCAATCAGAACCTAGCGAACAAGGTACGATTTGATGTCATGATCTCCTCTGTCCAATCAGAAGACTTTAATTTGGGAAGAAAAATATTACTTGCAAATAAGGCACCAATAGTAATAAGGATAAAAACTAATACGATTTTTACTGGGCCTGGTGACATTGCCTGTCTGTACCGAGCTACATGGGAGGCTGAGGCAGAAGCCTCACTTGAGCCTAGGGGACCATGGCCAACCTTGGCAACACAGTGAGAACTTGTCTTTTTAAAATTCAGGGGTTTTGTTTTGTTTTGTCTACTTTGAGGCAGGGTTTCTCTGTATTCCCAGCGTACCTGGAACTATGTAGACCGACCATACTAGCCTTGAAATCACAGAGATTGGCCTGCCCCTGCCTCCCAAGTGCTAGAAATAAAGGCATGCCCTACCATGCCTGGTTCTTAAAATGTGATTCTTAAATTGTTTTTGATTACACATTGATTGTATAGGTAAAGTTGTTTCAGCCTTAACCATCAGCAGATGGTAATGGTGACTGATTACCACTCAGGAAAGTCAGGTGGTTACAGTTATTTTATCTTTAAATTAACATGGTATTATAAAGCATTTTCACTTTCTAAAATAATATATCAGATTTTTTTAACTATAAAAAACAAATTTTTTTCTCTTATCCTTTCTCTTATCATATCTTAGAAATATGCCTTTACAGGTCGGGTGTGGTGGCGCACACCTTTAATCCCAGCACTCTGTGCCTGTCTGTACTGAGCTACATGGGAAGCAGAGGTAGTTGGATCTCTGTGAGTTCAAAGCCAGCCTGGTCTACAGAGTGAGTTCCAGACCAGCTAGGATTACAAGGAGACCTTATCTCAAAAACACCAAAATAAATAAATAAATAAATGTACCTTTTCTTATAAGTTATATTCTACAAATGAGATAAGGAAAAATGTATTACTTGTAGTTTCAAAAAAGAATATTAGTGTTATATAGGAAAAAAAACAGTAAAATACTCTTTAACTTGTAATACACACACACACACACACACACACACACACACACACGCACCACACACATATATACTGCATTTTGCAAATAGCCTTAAGGTGTTCCCCCAAAAATGTTGGTGAGGGCCCAAGAAACATGAAGATGTTAGCAGTTTTGTGGAGCAAATGTTCCTCAAATCTCTGGAAATCTTACCATCTTAAGCAGATTCAATGATCCTATCCTGTTGTTTTGTGATCTCATTTGACTTAGTTTCACAAAGATGCTATCAGCATTTCAACTTAGCTTGAATCTCTACAAATAACTATAAATTGATGCTATCTTAAGTATTTCTCATCAAAATTTTATACAATATCAGAAAAGTTATGTAGGGATTTATTGGTGAGAAATATGCCTTGATTTTCGGAAGGAAATTGAATTTGAGAGAATTTCTTCAAAAGGACTTTATTTTTCTTATTTTAAGTAATTTATACAAATTTCCCACTTACTGGTCTGGCTTTATTTGCTTAGTAAAGAATGCATTTGGAAAGACAAAAAAAAAAGCCGGGCGTGGTGGTGCACGCCTTTAATCCTAGCACTTGGGAGTGAGTTCCAGGACAGCTGGAGCTACAAGGAGACCCTGTCTCGAAAACACCAAAAAAAAAAAAAATAATAATGCATTTAGATAGGTTGCCTTTTGTTCCTTACCCTTCTTTCCCTGTTGGAATGTGGTAGACAGTAAACAAAACACCTAAGTTTGAGAGACCCACAAAAGAGCCCTCTTAGTTACTCCAGTCACTGACCAGTGCACCTTTGGTTACTGTATTTGCAAAGTTGTGTCTTTTCTGTTTTTATTGAGAATTGTTTACTACAAAATGGCAGTTTTCACTAAAAATCTCTTTGCTCTGGATATTACTCCAAGAGCTTCAGATTTATAGTGGATTGGCAGCATAGGGGGATATATTTAAAGTGTTAACTAATGGAAGTTTACCACATAAAGTGATTCCATTTCTAACCTAACCTGTTGGTAGCTAGTATTAAAAGATACCTTTTGTTGGTAGCATATAACAAAAGAAATGTGAATTACATGGTAGAATTATAGTGTATAGATTTTAAATGAAACAAAATTTAAAAGTATTCTCCTAGACGGGGCTGAAAAGATGGCCTAATGGTTAAGAGTGCCGACTGCTCTTGCAGAGGACCTGGGTTCGATTCCCAGCACCCACATGGCGGCTGAGAACTGTCTTTAACTCCAGTTCCAGGGGAATCCGACACCCTCTTCTGACCTTCGAGGCATTGCATGACATGGGTGCACAAACCTACATGCAGACAGTACATTCATACACATACAAAAATAAATTAAAAAAATGTTTTAAAGTATTCTAGTAAAATTTTGGTGTTTTCAACCTAGATCCCAATGTTTTTATCAGTAGATTTTAAATGTTTCCTATCTGATAAGAAAAACTAGCTATTTGGTTTCAAGTTCTCTAAATAATATTGTCTTGGCTTAAAATATTCAAAGCACCGAATTTGTTTTTGTTTTTGTTTTTATTTATTTTTTGTCTTTTCGAGACAGGGTCTCCCATGTAGCCCCGCTGACACTGGACTTCGTCTGTAGAACCGAGGCTGGGCCTTGGAACTACAAAGATCCACCTGCCCTGCCTCCCAGTGCTAAGGAAATAAAGGCTTGTGCCCACCGCCCGGCACTCGCCCGACTCCCAGTAGCTAGGATTAAGCTGGCGCACACCGACCCGTCGCCTGCCCTGCCTGGGGGCCTAGAGGGGCTGCTCTGCATTGTGCTAGTTAAAGGCTTGCGCCACCACGCCGCCGGCTTTTTTTTTTTTTTTTTGGTCTTTTTGAGATATAGGTCTCCCTAACTCCAGCTGTCCTACCCTGGAACTCACTATGTAGACCAGGCTGGCCTGGAACTCACAGAGATCTGCCTGCCTCTGCCTCCCAAGTGCTGGCATTTTCCTTTCCCTGAAATTTGAACATCAATTTTAAAATATCTTTTTTTTTTTTTATGTGTAGAGTGTAACCATCTGCACAACTGTAAGGTTGGTGCACCCGTGTCATGTACAATGCCACAGAGGTCAGAAAGAGGGCGTGCAGAATTCCCCTGGAAACTGTAGTTAAAGAATGGTTCTTTAGCCAACCATGTGGGTAGCTGGGAATGTGAACCCGGGGTCCTCTGCAAAGCAGCAGCGGTGATCTTAGAACCAACTCGAGGCCATCTCTCTCAGACCCCATTAAATATCTTCTTAATAAAAGAAAAAAATTTAAAAAAAAAAAGCACCCTTAGGTGGATCTTTGTGAGTTCAAGGGCCAGCCTGGTCTACAGAGTGAAATTCCAGCAGACGGCTGGGGCTTGCAAGGGAGACCCTGATCTCTAAAAGACGCAAATAAAAAAAAAAAAAAAAAAAAAAGCTTGGCCTTTACAGATTTTCACATTGAAATTTGAATTTGCAATTCTTTTTCAAAAGGTTGAACTCAAGTACACAATTTTGTTTTTGTGTGTCAAAAAAATAGAATACACACAAATTATAAGTTATTGGCAACTGACTCATCCTACAAACTATCTTGGGGGTGTGTGTGTATAAACTTAACCATATACAATCATTTATGAATGATTTTTCTGGCTTTAAATTTTCTACATTCAAGTTTCATGTAATTTGGAGTTTAAGGTAGATCTTGAGGAGTTGGTTTTGTATTTTTTTAATGTCTATTCATATGTTTGAATCAAGGTTTAAGAAATGAATTCTCATCATTCTAGTTCAGAACCTCATGCTGTATAAACTTGTTTCTAATATCTAAAGATACCTTAGTATCTTTTATAATGTTTTCACTTTCCTTTTATTCCATTAACAAAATAGCCCCTAGAGATGCTAGGTAGAACATGCTTTGCTAAATTTGTTTCTTTGGGAGAAACATGGCTTGATTAAAAAAAAAAAAAAACTCAGTAATGACAAATGTATTTACTTAGTTTCTGTAGCCTGCTTCTTTATTTTTAGTATATTTGGTGCACATTTGCTTCTGTTCTTAGTGTCCTCAGTTGTTTCTTTGTGTCTCCACAGAAGGTGTACTTGATTTATCCACTAAGAAAAGTCCATGTGGGAGCAGCACTTCCCTGAGCCATTCTCCAGGCTGCTCCAGTACTCAAGGGAACGGGTAAGGGAAACCATTTATAGCCCTCCACAATTTCATATAGCTAATTCATCAAAAATGAATCAACCAATCTCCCTGAATATTCTAAACATTTACCCTCCAGATTAACAGTCTTACAGGTGAGCCTTCTATAAAAAATTTCTCAGTTCATTGGCAAACTAAAAGTATATTTGTATAATCTAGAATTGGCTAGTATAATTTGTCCGTTTAAAACATATAGTAAATAATCATGAAGATGACAAGAATATGTTTTGGGCCCTTTTGTTGTTAACTTTTTTTGTAGTATGGAAACTACGCTAAATAATTGAAATAATTGCAAACTTCAGATATAAAGATAGTATTATCTGTGCTCAAGTTGTTGAATGAAAATAGGTCTCCAGAATTTCACTTGGTATCCCTAGTGATATGTGTGTTATGTGTGTTCATTTTTCTCTGGTTTGGGTTTGGGTTTGGTTTTATTATTGGTTGTTTATTTGAACTGCTGTTTTAATTCCATGGCAGTTCAGAAAATGTAATTGTATTTTTTGCTTTAATATATGCAAAGGTTGTAGGTAGAGATGGATAACCATCCTATGTTGCCAAAAAGCTCAGCTTGATAACTCTTAATGAACTACAGCAAATACTGTGACCATTTAATATTATCGATATGTGTGTCTGTATCTAGTAACCATTCTGACAAGGCAGATGTCAGTAAACACACTTAGATATTATACTGGAGAATTGTTATAACTGAAACCAATGTTTAAATATGAAAATAACTGGTGAATTTTAAATTAGTTAATATGTGTATTTAATTTGATAAGACTATTGATGTGGGGAGATTTTTAGATATTAAAATACCAAATGGACTTAACCTTTTCCAGCTTTCAGTTACCTTCAAATTGAAAGATTCCTTTACTGACTTCTAAAAATTTTCTTGTATTCTCTAAAATTTCTTTGTTCCCCCTGCCCCATTCTATTCAGTCTAAAAACATCAGTCCATCTTTCTGTAGTGTAATTCAGGCTTTCATTGTGTGTATATTAAAAATAAGGCAGTGTGATCCCAAATCATTGGGTCCCATTTCTATACCAAAACTATTTGAGTTCTCAGTAGTGTCTAGAAGAAGCCCAAGTACAATTTACATAAATGAATCCCTTGTTTAAGAGTCTTGATCTTGGTTCATGTGTACTACATTGTTCAAGTTGCTATGTTTATTCCTCTGCATGGGAAGTGTTTTCTACTTGGTTTTAGTCTAATGGAAGACAAATGCACCAGCAGCACTGCCAGTCTTTCAGTTGAGTATTCAGTGTTACTGTGTTATTGGTGGCAATAGTCTCTGTAAAGTTTGGGGGTAATATAACTGGTTTGTCATTATGTCTGCAAAATTCCACTTCAAGGCTTCATTGATATAATCATTCCCTTGGGAATGCTTTGCCAGCTGCCAGACTTAAGATCAATAACATTTCTTTATTATAAAATCAAAACTATGAATTAGAGGCTGGGGAGATGGCTCAGTCATGACGTGCTTGCCACACAAGCACAAGGGCTTCAGTTTTGGATACCCATCACCCACAGGTGGCAGGGCTGCCAAGTCTGTAACCCCATTTCTGGGGAGGGGGCAGGTGGAGACAGAAGATCCCTGGAGGTCATTGATCAGCCAGTCTACCTGAATCAGTGAGCTCCAGGTTCAGTGAAAGACCCTATGTCAAAAAATGAGGAGAGTGACTGAGGAAGAGTTCTGACATAATAACACACACACACACCACCACCACCACCACCACACTAGTTAACTATGTGTAAGTAATTGACTTTGAACATTATTTCACCATAAACATTTAATATTTCAAGAAGAGTTTTTCTTACAGAAAATTGCTATAAAGTTTAGACCTTTGATAATACTTGCTTTGAGTATAACTTAAGAACAAATTTGGGGGGAAATAAAAGAAGAGTCTGTAGTAATCCTGCATCTACATAGAACTCTTAGAGTTTTAAAATGAAGAAATGTGGTAAGTTACACTGTGGGGGTCTTGATGTCCTCGTTTGGCTTCTTTCCCCACCTTAGGACTGGTTGCCATATACATCTTTACTCCATACGATATAAGAAATGTCATTTGGAATTGTTTAATTTTTAATGATTAAACATTAACTTGTTGTGGGATAAATGAACATTATTCCAGTGTAATGTTTCCAGCTTTTTAGCTAGTTGTTGTGATTGTTGAATACATTGCATTAAATAAATAATTTGACTTACTCTTTTATTACTGTGCTTGTTTAGTGGTAACGTCACATTGGTAACAATTCTGTAATAGATACATGGAGACTAATGATTACTTTGTAATTAAGGTGCTATTTCCAAACAGTTGCGCGAAACTTTTTCTCCGAAAATTTGTGAACCCAACCAGAGACCAGCCAACAGATTTTATTTTTCTTTGCCCAAAAAGCTCCTGGGTTTTTTTTTGTCGTTTTTTGTTTGTTTGTTTTGGTTTTTGTTTTTTTCCTTTTTTTTCTTTTTCCTTTTTGTGAACAAGTTTTAAAACTAACTGCCAAGACCATGTGTTTTTTTTTTAATTTTAGAGAAAAATAAATAAATAACACAAAGTGATGTTACCCAAGCAAGGCCTTCTAATAAAGGAGTGGTCCCCTCACCCATCCCTCCCTACCTGTGCAAGTCCTGCTCACATCAGTTTCCTTCCATCCAATTAGGCGACCTGGGAGACCCAGCCAGTACCGCCCAGAAGGACTTCGGAGTGGTGATGGGGTACCTCCAAGAAGCTTACAGGATGGAACCAGGGAAGGTTTTGGACACTCCACATCACTCAAAGTTCCACTGGCTCGATCCCTGCAGATTAGTGAAGAACTACTGAGCAGAAACCAATTGTCCACAGCTGCCAGCCTTGGGCCATCTGGATTACAGAATCATGGACAGCATTTAATACTATCCAGGGAAGCCTCTTGGGCAAAACCTCATTATGAATTCAACCTCAGCCGTATGAAGTTCAGGGGAAATGGTGCACTCAGCAACATCAGTGACCTTCCTTTTCTTGCAGAAAACTCTGCCTTTCCAAAAATGGCACTTCAAATGAAACAAGATGGAAAAAAGGATGTGAGCCATTCATCTCCTGTAGATTTAAAGATACCACAAGTTCGAGGAATGGATCTTTCTTGGGAGTCTCGCACTGGTGATCAGTACAGCTATAGCTCTTTGGTAATGGGTTCACAAACGGAGAGCGCGCTTAGTAAAAAATTAAGGGCTATTCTTCCAAAACAAAACAGAAAAAGCATGTTAGATGCTGGACCTGATTCTTGGGGCTCAGATGCTGAGCAGTCTACCTCTGGACAGCCATATCCCACATCGGATCAAGAAGGAGACCCTGGCTCCAAGCAGCCTCGGAAGAAGAGAGGGCGATACAGACAGTACAACAGTGAGATACTGGAGGAAGCAATCTCAGTGGTTATGAGTGGAAAAATGAGTGTTTCCAAAGCTCAGAGTATTTATGGGATTCCCCACAGTACACTGGAGTACAAAGTAAAGGAGAGGCTGGGCACTTTGAAAAACCCTCCAAAGAAAAAGATGAAATTAATGAGGTCGGAGGGGCCAGATGTTTCTGTAAAGATTGAATTAGATCCCCAGGGAGAGGCAGCACAAAGTGCAAATGAATCAAAAAACGAATAGGAATACTGTAGAGTGCCAATTACTGTACACACTGGGTGAGCACTACTGCATCATTGCTCAGCGGTCATGCTTGCACCCAACTTCATCACTGTGACACTTGTCTGCTGATTTCGCATTGACTTGTGTGTATAGAGATGAAAGGTGCATTCTGAATGTTGCATATTTTTAAATTTCCATGTGCAGTATGGCTCGGAATATTATTTGGCCTTTTGCATGTTTCTCTGCAAAAGAGAATTGAGTTACCTCACAGAGACCAGATAACGTGGAAGTGGACTCCTTGCCTGTAGAGCCTGCATGCTTTTCTTTCTTTTTTCCCTTTAAGTTATGTTTGCCTTTACTTTAAAACACAAACACACACACACACACACACAACACACACACACACACACACACACACGAGGGGATAAAAAACCCCTTTTTAGAAATCACCTCTGTCATACTGGGAGCTTTATCAGTGCAAATCGGAAAGCCACCTTAAAACATGTTAACATTTTCTTTTATGATTCAACTAATTGAAGGATTAAACTAAAGAAAAACTAAGAAAATGAACCTTTGAATTTAAGAGATTTCATTACTTGATGATAAATAACTTACTTGGGTTATTTATAATAATACTTTTATCATTTTTTTCTCACTCTTAACATTTACTTAAGGAATTAGCAATGTATTTAGTGCTCACCCAGAGGGAAAGGAGGTGGAAACGTGCACACAACTACCTTCAAAAATGTTTCAGTTAATTATGTTGAACACTACCTTTGCTGTAATTTCATTTGAGATTTTCTAAGGGTAGAATTTGGTCTCACCAACAAGTGAGAATATAGCCTTATCTCATGGAGGACGAGCTCCCTTCTTACTCAGGAGCAGTCAGGGTACATTATGTAAAACGATGGAGGATGCCTCATTTTAGCAAACTAAGTTTCTTTGTATTTTTCAGTGCTTTTATGGAACTGATCATGTACTAACCTTAAAGAGCAGAGAATTGTTTCAGCCTTTAGTAAGCTATTCAAAATGTGTTTATTGGGGATGAAAGAAGTAGAGAAAGCAATGTGTATAAGTAATTATAACTTAGCTAAAATAGTACATAGATTTTGCAGCCTCAATAATGCCTGTGTTGATGAAGGATCTAAGTTTTGGTGAGAGAAAAGCAACACAATCGCAAGGTAGCCTAATATGATTAGGGTGCAGGTCAATTCTGATTGATAATAGTTCAGTCATGAGTTTAGCTCACTGGTGTTTCCTTCTTTCCTTCCTTCCTTCCTTCCTTCCTTCCTTCCTTCCTTCCTTCCTTCCTTCCTTCCTTTCTTTTTTTCAATTTTAAACTAATCCAAATACTGCTACAAGATTGGGGGATTGGGAGTTGTGTTTTAGATTTTAGTTAATTTTGTTGAGCTAAACTTTTTTTTTTCTTGGCATCCTACATAATATCCCCTTCTTAACTATTTCTGATATTTAGCTGATTTTCATGGTTGTTTAGCACACATTTCAGGACCTTTCAGATCATGTTGTATAAGCACTCCCTAAAGAACATCAAAACTTCATTTGAGGTGGGCACATGAAATTGCAGTAGTTAAGTTTGGAAAGTTTATTTTCTACAGATACTGTAAGAATAATTGAGACGTAAAGCCCATGGTATTAATCTGTTATGATCACATTAAAATTACTATTCGTGCAAAGCAAAATCCATACCACTTACACCCTGTATTCCAATCTGCTAAGAAAGATGCTCAGCCTTTCTCAATGCTCAATCAAAATCAAAAATCTTTTGTGTGTAAAATAAAATCAAGCATGCGGTGTTGATTGGTGATTTCAGGTCAATACTAACAGCTTGAGAAATAGCAGGAGTAGGTCCAAATAGTCCTGAGGCACAAATTCCTGCCTGAAAACTTTGAACCCATTAATTCAATTGGGTAAAAAATAGAGTTCACTCAGCAACCTGTGTGTTCAAAGGTTAGGCACACCATTGCTGCTATTAAAATACAGGCACTGCTCAATTTTTGCTTAGGCTGGGTGTGGGTTCCTCTTTTGATTTGGTTATTTTGTAGAGTAATTGAATCAGTGGATGACTGAGCCTGTTTCTTCTTGGCTTTTTAGTCTCAACAGACCAAGAGTTTGGATTAAGTAGTAGTATGTGACTGCAGTATTTTCTAGCCTAGCTGGAAATTGCAATAAAAATACATTGTGAGGTGCATGGTTTTCATCTGCAGTTGAAGGAAGCTGTATGAGGTTTGCTGAAAGCAAAGGGCTAAGGTTATGAAGGAAAATGTCCCTTGTTCTACACACAGTTTGTCAGCACACAATTAGGTGCAGCCATGGTGCCTTTTTGCACAAAGCTTGGGATATTCAGTAGCCCCAAATTGCTGCAAAAAGGTCCTTGAGAAATTAATTTGTGCTTGCTTTTATCCCCTCTCAGAAAGAATTATTAAAGGCCCATTTAAAAATCTGGCCCTAAAAGTTGACCTTTTGTAGTTTTATTCTTCAGAGAGGTTTAATCCTATGTGGTAGTTTTTAGTGATGTATGAGTTAAGTAAAGTTTGTTGTTGTAGTGTAATGGGAGTGATCATTTTACTAACATAAATATTTTCTATGTGTGTTTCAGTGGATGACAATCGAGCAGCAGAAGAATGGTGTGCCTACCCTTTAATGCTGCAGTTTAAATAAGAGAACTTGTATTGTGTCATTTCAGATTGTAGGCTGAGAGTTGTAAATAGTGAAAATTCAGTACTTTTATTATTTGTTTTGGTTAGAAAGTGAATTTTAAAAACAAACCAAACTCTAAACTCTCTCAGATTTAAGTCCTGAGACCTGAAGATTGTAATATTCATGTCTGTGAAGCTTTTAAACATTACACTTGAGATCAGTCATGACTTGATATTCAGGTAAATTTTCTTTTCCAAGAAGCTTTTGAATAAGCATATTTTCTCCAAAGGTCTCTTTTCTTTTTTTCTTTCTTTCTCTCTTTTTTTTGATTGTTTTGTTTGTGTTTCTTTTTGTTGTTGTTGTTTGAGTGTAGATTATTTTAAAGCACTAATTGCATTACATTGGTAACTGCAATATAAAATAGCCATTGTTTTGTGAAGCATGGTTGAAATTAGATAGTGGTCCCTTTTAAATTTCATGAGGCTCTCAAAAAAAGTCTAAAAAAAACAAAAGCTGCTGAATATTTCAAAAGATATATATTTTACCTTATTGTAGGTTTTGTAAAGTTAGTTCGTAATATTCAGGTGCACTTTTAATGTTAAATTTTGTGTTCAGAGTTCCATCATACCACATATTTCTTGGAGGTGGCTCATCACATGGCTGGCTGGCTGTCTTCATACCACAGTGATCCCTTAATATTTTATTTCTCTCTTGATTTGCCACTATACTGTATGGCACTTTCAGTGTAGATATCCTAGTTTGGAGATGTCCTCATAAATTCATAATGGAGATTGTTCTTTCATGCTTAATTTCTGTTAATCAGAACTTTGCATGGCCCAGACAGCAGTTGCCATTTTTATGACATGGAAAGTATAGTTCATGGTTTTGTCACAGAAGCCTTTCTTCCTCAAATTTTCCAGTAGGTGGATGTTGACATTACTCAAATTACATGACATTATTTGAACTAATGGTAGGAAATGACATATTTAAAATATAAAGCCTTGCATTTTTAATGAGAGAACACTGATGATACAGTAGATAAGCTATAGTACTGTAAAGTCAAAAACACTAAACAAATCCTGTGGAAGGATAGCTAGGTGGTATTTTATCATTAACATTCTTATTTCTGAGACAGCATAGTCAATGGGCATGACCTAATATAGTGTATTATATTACTTTGTTCTGTAGGCTTATAAGTGACTGAATTATATTTGTGATGAGCTATATACTTTTTTTTCTGCCCCAAGACCATGAAGGACAAGGTCTCTCTTTCAGGAAAAAAAAAATATTTATATTTGTGTATAATACTTTTTAATATAAGTTTGTTGTTCTGAAGTTTAGGTGTTGCTTGATAAACCTTTGCTGCAGCAGATCATGAATATGAGTAAGGCTTTGTGTGATAGTAGGGTCCTATGTGAAGTTGATTACTGTTCAGTTCTGGTGAGCAAACTCAAAAGTGTAAAGTGTGTATTAGCTTTATTTGGTACACTTTTACTTTACAATATTGAAGTGCTTTAGAACTCTGGTTATCTTATATAAATCATTACCTCAACCAATTGGCATTTCTCTTCCCCAGTGTTTACCTTACCTATAACATGAGCTAAATGAGATCAGATAGCAAAATAGTAAGTGGCACAATGCAATATTTAGTTCCCACTTTTCTGGAGAGAACTCTAAATTAGACTAAAAATGACTACCTGTTATGGCCCATATCCTAACTACCTTCTATCGTTAGACAGTACATGGCAACCTTCGAGCTGCTAGTATGTTCCCCACCTACCCCAAGTAAGCACATGTTTCCAGGCCTGGTTCTAAGCCTTTGTGATCCTTTTACATTTCATTCACTAGGAATAGTGAAGCTTAGATTTATTTTGGTTATTGTCATAAACAGAGTTAGTTCAGTGTCAGAACCTGAAATTATTTTGAGTTATTAAAGCATATATATGGCAAATTAGTGTCACTTTATTTAACAACTGTTATATCCTAGATTTTATTTTGGAAACACATTTTTTATTCTTTTATTCTATAATTCGTTCTTGAATCAAATGCTTAGATTGTTTTCACATGGATCCCTCTTGTGTCTATTCAGGTTGCTGTCATTGGTGATAGAATATGACTATAGGTTGAATTGCCCCACTTAATATTTTATAGGAGATTAAAAGATAAAGGTTAAATTTTGGCCTTCATGAAGATGTCACACATTGTTTTTCTTATTCCCTTTACTTTAGAATTAAGTCTTCATTAATACTGTGGTTAAGGCAGTATTATTAAAAACTTGATGGCTTTAGCCACATAGTCCCTTTAGGAGACTATTAAGCTATATAAGTTTTTTTTTTAATTGAATTACTTTCAAAATCTACTGAAAAAAAAAAAAAAAAAGCAAAATTGTGGTACAAGACGTGCAGACCTCCAGACTATTTCGTTTTGGATTAATTCTGTCCTTGAGACTTGAGTAGAATTTGAGAGGAAAATTGAGGAAAGTCCTTGCATATTTTCTTTCATTCCACCTCTTTAACACTTACCTTTTAAAGAAGCAAGTATTAGCCCTATAGTTTAACACTGCTGGCTACGTGCCTTAGTGTTAACGGAGTTTGGGGCTGGGGCCTAGAACATAGGATGGACAAGTGTGCAGACTTTATATAGAGAAAAAGAGTAAAGACTAACTGCCCCCAGCCCTGTTAAAGTAAAAGTGAGTCTCAAGACAGTGTATTAAAGTTGGACCATCTTCATTTGATAGGAAAAGAATTTACATTGTTTGAAAATAAAAATTGAGGCTAATTTATTTGGCAAACAATAAACGTGAATTAATTGTGCAACTATATGGGAGGTGATTTTAAGGTTTCCAGTTCATTTAGAGCTATATCCATAAAAAGCTGAAAAGCAAGCACTTTTAGTAAACCATACACTTAATTGGATATAGCAGATATTTGTCATATTTAATCTTTATTGTTTGAATGTGGAAATGAACTCTTTACTCTGAACTGTCATTGAACAGGCTCAGGGTGTTTTCAACACTGGAAATGACCCTTCACACATACCAAAAAAACAAATAAGTAAATCAAAGCAGTAAGACATTTAAAGATCCATATCTCTTAAGCTTTTTAGATTTGTCTTGGAAAAATTTTATGAACCTATAACCAGTATTAGTGCAGTCTCGGGTTCCTTGTTCTGCATAATTGCACCCTTTCTCAGGTATGTCCTGAAAACAAATTTTAAAATCTCTTTGGAGATTAGATTCTCAGTGGATAGTGTGTAAGGGGTTTGGGGGTGGGGGGGTTGGGAGTCGTTGGACACAGGACACTGACACAGTAGAGCAGGGATTTTTATCATTCAGTAGCCAAATAGAAATTCAGTCTAGAATATTTTTACCCCCACAGAATAAACAAAATTATTCCTATTTGGTAAATAACCAGCACTACACTCCTAAAAGTCTTTCATCCAGGTGACATCTTCTGCTTGGTGAAGGAATATATAGAATAAATATATATATAATATACATCATATATATATAGAGATCTCAAACTTTACTGTCATTAGGAAGCACTTGTCCAAAATGTTTAAAGTTCTAGAAAAGGGATAATTCAGCACTTTTTCTGTTACAACACTAAAGTCTTAATTTATCTTCAGTCTTAGGTACTGTAAGTTTAGGGTGATTATTTAAAAAATAAACTTACTACATGATATAGGGTCAGATCACATCTATATAAATCTTATTTTAACAAAAGACATTTTGTACCTTTCTACTAATTGCCTCATTTTCCCCATTTCATTTAAGCATTTCCGGCTTAAGAATTTGGAATTTGGAACCAAGGGGAAAATGCCCCCAAATGAAACACTATTTCAAACCATTTTAGAAATCACAATGAAATGGGTAGGGATTCTCTCCCCCCTTTAAGTCTTCAGGGAATGAGCAGTATTTAGAATCTTTGGCTGAAATTCAAGCCTTTTTACTGTGTAAATTTTTAATATTATTCATTGACATGCTTTTTACATCAGAGGACTGAAATGGATCTTAATGTTTTTAAGTTGTGGAAGGGTATATTTCTAAAATGAACGGGGGGTAATTAACTAGGTTAGTATTACCAGCATTAGTAAGTTTAAGGAATTTTAGTATGTAATAGCAAAGTGTTTGATTAAAAGTCTAATCCTATATTGCTAGTGAAATTAGTTACTACATTCTGATCTAGGAAAGATAGTCATTGGATATTGATATGCTGTGCTGTCAAAAAAACAGACAAAGAAACCTTTATCTGACTCCCACGTGTTGCTTGCTCTGATGGGATGTATACTTTGCAGCAGCCTATTGCTGCTTTGGAAAAAATGCATTGGAGTGTTTGCTTATAATTTTTTATAACCTCCACTTTAAACTGTCAGGCATTGGTATATTTTATCAGTCCACACTGTAAAAGAAAGCTAATGTTCTTAGAAAACCAACTTGTACACACTGTTTAAAAACCCTCAGGGACAGTTTTCACACTTTTCTCACTCAATTCAGGTACTTTGATGCTATTCTTAAACCTAACAGTGACTTGTATTTTTCTGTTTTGCTTTTATTTCAACGTGCTGGTAGCACATCTTTGATGAATGTCAACTTAAAAACTCAGTTCAGGTATCCAGGTATAACTCAGCCAAACAGATTTTAAAGCTGCATATAACTTTCCAGCACACGGTGCCTCACACTCTTATAGTGGCATTCTGTATATTCAGTTATTACTACTGAGCAGATAATATGGGGGTTCCTGTTAACAGTGTATTTTTTTTAAATATATAGCCACCACATGCACACGATATATTTCTAAATGCCACTGATAGCCAGCACAATTAAAACGAAAGACATTCCTTGCTGCTTCTGTAACCTGTAACAGATGCAGTTCCTCCTTGATGTGGCTCTTGCTTCTTCATCATAACAACTACTACTAAATTCAAGCACTGGTCCTTGGGTGTCTGACCTCTACATTCTAGTTTATGCAATGTCTTCAGAGAATTCTGTGCACTGGCCACTGTGATGGAACCATTGGGCCAGAAGTGCTTTGAGTTTATCAGTAGTGATTCTGCCAAAGTTGGTATTTTAACATTAAGTATGTAAAATGTCAAAAAAAAAAAAATTAGCAGAGGTTTAGATCTGCATATCAGTTTTTTTCTCAGTATATTTTATAGCCTTGAAGACCTCAGTGACAAGTTCTGCTATGACTTGTCTTTTAAAAAACAGTTTGTTTTCTGCAGTGTTACCTGTGGTTAACAAAGTTATCCCTCTGCTCTAGTATTTGATATCTTACATCTAAAAGAAAGTCTCTATATAAAGCCCATAGTCTTTGAAGACATGGAAAACGGCATTTTTCAGATTTCTAGAAGTTCAAGTGTCATGTAACAAAACAGGAACCCCCTTTACTCTATGGACCTCATTTCAATATACTGTTTACAGTTTGACGGAATTGTATAATTTAATATTTCTCTTGTACTGTAGTTTATATTTATTTACAGATTTTTTGTACTGTGTGATTTGAACTTTTTGTTCCTTGCTATAATCATTGTTTATGTAGTAGAGCACTTATGATCACAAATTTAAGTTTTTGGGTTTGATTGCACTACATTAAATTTTTTAATGCAGTTCTGATTTTTGACTGGACTAAAATAAGCTGTGTCTTAATGTATGTGATGAGTACTTAAAATTTTAATCCATGTGGTCCCCCCCCCTTTTTTTTTTGCATTGTGTGTCAGAAGCACTAGTTCTTTTGTGCATGTGTAAGATTTAATGGTTCCATTGTATTATTTGACCATGACATTTTGGAGAAACATTCCCAGCTGTAATGTTGTGTATGGTAGTTCTCACTGGATGCTAGACTTTCAAAACCACTATTCTTCTAATAAATTTTGTTGTGAAAACCTGTTTTAAAGGCTTGGTTTCATTGCTTAAGATTTTAGTGCTTTTAAAAAATTTACAGAAGGGGTAAAAGACTACTATGACATGTGTATGGCAATCAAGATTGATCACTTTTTATTCTTTCCAGATGAGCCTTTTACATTACAAGAAATTGCTATACAAAATTATGATTCATAATTGAAGTGCAAACACCTCCTTGTAACTCGCGTCTTTACTGGATTAATACTACCCTAGACTACATTAGTTTTCTTAGTTTGGTTATTTAATTCACAAAAGTCTTTTCAACCAGCCAACATAGAGTGATAGTTTCATAATGCCGTCTCCTTGCTAGAATCAGTTTTCCATAATGAGAGTAAAACTTCATACTAGGATTGTTTGCCAAAACAGAACAACTTGCTAACTTTTGTTCGCTCTTAAATACAAAAAGCATTATTCATTGTCAATGGCAGTTAAGGTTGTCACAGCTCTTGTGATTGTTGAGAGGTTGCTGATCCACGTTATATAGTGTGTGGGAGCTAAAGGTAGAAAGAAGGTGTATGTTGTAAAGTGCTTCATGTTGTAAAGTGGTTATAGTTATACTTGAAGATTAGAAATATGTGCAGAATAGTTCAGAAAGCTGTTCTTTCAAGCTCAAAATTAATTAAATAGAAGTAGATATTATAGTCATAGATGATGTTATACATAGTTTTTGCTTGTTTATTTTTGGCCCAGATTGACTGTATAACTTTCTTTCAGTCTGGCATTTGCAAAATCAAAACTTCATTGGTATTACAGGTGTGTTCATTGGCTACATTTCTTCTTGTTCACTTAATGTCATGTGTTTGTAGAATATTCTTCTGGAAACCTAACAGTAAAGTTCAGAGTTTGTAATCTTAACACTTCTTACCATTATCTACCCTAAACTGGTGGCCACATCTGTGTAATAAGATTACAACCTGCAGGGCATGGTGGGGCACACCTTTAATCCTAGCACTCTGGAGGCAGAGGCAGGCAGATCTTTGTGTGTTCAAGGCCAGCCTGGTCTACAGAGTGAGTTCCAGGACAGCTGGGGCTACAGGGAAACAGTCTTGAAAAAAGACCAAAAAAAAGGTTACAGCCTAGCAGTTCATGAATTAACTTTTGTTTTAGTGTTCCTAGCTTCAAATTTATATTTGACACTTCAGTATTACTATGTTGTAGTTTATTGTTGTTCAAAACTGCCTGTAGCCCTTGTACTCAGTACCTTGGTTACCAGGTTGGCCTTGAACTCACAAACTCACAAAGATTGGCCTGCCTCTGTCTCCTCCTAAACATTTGTGAGTGGGTGGGTTGGTTGGTTGGTTGGTTGGTTTTGGTTTTTTTGTTTTTTTTTTTTTGGTCTTTTTGAGACAGGGTCTCCTCCCTTTAGTCCCAGTTGGCCTTGGACTCCCTGAGATCCGCCTGCCTCTGTCTCCTGAGTGCAGGGATTACAGGTGTGCACCACCACTCCAGGCAATATTTGTATTCAAATGTAAAAACTGCCTAGGTTAGGTTTTGTGCTTGTAATGAATGCTTAACAGTGCTGGGTTTAAAGGTATTGGCCACCATGCCCAGGTGTGTTCCAGCTTTTCTTTAACTTTTTTTTTTTTTTTTTTTTTTTTCTTTTCGAGACAGGGTCTCCCTGTAGCCCCAGCTCTCCTGGAACTCACTCTAGACCAGGCTGGCCTTGCACTCACAGAGATCCGCCTGCCTCTGCCTCCCAAGTGCTAGGATTAAAGGCTTAACTTTTTTTCTTTAAACTCTTTTAAACCAGAACATCTCTGATTCTACTAATGTTAAATCAGCATCCCTGAATTAACATCCTTAACAGGATTGGTAATTAGAGGAATTCGGTAGAGAAATTGGACTTGCAGAAGGGAAATGGAATGGAAATTGTGGTTTATGCCATATCCTGAGTTGTAGAATTGCTTTTCCTCCTAAGGCTGAATCTCACCCCCCCCCCCAATCATTTGTATTCAGATTTGGGAGGGGGGTCTTTTTGAGACAGAGTCTCCCTGTAGCCCTAGCTGTCCTGGAACTCGCTATGTAGACCAGGCTGGCTTTGACTCAGACATCCACTTGCCTCTGCCTCTCAAGTGCTGGGATTAAAGGTGTGCACCACCACGCCCAGCTTGTATTCAAATGCTTAAGGAAAACTTGCCTAGATCTTTTGATGTTAGGTTTTGTGCTTGTTAGGAGTCACCACAGACCATTGCTCTAGCTCTGATCAGTATCCATTTCATCATGCTTTGCCATACTTTTGCTTCCAAAGGTAAGCATTGTAACGTAGAATTTTATTTATCTTATTCAACTTTCAGGGTGTGAGTGAAATGAGATGGTATGAATTTCAAACTACACTTAACAACTGAAGTACGTAAGTCTTGTTTATAGAGATTAGTGAAAATGAAATGCCATCAGAATACTAGGAAAGAAGAAAGGAAAACAAGAGTATACAAGAATTTATGCTTGGGTTTGGTTAGAGTTTATATAGGATCTAGAAAGTAAGCAGCACTGTCAAAAAACTCTGTAATTATTGGGGCTGATGTTGTGTTTATGTTAGAGCCCAAGCCTAACATGCCCCAGGTCCTGGACTGGATCTCTAGCACTTCCAAAATAAATAACTTTTACCTATTTTAGGGCTACTACCCCTAAGTATTAGCTTCTGAGTCTGGGGTTTTTATAAGTTTATAAGAATTACTTTTCTAGTATTTCTCAACCAGTACTTTAAAAATAGAAGTTTTATTCACCTTTCAACATGGTATACTATAAAATCACTTGTGTTTTTATCTGTAAATTGAGTGTGTTTAGTGGCTTTAGGTCTCCTTTCAACTCTGAATTTATTAAAATTACTTTAAATCTGAGACATACATAAGTCTGCTTGAACATTGGGAAACAAGTAACACTATGGACTAATGAGGTCTTAGAAACCAAGTTACTCTGTTGCATTGCAGTGTTTTCTAAGTGAAAAAAATTGGTCTTTTACTTATTTATTTATTCATTTTTCCCCAGTCTTTTTGAGACAGTGTCTCCCTTTAGACCCAGCTGGCCTGGAACTCAACAGAGATGGGCCTGCCTCTGCCTCCCAAATGCTAGAATTAAAGGTGTGCGACACCACACCTGGTAGGGAGAAAATTTTTTATTTATTTATTTTATTTTACTTTTTTTTGTTGTTTTTTTAATGCCTTTTATTTAAATCCAACCTGTTAATTGTTTATTATGAATGAATGTGATGATACTTTTGCAAATATCTACAAGCAGTAGTAACTTTATTCTAAGTTGTGTTATTTACAATTTCTCTTTCTTTTGGGTTGAGGTTAATTCTACCTAGAGCACACAGGGTTCTGGGGTCATGGATTATAATTGGTTTCAATCAGAATCAACCTTTGGGGGGGAGGGCACGTCTTTTTGAGACAGGGTCTCTCTGTAGCCCCAAGTGCTGGGATCAAAGGCGTGTACCACCACACCCAGCAGAATCAACCTTTTTTTTTTTTTTTTTTTTTT
>VZQC01009903.1:793433-852641 GCA_009823505.1 Rhizomys pruinosus
CTGGTCTTTTTGAGACAGGGTTCCCTGTGTCCAGCTGCCTGGGAACTTACTCTGTAGCCAGGCTGGCCCTTGAACTCAACAAAGATCCCCCTGCCCTCAGCCTCCCAAGTGTAGGAGTAAAGGCGTGCCCTACACGCTGCAGAATCAAACCTTTTCAAGATACACCGGGTGTGTGGTTGTGCACGCCTTTACTCCTAGTAAAGGGGATCTTAAAGGGCAGGGGATCTTAGTGAGTTCAAGGCCAGCCTGGTCTAAGTGATTCCAGGACAGCTGGGTACAGGAAGACCCAGTCTTGAAAAAGACCAAAAAAAAAAAGAATCTATGGGGGGTTTTCTAACTCAGGGTTATTTATTTTCAAAATGTCTTAAAATTCAAATTAAATCAGTTAAAAAGGTTTTGAGCCAGGTATGATAGCAGTATCTATAATATATTTATATATATATATATCTATATAATATAATTTTTTTCTTTTTTATCAAATCTAGAACCGTGCCCCCCTCATCCCCCACCCCTCAGAGCTCAGCATTCTGCCAAAAACATGGATAAAGCATTTCTTTTTAAAAATACTCTTTTCAATCTAGCCAGGGCGTGTTGAGGCATGCCTTTGATCCTAAGCACTAGGAGGCAGAGGCTGGCTGGATCTTTTTGAGCTTCAAAGGCCAGCCTGGTCTACAGAGTAAGTTCCAGGACAAATGGGGCTACAGGAGACCCTGTCTCAAAAAGACATACTATATATATATATGATAATTTCTTAATTATATTAAAATCATATATAAAGATATATAATTTTTATCTAACAAAGATTTTATTTGATGTGTATGAGTGTATTACCTACAGTGTACCTGTGTCATGCAGTGCCCATGCAGATCCCCTGGAACTGGAGTAGCAAATGCATTAGCCATATGGGGGCTGGGAATTGAACCCAGGTCCTTTCCAAAAACAGTGCTCTTAACCGTTGATCTTTCTCTCCAGCCCTATATATTTTAATTGCTGGCATGTGTGTAAGTGCAACCGTGCTTGCAGTGTCTCAAAGGTAGAAGAGAGGCATTGCATAATCCCTGAACTGGAGTAGAGACTGTTTTACGCCACCGTGTTGGGTGCTGGGAATCGAACCTGGTCCTCCTTGCAAGGCAGTCATGAGTGCTCTTAACTGCTTGAGCATACTCCCTTTAGCCCAGCTGGCTGGAACCCCGGGTCTGTAGCCGGCTGACCTTGAACACAGATACCGGCCTGGCCTCTGCCTCCCAAGTGCTGGATAAAGGTGTTTACCACAACCCACCCAGTGTAATTTTATTAAAATATATATATATCATACTATATATATATATATATATATATATATATACTCCACTATGTAGACAAGGCTGGCTTTAAATTCATTAGAAATCTGTCAGTATCTGCTAGGATTAAGGTGTGTTACTACTATTTTTTTTTTTTTGGGGGAGGGGGTTGTTTTGTTGGATCTTTGTGAGTTCAAGGCCAGCCTGGTCTACAGAGTGAGTTCCAGGACAGCTGGGGCTACAGGGAGACCCTGTCTCGAAAAGACCAAAAAAAAAAAAGAAGTGAATGGCGCCATTAAAAGAAACTACAAAGAATAAGTTAGATGAGTAAATAATAAAAGCCCGGCGTAGTGACGCATGCCTTTAATCCTAGTACCTGGGAGGCAGAGACAAGCGGATCTCTGTGAGTTCGAGGCCAGCCTGGTCTACAGAGTGAGTTCTAGGACAGCTGGGGCTACAGGGAGACCCTGTCTCAAAAATACCAAAAAAACATTTTAAAAGATGGAGTATTAAAAAAAAATAATAATCAAAACTAGTTTTCCACCAGACATGGTAGTGTGAGTCTAGATCCACAGCACTGGTAGAGGCAGGTGGACCACAGATTCAAAGCTAGTCTGGGATACATATCAAGATCACTACCACCCTCAAAAAAAAATTATTTTTCCAGTGGAAGAATTTTGTGGGTTTTGCTGCCTACTTGATGTGCTTTGGTTATACCTTTTATTTTATTTTCTATGTGTATGAATGTACTGTCTGCATGTAGGTTTGTGCACCCGTGTCATGCCATGCCACGGAGGTCAGAAGAGGGTGTCAGATTCCCCTGGAACTGGAGTTAAAGACGGTTTTCAGCCGCCATGTGGGTGCTGGGGATCGAACCCTGGTCCTCTGCAAGAGCAGTTGGCACTCTTAACTGCTAGGCTATCTCTCCAGCCCTGGTTATACCTTTTCATCATAGGGTTCTATGCACTTAAAACTGACAGGCCACTACAGTTTATTTTGTATAAGGTATCTAATTAGGAGTGGGATTTTTTGTTTTTTGTTTTTTGGTGTTTTTGAGACAAGGTCTCCCTGTAGCCCCAGCTATCCTGGAATTCAGAGACTCTGTAGACTAGGCTGGCCTTGAACTCACAGAGATCCGCCTGCCTCCACCTCCCAAGTGCTAGGATTAAAGGCATGCACCACCACGCCCGGCTTGTATATTTTATTGTAATAGAATAAAACAGACTGGTTAAAATTTAAAACACAACGAAAAACATGTTATACAGGCCTTAAATGCTGTTTGAATATAATATCCCAAGAAGTAGAAAGCTGGCATACTGCTCCACACCCATAAACATTCGCTGAGCACCTGCCCCCTCTTCCCCCAGTTTAGATTATTAATTTATAATTGATGATGTGTTCTTGGTTAGGAACCTAGTAAACTTAGAGAAAACTGTTACAAAGTATTGTTTGCTTTTTGTTAAGGATCACTGGATTCTGACTTGGGAAAG
Organism: Rhizomys pruinosus; assembly: GCA_009823505.1. NCBI lineage: Eukaryota > Metazoa > Chordata > Mammalia > Rodentia > Spalacidae > Rhizomys > Rhizomys pruinosus. Next base: position 796,204 of record VZQC01009903.1, read on the forward strand.
GACTAATTCTCCAATTTGGGGGATTGCTTTTTTTATCTAAAATTCTATCTAAATTGGGATTATTTCAATTTTAACCATTTGAAAACATGAATTAAACTGCCTGGTTTAAGAGCTTTATTTGTCTTTTCCTGTAACTTTGGCCTATACTGTGTGTGTATGTGTGTGTGTGTGTGTGTGTGTGTGTGTGTGTGTGTGTGTGTGTGTGAATGTGGGAGTGGTGGGAGTGTGGGAATGCACGCATGTGCATGTGGACAGGAGGCAGATCTATAGATCTATACTGGGTGTCTTCCTCCGTTGCTCTACTTTTTTTTTTTTAACTATGTAAAATTTTTATTTTTATTTTATGTATATGGGTGTTTTGCCTGCGTGTATGTAAGTGTACCTATGGTAGTGCAATGCCATTGGAGGTCAGAAAACAGCCTCAGATCCCCTGGAGCTTGAGTTCTGGTCAGTTGTTACCATGTGAGTGTTGTTAACTAAACCCAGATCCTCTGCAAGAATAACTAGTATTCTTAGCCACTAAGCCAGCTCTTCAGCTCTGTTTGCTTGGTTGGTTGGTTGGTTGGTTGGTTGGTTGGTTGGTTGGTTGGTTGGTTGGTTGGTTGGTTGGTTGGCTGGCTGGCTGGCTGACTGGCTGTCTTTTTGAGACAGTCTCCCTGTAGCCCCAGCTGTCCTGGAATTCACTATGTAGAGCAGGCTGGCCTTGAACTCACAGAGATCTGCCTGTCTCTTCCTCCCCAGTACTGGGATTAAAGGTTTGCACCACCACACACATACCAGGCTCTGCCTAATTTTTTGACCCAGGGTCTCTCACTGAAGCTGAAGCTCAGCAGTTCAGTCAGACCGTCTAGCCAGCAGGCCCCAGGGATTCTCCTGTCTCCATCTCTCCATACTGGGATTACAGGCCCTGGGGACTCCCACATCCCTGTGCCCAGCCCTTTTGCATGTGTGCTAGGTCTCAAATTCAGGTCTTTATTTGGCAAGCACTTTACTGACTAAGCAAGCCATGCCCAACCCCCACTTTTTTTTTTCTTAACAATTTCATGGATAGAAAACTTGATTCTTGTGGCTTGGAGGTACAACTACACAGTTTATAGAGTGAAAGCATTTGCACATCTATGCCAAATTTTCACTCTCTACACAGTTCTGTCTTGAGCCCCTTAGATTGTCCCTGCATCCAAAAATACTGTGGTTAAAATAAAGTAAAATAAAAGATCCACATAGATAGCCAAGGGCAATGGGCTTCCTAGTTTAGCAAGAACCAGTCAGCAGACTGAAGCCCTGGAAAAGACAGTCTCTGTGCCAAAGGGATCAGGAGTAAGGAAGTGGGAAGCATCATTTCAGATTGTCATCTGGCAGAAGGTACAACTTTTATGCTTTGACAGAGAACTGAGGATACTTTTTTTTTTTTTTTTTTTTTTGTCTTTTTGAGACAGGGTCTCCCTGCTGCCCCAGCTGTCCTGGAACTTTCTATGCAGACCAGGCTGGACTTGAACTCACAGAGATCCACCTGCCTCTGCCTCCCAAGTGCTAGAATTAAAGGTGTGGGCTACCACGCCCAGCAAGGATACATTTTTATGTAATTAGATCAAGCCTAATTAATTGAGTACTTTATTTTAACCACAGTCTAAAACTTTTCTCTCCTGTTCTCAGACTGCCTTTTTCTGCTCTCCTAAGCATTATACCCTCTGCTATCATGATTGGTTTTGTTCATCAGTGAGGTTGATTTAACCCATCAGTTTGTTGGTATTAAGGAATTAATGTTAGAGTACCTAGATCCATCTCTCTCAAATTCTAGATTCATTTCAGCTCTCTGAAAATAACGTAACCATTGACCACGAAGCATTTAGGTTAGGAATGCTTTCCTTCAGGAATTTAAGTACTGCAGCATTGACTAAGTAGGAGAGTTCAGCTGAGCTTTAACCCTTGATCTAGAAAAACATCATGAGTAAATCATTAGAGATAGGGTTGTGAAACAACACATCACTTTAAAACTGTGCCTTTTACAATTTTTATGAATATTATCTTACACTTTACCACACCTTTCTGAATTAGGCACTGAGCAAAAGGTAGAAAGACTGATCGAGGTCATGCGGGCTATTTCTCACCAAGGAATTTCAGACTATTACAGTCTTGGAAGTCACACACACACACACACACACACACACACACACACACACACGCACACCCTTTTTTCTTCTTCTTAATAGCTCTTCCTTCAATTTACCAATCACTGTGATCTTAATGCACTTTAGTGGTGGTATTCAAGTATTTCTGCTTGATAAATAATTCACTTAGCTATTACAGAGACAACTCCTGTTGAGCAGAAATAGCATGAAGTCAGACAAGTGATTTCAACATCTGTGATGAATTTTCGTGTAAAGATCTTAGTCAGGTATGAAGAACATAATACGATACAGACTAGTCACTGAACCAAAACCTTGTGTTTCCACTTAGGTAGAATGAGGAAACCATCTCTTAAGATAATCTTGCTTTGCTCTGGGTTCCCTGCTAGTTGCCTAGGAGTAAGAAAGTTAAGGCAAGTGTTACATTTGGGCTCTATTAAAGATAAAGGGCTACTTGGAATAACTAAATCCAAGGTAAAAATATCCCATTTAAAGCTTGGGAAAAACATCCATTTAAAACATAACACCTATTTTTAAAAAAAAAAACTGAAAACACAGTAATAGAATTAATCAGGTTTAACTTTTTTCTGTTACTGTTTTTTTTTTTAATACTTGATGAATTGTATATTTTATTCATTATCTTTCAGTCCAATTTAGACACATTCCCCTCTCCCTGCCCCCACCCCATCCCTGTTCATGCCTTCTGCCATACATATCTTGCTTCTTTCCCTCAGTCTTTCCAAAGTTTTTCCCTGCAGATGCTTGTTGTTTGGGGCAGAGTTTAACTATATCATTCAGTTCTTTAACCCAGTGTTTATGTTGTTGTTTTCACTCCCCTTTGTATTGCTCCAACAGGTGCCTATATAATCATTGCGTATGCATCAAAATTATGACATCTGAGAATAAACTATGCTAATTCCAAAATATGTTTAGGAATTCACATTTTCCTCCCTTTAAATTTGTATTACTCTAAAGTATGAATGCATACTTTCCACCCATATACTGTAATTACAGAGTCTGAAAAGAAGTGGAAGATCAATCGATTTTAGAGCCCATTAAGAGATTTACATTATAACAACAGGTACTTTCAGATAAAAATAAATATATCAATAATGTTGTTCAAATTGCCTTTCAACTGGGAATTTGGTGTTAGCATCCACAAATGAGGGAAACCACCGCTTGTTTTTTTGGAACTGTGTCACTTCACTTAGCATAATTTACCTGCAAAGTTCATGATGTCATCTTTCTTTACCACTGAATAGTACTCCATTGTGTAGGTGTACCACATTTTTGTTAGCCACTTGTCTGTTGAGGGGCATTTGGGTTGGTTTCAGCTCTTCGCTATTGTGAAGAGAGCTGCAATAAACATGGATGTGCATGTATCTTGGCAGTAGGATGAGTCTTGTGGGTATGGCTGGGTCAGGTGGTAGGCTCATTTTGAGTCCTTTAAGGGTTCTCCACACTGCTCTCCATAATGGTTGTACAGGTTTACATTCCCACCATCAGTGGATGAGTGTTCCCCTTTCCCCACAACCTCTCCAGCATTTGGTGTCTTTTGTTTTCTTGATCTTAGCCAGTCTTATTGGAGTGAGATGATATCCGAGGGTAGTTTTAATTTGCATTTCCTTAATTATTAACGATGTTGAACACTTTTTTTTTTAATTTTTTAAATTTATTTTTGTATGTGTATGAATGTACTGTATGCATGTAGGTTGGTGCACCCATGCCGTGCAATGCCACGGGGGTCAGAAGAGGGTGTCGGATTCCCCTGGAACTGGAGTCAAAGACAGTTTTCAGCCACCATGTGGGTGCTGGGGATCGAACCCGGGTCCTCTGCAAGAGCAGTGGGCGCGCTGACTGCTAGGCCATCATACTCCAGCCCCAATGTTAACACTTTTTAAAGCGTTCTCTCGCATCTTTACGTCCTCACTGGTGAAAGTCTCTGTTCAGCTCTTTACTCCATTTTTGAGTAGGCCATTTTTTTTCTCTTTTTTTTTTTTTTTTTTTTTTTTTTTCTTTGGGAGTTGTGAGACAGGGTCTCCCTGTAGCCCCAGCTGTCCTGAAACTTGCTCTGTAGAACAGGCCTCGAACTCACAAAGATCCACCTGCCTCTACCTCCCAAGTGCTAGGATTAAAGACGTGTGCCACCACACCCGGCTCTTCTTTGTTTTTTAAGTAGTCTATATATTCTGGACGTTAATGCTCTGTCAGATGTATCACCGGTGAAAATTTCCTCCCACTCTGTGGGTTTTCTCTTCACTTCCTTGATTGTTTCTTTCACTGTACAGAAGCTTTTGAGTCACAACAGGTTTAACTTTTAAGCCAGGCATGGTGGTGTACACCTTTAATCCCAGCACTTGGGAGGCAGAAGCAGGTGGATCTCTGAGTTCAAGGCCAGCCTGTTCTACATAGTTTCAAGCCAGCTGGGGCTACAAGGAGACTCTTTCTCAAAAAGACCAAAAAAAAAAAAAAAATTCAGATGATAAAAACCTCAAATTCATCTAAATTTAGTTCCTATTGCGAAAGTTGGGGGGGGGGTAAGGTGGTAATTTAGAGGCACAGCCTAAAGTGATTTTATTACTATAGTTGTAAAGTTAGCTTATTAGAACTGGGCCATTTAGTGATAACTGGGCAAAGGTTATAGGATTAATGTACAGATTCCCAGCTCTAAGGAAGATACTGATGTGCTCCTGCCTATGTGTCCAAATTGCCTGCAAAACATCTCAGAACTAAGCAGAACACCTCACTTGGCACCCCAAGCCACAGTCTTCCAGCTTCTCTGCTTGTGGCCTAATGTGGTAGCTACTGCTTCCCAGGAAAGGTCCCCCTGACTTAGAAAACAAGGTTGAAAAAAAATAAAGAAAAATTTAGAAAAGAAAACAAGGTTGGAGATGGGAGAGAGAAATGCGTTCAGAGATAATGTGATTTTTGTAAAGGCGTCTGCTAAAATAATACATTTTAGCCAAGACTGGCAAGATGGCCCAACAGATAAAGGCACTTGCTACCAAGCCCAGTGAGTTCAATCCTGGGGACCTGCATTTTAGTTCTTTTTTAAATTTTATTTATTTTTTTGTATGTGTATGAACGTACTGTCTGCATGTAGGGTTGTGCACCCGTGTCGTGCAATGCCGCGGAGGTCAGAAGAGGGTCTCGGATTCCCCTGGAACTGGAATTCTCCTGGAATTGGAGTTACAGGCGGTTCTTAGCCGACATGTGGGTGCTGGGGATCGAGCCTGGGTCCTCTGCAAGAGCAGTTGGTGCTCTTAACCGCTAGGCTGTCTCTCCAGCCTGGGACCTACATTTTAAAAGGAGTGAACAGATTCCTCCAGGTTTTTCTCTGACCACACCTGCATTTGAATGCACACTAAAGGGGCATATAGAATCTCAACACTTGCGAAGTAGAAGCAGGGGAATTGAGAGTTCATTGGATAGCCTCAGATAGATAACGAGATTGAGACCAGCCTGGGAAACAAATCCACACCCACAGTCCTAACTCAGAAGGCAGAGGCAGAAGGGTGGATTCAAGTTCCAGGCCAGTTTGATCTGCATAGTTAGTTCCAGACTAGCCAGGACTCCATAAGGAGACCCTGTCTCAGAAAACAACATCCCTCCCCCCGCCCAGTAGAATCAGAGAAACTAAAATCATTAAAGCCTACCNTACCCAGCACAATACTCATACACATAAAATAAAAACAATAAATAAAAATATTTTAAAAATAAATAAATGAAGCCAGGCGTGGTGGCGCACGCCTTTGATCCTAGCACTTGGGAGGCAGAGGCAGGGGGATCTTTGTGAGTTCAAGGCCAGCCTGGTCTACAGAGTGAGTTCCAGGCCAGCTGGGGCTACAGGGAGACCCTGTCTCGAAAAGACCAAAAAAAAGTCAGTTTGGGGTCTGTAGAGATAGCTCCACAATTAAGACACTTGCTGCTCTTCCAGAGACCCTGGGTTTAATTCCCAGCACCCACATGGTAGCTGATAACTGTAACTCCAGTTCCAGGGGACCTAACACCCTCTTCTGATCTGAGCACGCATTGTACAACACAGATACACTTACACGCATGCAAAACACTCATACAAATAAAATTTCTGCGTGCGTGCGTGCATGTGTTTGAGACAGGGTCTCCCTGTAGCCCCAGCTGGACTGGAACTCACTGTACAGAGTGACCGGGCTGGCCTTGAACTCACAAAGATCTGCCTGCCTCTGCCTCCTGAGTGCTAGGATTAAAGGGGCGTGCCACCATGCCCAGCACAAATAAAATGTTTTTTAAAAAAAGAAAGCCAAGGTTCAGAAAGATAAAGTAATTTGCCTGTCGTCCTGACCATGTAAGACTAGGAGTTGACTCTTCTGTGTCTCATTGCCCTGCTCCTGCACCCTTTCTTCTGTAATTGCTCTACCAGCAGGAAAGTAGATGATGTGGGCTTTCTGCAGTCAGCCTTCCTATACAGCCATCTCTTGCCAGTAGGTAAAGTCAAAGGTGGAAGATGAGGAAAATTAGATGTTATCAAACAACAACTGTTCAACACACATGTATTATTAAGCTGTTCTCCATGCTTTGTTTCATATATCATCAAATATAGTCCCCAGAAAAATTACAGAGAAGGGTGAGAGATTGTGGCAAACTCTGGGTTCCAACCATATGGGCTCAGTGAAACCTAGACATCCAAAAAGCACAAAGCAACCTATGAAAACCCTTGACTGAACATGGTCTGCCTATTTACCTGTCTTGAATCTAGAATTGGCCTTTCCCACCACCCGGACTGCCTGAGTTAAGCTCTTGAGAGTTTGTCCCAGACAACAGGAAAATGCCCCACAGTGAGGGGAACAGTGTTAGTGTGGAGCAACTTATGCAAGTGCAAAGTGTTTAGTGACTCAGGTTCCAGGGACTGCATGGGTGGGGCTGCTGTAAATAGCCTTGCCTTGGTTATCTTCATTGCTGCCTTGCATTTGGCAAAGCTTACAGTTTACAGTTCATATCTGTTCCCACTGTACATCTACTTCCTCACTAAAGGCTACAAATCAGAACCCGCTTGTCACTCTACTGTTTAATATATCTAAACTGAAATTCTTTATTTCTGTTTGGGCCCTGTTCTGTACCATTGTTAGTTCTTCAGTTAGTTGGTATTTCTGAGAAGTCTCTTAAAACCCTGGAGTTTAAGTATGTCTAAACTGATGTTTGTAATTCACTGTGTCTGAATTTTTGCCACTGTTACAGACTTAGAAACCAGTTATCTTGCCAGGCGTGGTGGCGCACACCTTTAATCCTAGCACTTGGGAGGCAGAGGCAGGTGGATCTTTGTAAGTTCAAGGCCAGCCTGGTCTACAGAGTGAGTTCCAGGACAGCTGGAGCTACAGGGAGACCCTGTCTCAAAAAGACAAAAAAAAAGAAAGAAACTAGTTATCTTAATATAGTTACTTAGGCCTCAAGCAAAAGTGGGTTTGAATATCCCTTATCCAAAATGCTTGGACCAGAAGTGTTTTAAGTTTTATATTTTGGAGCATTACAGATTTTTGGATAAGGGAAACTCAGTTTGTATGTGTTGACCAGATAGAGTTAATAGTGTGGCCAAATTTTATTTTTAGTATTTCTTTTAAGAATTACTTTCTAAATGATCTAATGATCTAATTAAAAATGATTTAAAAAATATGAAGAAGGTCCGGGAATGCAGCTCAGTGGTCAAGCACTTTCCTAGCATTGCCAGATCCTGCTTGATCCCTAAGACCATAAAACATTGTAAGAATATAACGGGCTAGCTTTATACTTTAGTTAATCATCCTTTATCTGTTGAACCTTTACAATATGAGTAGCATCTGATGAATTTCAAAATGTAAAAGTGGTTTTTGGGGGGAAAATGACCATACTAATTCCTTCTTTCTCTTTGTCTGTCTAGTGAGAACTCAGCAGAGGCACTAGCAGTAGATTCTAACAATCAGTCGAAGTCCCCACTGGAGAAGTTTATGGTCAAACTGTGCAGTCATCATCAGAAGCAATTCATTCGAGTCCTGAGCGACCTGTGCACTGAGTCTCAGCCAGGTACTGGGGACCTACAGCCTTCGGAGTCCACAGCAATGGATGTCTCCACTTGTGATGCCAGCTGTGCCCAGCTGGGCATCAGACAAAAGGAAAAGGATGCTGTGTGTGTTGATGAGAAGTCTCCTACTTCTATAAATTTGTTCCTAGACTCTTCGGGTTCTAATAGCTCTCTGCATATGACTGAACAGACCCTGAAGGAGTCGCCTCTTGAGACAGACTCTGTAGATGAAGGAGAGAATGCTTCGACCGTTACCCAGAAAGATTCCTCTGAACTTCCAGCCACTCAACCTCATTCTGGCAGTTCAGCAAATAATTCCAATGTGGGATACCTCACTGCATCAAATTCTTCTCTGTCGAACTTCCACCACAGCTCTAAAAGCTTAGAGGGGCAAACCACTGGACAGGAGCAAGACACAAATGTGAAAGCCTTTGAGGACAGTAAAGACCATGCTCCAGCCTTAGGAGAAAGCCTGACTTCAGTGAAAACAGCAGTTGAGAATACTGAGGAGGGTGACAGCTGTATTGTTTCTCAACGAAATTCATTCAGAGCTTTATCGGAAGACAGGTGGGACTCAGGGTTTATGGGAAACTCACCTAGAACTGCAGACAAAGAGAATGCTTTACAGTGTAGCTCAAAAACACCTTTGCACCAGGATTTAGAGACACATGAACAAGATGCAAGGCCAAAGCAAGAGAACTATCTTCACTCACTGGGAAGAAATAAGGTGGGTTACCAGTCATACCCCAATGACAAGGGCCGGTTTGATCATTCCAAAGATGGTTGGTTAGCTCCCAGCCCTTTGCCAGCTGTACACAGAGCATCTAATGGACACTCCCGAACCAAGATGATAGCAACTTCCATCAAGACTGCTCGAAAAAGTAAGAGGGCCTCAGGGTTGAGGATAAACGATTATGATAACCAGTGTGACGTTGTTTATATCAGCCAGCCAATAACAGAGTACCACTTGGAGAATCAAAGATCTGCGTTGTCATCTCGGAAAACAGCCCGAAAGAGTACTCGAGGATACTTTTTCAATGGTGATTGCTGTGAGCTGCCAACTGTCCGCACGCTGGCCAGAAATTTACCCTCCCAGGAAAAAGGGAACTGCTTACCACTGGTGTCAGAGGCAGTGGTGACTCCCAGGCAGACCCTGATATTTCCCACCTCAAACCATATAGAAGATGTGCAGCTTCCCACAGTAGCTAGGCAGTGCCCAGAAGAAGATGCTCCTGAAGAACCTAGAAAGGAAAGACCCTTCCTAGGAGAGGAAGAAGAGCACACAACAGCAGCAAAAGAGTGTCAGGAGCCAGAGGTTTACCTCACCCTGAGCGAATCAGATCCTGACAGCTCTCCCAGGCCAGCAGAGACAACAGCCTCCAGCCTGGTGTGTTCTCCACCTGTTCCCCTCCCTGATGAACATGTGCCAGACATACTGGAAGGTGGCACTGCCATCTCAACTCCCACAGCAAGTGCTCAGTCTTCTCCTGAGCAAGACCAAGTGGCAGCTGCCCTACCAGCTGCAGAGGAAACACGCACACTCCAGGAGTGTCTCCTCACTCCCACCACTGAAAGCATCCACAGGGAAGGCAGTAAAGACCTCCAAACATCTTCTGAAATGGTTATCAAAGAAGACAGTTCTCTGTGCTCAGAAAACGAAAGTCCTGCTGTGGGCTTAGATCGTCCCTTGAGTCTGGAACAGGCTGAAGATGACCAGAAGATCAGCAACAAGGCTGGGACTGGAGACATCCCTGGGGAGGCAGTGGCGGTAGATGCTGCCCCATCCCCACAGGAAAGCAGCACCTTCACTGATGAGAACCCCAGAGAGCCTGACGGAGTGGAGGCAGCAGGTAGGGTAGGACAGCCGGAGCTAGAAGAAAACGACATGAAATGCTCTTCAGAAAATGATCTGTGTGAGCCAAACATTGACTCACCTGAAGAGAACGTAGACAAGAAGAAAAAAGGGAAGAAGTTTCCTGAGGCCTCTGATAGGTGCCTAAGAAGTCAGCTTTCAGACTTGTCCTCTGCTTGTCCTGAAATCAAGGTTTCTAAAAGCCCTGGTGCAAAGCATTCTAAAAAGGAAGAGCTTCCTGGACCAACACCTGAGGGCTCTGTGATTGACAGCATCCTTGTAGGTGACCTAGAAAATGATGTAGAAAATGCCAGTGTCAGTGAACAGTCCTCTGAGGAAGGAACCAAGCAGGAGGGTGAAGGAGTTGGGATCATCACAAGGCAGACTCTTAAGAACATGCTGGCCAAAGAAGTCAAGCAGGAAGAAGGGGACAGTTCCCCCAGCAATGATCCCATAGTCACACTTGACCAGCCACTGCCTGGGGAGAGACTGGAAATCTGTGTGCAATCCAATAAGGATGAGAGAAGTGCACATGTCCCCTCAGAAAGCATTCCTTCTAAGGGGGATCCGGAGCTGGTGCAAGAGAGGCAAGGACACTGTCCCACACAGGATGTGGAAGTGGTTGCGAGTGAGGGAGATGCCGAGGACACCCACTGTAAAGATTATGCCAGCCTGGCTCCATCTAGCTCAGCTAGGATGTCAGCCAGTCAGAGTGGTGGTGCTACTGGACCACCAAGACTGGTAGCAAGGCCTAAGAGACTGTCCTCTTCCACCTACAACCTGAGACACTCTCATTGTGTGGACACTGTGGATACCACAAAAGAGACCTCAGAAGTAAACCCAGCACCAAAGGAAAAGGACACTTCTGAGAGTGTAGAGCCCTTAGATGAGGAGGACGCAGACACAGACATGGTGGTGGAGGAGCGGCCCAAGTTTGTGGAATGGTGTGCAGAGGAGGAGAACCAGGAGCTTATCGCCAACTTCAATGCCCAGTACCTGAAAGTTCAGAAGGGCTGGATTCAGTTGGAGAAAGAAACACAGCCAACAGCAAGAGCAAAGAGCAAGTCAGACAAGCTGAAGGAGATTTGGAAGAGCAAGAAGAGGTCACGGAAGTGCAGGGGCTCAGCAGAGGCTCAGAAATTTTCTCCCGTTCAGATGCTGTTTATGACAAACTTCAAACTATCTAATATCTGTAAGTGGTTCTTAGAGACAACGGAAACCCGGTCTCTGGTCATTGTGAAGAAGCTCAATACTCGTCTTCCTGGAGACATCCCCCCTGTTAAGCACCCTCTTCAAAAGTACTCCCCTTCCACCCTGTACCCCAGTTCACTGCAGGCCGAACGCTTGAAGAAACACTTGAAGAAGTTTCCTGGAGCCATGCCTGCTAAGAACAATTGGAAAACACAGAAGCTTTGGGCTAAACTTCGAGAGAATCCTGACCAGGTGGAGCCAGAGGCCAGCAGGGAGGCCAGCCTGGGCCCTAACTGTGAAGAAAGGGTGGAGGAAGTCAAGGAAGGTAGAAGTAGCCATCCTCCCACAAACCTGCCTACTCCAGCCAGCACCCAGATCCTTAGAAAGTACTCCAACATTCGAGGAAGGCTCAGGGCCCAGCAGCGCCCGGACAGCACCCTGGATATGGCTGTGGAGAGTAAGCAGGGCCGCAAGAGTGTGTGCATCAACCCACTGATGTCCCCCAGGCTTGCGCTCCAGGTGGGTGCAGACGGGTTTCCTGTCAATGCCAAGAGTCCTGAAGGAAGCAGGAGAAGAAGGAAGCAGGTGCCCGAAACCTTGCTTAAAGTAGAAGGTCAGAATAAACGCAAGAGAGCAGAAGGCGCTCAGGACAGTAAGGACAAGGGGCGAGCAACAAAAAACATGAAACAGAAGCACGTGGATGCCCCCACCAGAGCCCTTTCTGCCAAGAAGCTAGCTGCAAGGGAAAGAGCCAACCAACTGCCCAGGAGGACAACCTTGAAAGAGAGTAAAGTGAGGATCAGTAAAAAGGCTCCTGGGAGGAGCTGCCTTCCATCCAGGAAAGAAAAAGAGAATCCACACAAAAGACCTAGCCAGCCCACTTCTGCCTCCGAAGCATTAACAAAACCTGCAAGGCAGAAGGGGGCAGGGGAAGCCTCTTCAAGGGCCCAGAAAGCCAGAAACAGGAGCCGCAAGCTGAGCAGCGGCAGGAGCAGGGCCAGACCCTTGACCAAAAGCCCAGAGAACAGGGCTGCCCAGAGAAAGAGAAAGCTCAAGGCCAAGCTCGACTCTTCCCAGGGCAAACGGAGGCGGCTTGATGCCAAGTGAGGCTGCGTGGCCCTGGAGAGAGGAGCTAGCCTGTAGAAGTAACCTTTTATTTTGCATTCTCTAAACCCGCTTTTATAAGCTTATCAAGCCTTTCAAATTACAATTATGGAAAACACCACAGTTTTGAGATGTCAGAAAATGCATCTCAGTTGGAGAAGGGAACTTGCAGAGTCCTTCTCTGAGGCTAAGGGATGTTATATATTATATTCTGGTTGTTCCTTGGGTTTTAAACTTGGAACCAAGCAGTTTTCATTTTAAGAAGTACAGTGCCTTATTTATCCTTTTTTGTTTTTAAATTTACAAAAGCTAAAAAGCTGATCTATGTGATTAAAGGCTTGTATTTTATACTTGATGCACAAGCACTTGTACTGTAGTTGAGAAGACCACCACAATGCATGAGCAAGGAGCCACCAGCAGCCACCCTGCGCCGGCCCAGGACAGGCGCCCCTTGCAGACCGCAGCACAACTTCGCTCTGTCGTCTGGTTTTTATTTGAGTGATATTTGAAAGCTAAACCAAATCATTTCTATGGTATGTGGAGAATGCAGAGGATTTATAATTATTATAAAAGATTAATATTTCTGTTATCTAAAAAAAAATCACACCATTGATCACTCCTTTTAATCACTTGAAAACATGTCTAATTTATGCACCCATGGGACGAATATTAATTTTGGATTTATGACCTCCAGAAATTATTTGTAGCCCCAAACTCTTACTAACACTTGCTGTCCTCTTCAGTTTGGGGGCTGGCAAACAGGAGCTCTAATGAGGGTTTCATCTTATTTTGTTTAAATTTTTCTTTGTTTTCATCTTGTAGCTGTAATTTGACCACTAGGATGAGAGTGACTCTTCTTATTTCCTTTCTTACTCAGAGTACTTCCCTATTCAGTGAGAGCCAAATTGTTCTTTCCAGTAATAGGAAAACTACTGTGCATGTGCTTTTGGGCCCATTTGCATGTGGTTATCCCCTGCAGATGTCTCCCAGCACTGGTCTCACAGTAAAACTTCTTCCCTATGCAGCACATCCATGAGCTGAGTAATTACCAGAGGCCAGAAGGTTTGAAAGTGATCCAGTGTCTCCATGCACATCCCTAATACCACTTCCATATCAGACTCAGAGAGGTATGAGCAGCAGCCTTGAGAGGAGGTCAGGGCACCCAGGAAGCTGGAGGAAGCTGCCTAGAATCTCAGTTGGGGCACACTGATGTGACTATCCTTGCCTGAAGTGGGTGTCCATTCAGATTGGTTAGTGCCCTGTAGTGTCATCCCTCCCCATACCATGTCACTCTGCTCCATGGCTCAGAAGTGAGAACTGCAGTCATTGTAAGCTTATAAGTAATGATGTTTGCTTTGCCTGGGTCAAGCTGGAGATGGGCCCATCAGCTTTACTTAGTACCTATGACATTACTCCATTGTATCAGTGTGTACTTGACATTGGGCCAGTCTGCAAACCACCTGCTTGTTAAAGCCTCAGCTTCTTTGACATGTTCTGTCACCAAAATAGGCTTGTATGGACAGCTGCTGCCCTGTTCTTATAAATAATTTCTACTTAGGTTATTATAGATCTTTTTAGGTAAACCCAGATGAACTTTTTTTTTCCACGCAAATCATAATAAAACAAGCCTTCTACTATTATGCTTTTATTAGAGGTTTGCTGTATATAATGAAAAATTTTGATAATTGGACAAGACTGAAGCATTTGAGTCATGAGAAATTGAGAATTCCATTAAGTTTCACAGAAAATGAAAGTCCTTTTTGGGGGGGGTGGAGGTCTCCTGTCCCATGAGTGTTCATGGGTTTTCTCCATCCCCCCTTCTCTCCCCCATTTTTATTATCTTTGACCTTGACCATTCACAAGCTACCTACCCATGAAACTGCCAAGTGTGTGCTGACAGCCCTTTCTCAGCATTAAGTTGCACAGAAGCATTAATATATTTTGAATAGGTTCGTTTAATCTTAAAAAATGGTTTTAAGGCTTAAAAGATCTTTGCATATAGTTTTCACTGGAGATTATTGTGACTTAAACAGCTGATGCTTACTAATGTCAGGTATGCTGATGCCTGTACATGCAAGGTGCTCTTGGCTGCTTATAGACCACCTTGTAAGGTGCTTGGATTAGGTTATAGAGAGTAGGAAGGTAGTAAATTGGTAGAACTTTTCCTTGTTCCAAGTTTATAATTCATTCCATTACTTTTCTAATTGTGTTTTCATTTTTAAAAATTCATTTCAAGATAGTAGGCTGCATTTGAGAAAGCTATATGGAAATGTTTGTTATATATCTACCTAACAAAGCAATGATCAACTTTAAAATCAGCTTATACTTGATAGTAGTGACTGTATTTAGATGGAGGTTCTACAAAATTAAGACACTTAAAATTTTAGAATTGTTTCACATTCATTGATACTCATTTTTGTTGATCCAGGTAGTTTTGTTAAAAGATGAAAGGGAACAAAAGCAAAAGTAGGGGACAATGTCTAGACATCTCAAAGCTTAGGCTTGTCCTTGACTTCATTCTCCCTTAGGTTTTTCCCTTCTTGTAGCCATATTCAAATGTGACAGACTTCCAAAAGCAGTCTGTCCCCATAGTTTGGATCCAAAGTCAGAAAGACCTTCTGCTGCTAGCAGTGAAGTGGCTGTCCCAAGGCTGGAGCTGAAGTTGATGAGTGGGGGACTGGTGTCCCTCTGTTCAGAAGCTGGAAAATGCCTGGGAAACTCTGAGTGAAGCCCAATGTAACTTCTCTAGAGCTTGGCTCTTTGGGGGAGACCCATTTTCTTTTCTCACCAACCTTCCCAGGTATTGGCCTACTCCCTCACTAAGGATCCAGAGTCTTGTGTTGCATCAGGAAGGTCTCAGCCTTTCTCTTCCTGCAGCTTCCTGCATAGGAGTGTTAACTCCTGATTCATGCTCCACATTTGCTAGTCTCTGAGATTCCTTGTTCATTGGCTGCAGCTGTTGTTAGAGGGGTTTCCTTTATGAAGATCTATACAATCTGATCAATCATGCTGTGGGGTTTGTGCCTCATCGTTCTTTAATGGTTAAGAAAGAAGAGATGTACCTATTCCTCCTTTCTCCAGGGATCTTCACATCACCCTGCCCAGGTGAACTTCTCATTGTGCACATAGGTCATCAGAAGGCATCACTTCAGAGCAACTTCCAGTCTTCTGATGGATTCTGTATTCTCAGATACTGTCCATCAGAATGGACAGAATGGACATCTGAGAATACTGTCATTCATGGGCAGTGTTTCCACTGATTAGTGAACAGAGCCCCATAGGAAAGGATAGCATCCTGTGATGCGAACTGGAGATGCTGTGTTGTTACTACCAGTGGATCTGTGCTTGTCACAGCACCAGGGACAGACTGAATAATCTGAGAAGCCGGTCAGTAGCCAGGGAACTACCTTCATCCCTTTGGTTCCAGGTCATCCAGTGCAGGCTGCCTTTTAGCTTACAGGTAGTCTGTTAGGGGCATGCAAACTGAGCTGGCTACTCGTGTGTATAAATAAAGTTTTGTTGGAACATAACCACGCCCATTTGCTTACTGATTGTCCATAGGGCAGATTGAATACTTGGAGAGGTGGCCATGAAGCCCGCCAAGCCTGAAATAATTACTATTTACATCTTTGAAGACATTTGCTGACACCTGCTTGGGAAGTTAATCCCTTTCAGGAGCAAGTCTTCCCCATTCTTCCCCTTTATTCTGCCTTGCATCTTTTGTTTTTTCCTCCCCTCCTCATCTCAGTTTCTTATGCAAGACAGATGTCATTCATACAGTACATAGACTGCCATCCCCCTAAACAAGCAGTCCATCTCCCTTTAAATCACTTGCCACAGCCCCACAGTGCAGCCACCTTAGCCTGCAGACCAGAACCATGAGCAAGTCGCCTTTGGAGTTCCAGAATTAAGTGGCCTGGCCTCCCATTTCACTCCCAGAGTTGTTCATCATAGAACCTACTCTGGCTTCACTTCCTGTTTATTAAAATGAGCCAAGACTTTGTTTCTGATGAAATTAGACTATTTGGGTTGTACTTCCAGTCCTCTGGACTTGGCCTTTAGATGTAGACAAAATCTTTTTTTTTTTTTTTTTGGACAAAATATTTTCATAGCATGGAAACCAAGTGTTGACCACGGTTTAGAATGTATTACCATTGATGTGTTTTCAGTCACATACTTTAATCTTATCAAAGACAAGCTAACAGAAATGGAAATTTTTGAAATGCTTTAGAAAAGAATGACAAATAAAATTGGAACATTTTAACAAATTGTATCTTTACATCAAATTTAGTCAGCTTCCAAAAGCTCACAAGTAAGTTTCTCAGCTGTATTCCAAAATGAATTGGAGTGATGCATGGTTTGAAAACTTTTGGGCCTTGTCCCCCAATTAGTGGTGCTGAGGATTGAATTCAGGACCTTGCACGTGCTAAGCAGACATTCTACCACCGAGCTACATTCCCCAACCCAATGATTTTGAATTCTTCCTGTTACTNGAAACTGCAACTCTTCTGGTTTGCATGCCCACTCTTCATGTCGGGTGCTGGTGCATTTCTCACCACTGCTGCAATTTTGTGACATGGGAGCGTGCAGACAAACAGAAGCAAAAATTCAAGTAAAGCAGCCTCTCTAACAAAGGCAAGAGGCTTCGCAAGAGCTGTTCCCCCAACCCAATCCTCTGAGACAACAGGACTTGTCAGCACCTGGGGTCTTATTGCTAGGGAAACACATCAGAAAGAACACCTGGAAATCTGCTCTGCAGACCTGGGTACTGACCAATTCACTGTACACCTGTATATATAATATATAACATAACCAGATGAGAAGAGGGGGCAGTTAAAGCTTGGATTGGATGGTACATTACAGATCAAATGCCCCAAACAGCTCTCAACCTGCTGGTTTCGATTCTTTTTCCATGAGTGAACTGTATTATGAAAAGAAGTCCACTGCTCAAAATATATTCTTCTACAATACAATGCCAACCAAGATCACTCAGAACATGAATCTGTATACAGCACATGTAATAAATATTTTTAGAAAACTATTTACAGCACTATATCTTGTGAATATTTAGGGAACAGTATCTACTTTCTGAATAGGTTAAAAATGTTTTGACTGCTTAGTTTGGTGCTAAATTGCCTGGCACCTAGTTACTCATTCACATTTCACCTCAAAATCAGATTTGCTTACAAACAGTATCTTAGAAAAACATCCTCCAGCATTACATTCAAGTGTCCTCCTCGCTTTAAAAAAAGACAAAAGAAGGCTATAGAAAATATACACACTGCAGTTCAAAGGGATGACAGTAATCCCTACATAGCAGGTCTCCAAGTGCCCCACAGCTCTGGAGCTGCAGGTCAGTCCTGCCAGCTCAGCAAAGATTATTGGTAACGGGTGCCTGTGAATGGGGCACAGGGAAGAGGACTGCGACCACACAGCACTGGTTCCATGGCATCTAGGTGCTCTGAGAAGTAAAGCTGAATGCATCTTAGAACACATGGTCTCTTGTAACATGGCTATGGCTGGGTGAGAGAGAGCCACCTCTTGCACAGATGCTTATGAGAAACGGAGAAGAGGAAAGCCAAGGTGCTCCCAAGTTTTGTCAATGTGCAGAAGCTGACACGTGCTTCCCATGAGTGTGGTCAAAGGGCTGGGAGTGAGACTAGAAGCCCATACTGGCAGCCACAGTCGCTTGTCCTCATCTCACAGGCACGAGGCTTTCCTTGGGGCTACAACTAAAGCTTTTTCCTGCATGGAGCATGGAAGTAAAGAACTAAATTTAAAATGGTGCACATAAGTGGGCCGTGAGGCAAGACCTGACGTCAGGCCTGGCAAGGCCATCACTCTGTAGGCCCCACTTTGTTCTGGGAAAGCAACATTGGGGAGCAGCACTAAGGCTCCCAATCCACTGTGTGTATCCTCTATGTATCCAAATACAGTAGGGTCTCAAGGCTGCACCCTTCTGCCTTTACTGTGGGGGTTCAATAGGTAAGCATGGTGGTTGGAGAGAAGGATGGCAAGAACAATTTCTGGAAAGCCCTTTGACAGTTACTTATTTTTGTTAAATAAATGATTTTGTATAGAAGCATTTGAACAGGAAAATATCAGTATTTACAGAGTGAAATTCCACAGTAGTGTATATAAATATGAATTCTACATATTTGAAACCAGTTACTAATACAGTCTCCTAGAACTACCTAGAATGCAGAAACCACTAGTGAAATCAATAACCTTAAGATACAGTGGCTCTAGCCATAATCCCTGTGGGTATAAATATAAAAATTACACAAATCTTATTTGTATAGTATCTTTACCGCAAACTCTTCCAAACACCACATACAGATACAACTATAACATGAGGTGTACATCATGGAAACCAACTGGAATGGGAAAAGGTGATCACTGAATGGCACTGCGACCCAGCTGCTAAATACTGGGAGAAACTAGCAATGAAGAGAGAAATGCTTCTCAGGTGACGTGTACATGTTCAGTGAAGCACTTGGGAAGGGGGGAAGAGTGTCCCAGAGAAGAAGCCACCTGAAGGGGGATGATGGCATAAGCAGTAGAGGGAAGAGGAAAAGGCAAGGTAACTAGAATGTCTCCTCCCCCAGATGAGGAGCTGCTTCAGGCCTGGCCTTCACTGGCAGGCTAGAGTGGCTGGACTTGCTGTTTAAAGCTGCTGGTGCGCATACAAGGTGCCATTGACATACTAACTGGCAAGTGAAGGATATATGTCTGTATTCAAGATTCAAACAAGCAAAGTCCAGTCACTTATGTTCACAGATAGTGACCAAACTTGAGAACAACCCTGTACATATCATAGGTACAGGAGAGAAATGGACGGCTATGGGGCTGAAACTAACAAGCACTGTGCTTTGGGAGAGAGGCACTATTATAGGCTGTAGTTCACTAGAAAATAGCTTTTGTCAAGCACTGCTGTAGTGGAATGTCTTATCACAGTCAAGTTCAGAGTCACAAAATGATGAATGAATTTTTATGTTAGAAGACTGTACTTTTAACTACACACCCTAGTAGCTACATACTTATCAATAAACACTTGTTCGGCAAAGGAGTATATCTTCTTTTTCTTCTGTATAAGCAGTGTTATATGTAACAGCAACTGTGTACTGAGAAGAACACACAAGACAGCCCCAAATCCAAAAGTAAAGAATTGCTGTAGTGCTGGACTATATGAACAAAGAAAGTGTGTGCCTGTTTGCACAACTTGATATCGAGTAACTTGATACTGGTAAACTACTATAAAGGGTCAGGCAATTAAGTATTTTGGGGAGTCTGGACCACATTTAATCTGTCAATAGTTCAAAAATTTTTAGTCATCCCTTTCAGAATGGGTAAAATCCACTCATCCAACCTCTGGCATGCTCTAATGCCATGGGCATCTGGTTGCTGTTTTAGGCAGGCACAATGCTTTTAACAGTTGGTGAATGGTATACCCTTGAATGGAGCTGGTCCATGGGGTGAGAAGGCTTCAGTGTCTGCTTCCCCTGGCCACATGCCTACACAGCTGCCAGTCTGTAGGATGGAATAAAGGCTGCATCCTAAGCACTGCAAGGCACCACCAAAGCTCTGGGAGAGTGTCCTGATGGAGAGGTGATGGAAGCTGACCACTTATTTCAACTCCAAAGGCAGAGTGCTCAGGTGGTCCCATGGTACAGGCTGCCACAAAGCCCAGGCTAGGAACATAGTAGGGAGCTCTGAATCTCTTTATGGTATCTGAAAGAGAGGTTGGCCCATAAGCCTGCCAGTCCATTCCTTGTAGATGTCAGGACTCTAGAATTTAAGAGTTGGATTATTTTGAAGCTGTCTCAAAAGGCTTGCCCTAGATTTTTTTTGTTTTCCTTTCTTTTAGATTATTTCCCTGAAGAGATTTGGGAGCAGACATGGGAAAAAGTAATCCCTGCGTGGATGTGAGGAGTGCTGCTGTGGATGTGACATCAACCTTCAAAACACGTACCACAAGCCAAAGTAGAAAGTAACAGGAAGACCCGGGTTCGATCCCCAGCACCCACATGGCGGCCAAAAACCGTCTGAAACTCCAATTCCAAGAGAACTCCAGTTCCAGGGGAAATCCGACACCCCTTTCTGACCTCCGCAGCATTGCACAACAGGGTGCATAACTTGCATGCAGAAGTACTTCATACACATACAGAATAAATAAAATTTCAAAAAAAAAAAAAAAAAAAAAAAAAGAAACTGCACTCTTCTGGTTTGCATGCCCACTCTTCATGTCGGGTGCTGGTGCATTTCTCACCACTGCTGCAATTTTGTGACATGGGAGCGTGCAGACAAACAGAAGCAAAAATTCAAGTAAAGCAGCCTCTCTAACAAAGGCAAGAGGCTTCGCAAGAGCTGTTCCCCCAACCCAATCCTCTGAGACAACAGGACTTGTCAGCACCTGGGGTCTTATTGCTAGGGAAACACATCAGAAAGAACACCTGGAAATCTGCTCTGCAGACCTGGGTACTGACCAATTCACTGTACACCTGTATATATAATATATAACATAACCAGATGAGAAGAGGGGGCAGTTAAAGCTTGGATTGGATGGTACATTACAGATCAAATGCCCCAAACAGCTCTCAACCTGCTGGTTTCGATTCTTTTTCCATGAGTGAACTGTATTATGAAAAGAAGTCCACTGCTCAAAATATATTCTTCTACAATACAATGCCAACCAAGATCACTCAGAACATGAATCTGTATACAGCACATGTAATAAATATTTTTAGAAAACTATTTACAGCACTATATCTTGTGAATATTTAGGGAACAGTATCTACTTTCTGAATAGGTTAAAAATGTTTTGACTGCTTAGTTTGGTGCTAAATTGCCTGGCACCTAGTTACTCATTCACATTTCACCTCAAAATCAGATTTGCTTACAAACAGTATCTTAGAAAAACATCCTCCAGCATTACCATTCAAGTGTCCTCCTCGCTTTAAAAAAAGACAAAAGAAGGCTATAGAAAATATACACACTGCAGTTCAAAGGGATGACAGTAATCCCTACATAGCAGGTCTCCAAGTGCCCCACAGCTCTGGAGCTGCAGGTCAGTCCTGCCAGCTCAGCAAAGATTATTGGTAACGGGTGCCTGTGAATGGGGCACAGGGAAGAGGACTGCGACCACACAGCACTGGTTCCATGGCATCTAGGTGCTCTGAGAAGTAAAGCTGAATGCATCTTAGAACACATGGTCTCTTGTAACATGGCTATGGCTGGGTGAGAGAGAGCCACCTCTTGCACAGATGCTTATGAGAAACGGAGAAGAGGAAAGCCAAGGTGCTCCCAAGTTTTGTCAATGTGCAGAAGCTGACACGTGCTTCCCATGAGTGTGGTCAAAGGGCTGGGAGTGAGACTAGAAGCCCATACTGGCAGCCACAGTCGCTTGTCCTCATCTCACAGGCACGAGGCTTTCCTTGGGGCTACAACTAAAGCTTTTTCCTGCATGGAGCATGGAAGTAAAGAACTAAATTTAAAATGGTGCACATAAGTGGGCCGTGAGGCAAGACCTGACGTCAGGCCTGGCAAGGCCATCACTCTGTAGGCCCCACTTTGTTCTGGGAAAGCAACATTGGGGAGCAGCACTAAGGCTCCCAATCCACTGTGTGTATCCTCTATGTATCCAAATACAGTAGGGTCTCAAGGCTGCACCCTTCTGCCTTTACTGTGGGGGTTCAATAGGTAAGCATGGTGGTTGGAGAGAAGGATGGCAAGAACAATTTCTGGAAAGCCCTTTGACAGTTACTTATTTTTGTTAAAATAAATGGATTTTGTATAGAAGCATTTGAACAGGAAAATATCAGTATTTACAGAGTGAAATTCCACAGTAGTGTATATAAATATGAATTCTACATATTTGAAACCAGTTACTAATACAGTCTCCTAGAACTACCTAGAATGCAGAAACCACTAGTGAAATCAATAACCTTAAGATACAGTGGCTCTAGCCATAATCCCTGTGGGTATAAAATACAAAATTACACAAATCTTATTTGTATAGTATCTTTACCGCAAACTCTTCCAAACACCACATACAGATACAACTATAACATGAGGTGTACATCATGGAAACCAACTGGAATGGGAAAAGGTGATCACTGAATGGCACTGCGACCCAGCTGCTAAATACTGGGAGAAACTAGCAATGAAGAGAGAAATGCTTCTCAGGTGACGTGTACATGTTCAGTGAAGCACTTGGGAAGGGGGGAAGAGTGTCCCAGAGAAGAAGCCACCTGAAGGGGGATGATGGCATAAGCAGTAGAGGGAAGAGGAAAAGGCAATGGTAACTAGAATGTCTCCTCCCCCAGATGAGGAGCTGCTTCAGGCCTGGCCTTCACTGGCAGGCTAGAGTGGCTGGACTTGCTGTTTAAAGCTGCTGGTGCGCATACAAGGTGCCATTGACATACTAACTGGCAAGTGAAGGATATATGTCTGTATTCAAGATTCAAACAAGCAAAGTCCAGTCACTTATGTTCACAGATAGTGACCAAACTTGAGAACAACCCTGTACATATCATAGGTACAGGAGAGAAATGGACGGCTATGGGGCTGAAACTAACAAGCACTGTGCTTTGGGAGAGAGGCACTATTATAGGCTGTAGTTCACTAGAAAATAGCTTTTGTCAAGCACTGCTGTAGTGGAATGTCTTATCACAGTCAAGTTCAGAGTCACAAAATGATGAATGAATTTTTATGTTAGAAAGACTGTACTTTTAACTACACACCCTAGTAGCTACATACTTATCAATAAACACTTGTTCGGCAAAGGAGTATATCTTCTTTTTCTTCTGTATAAGCAGTGTTATATGTAACAGCAACTGTGTACTGAGAAGAACACACAAGACAGCCCCAAATCCAAAAGTAAAGAATTGCTGTAGTGCTGGACTATATGAACAAAGAAAGTGTGTGCCTGTTTGCACAACTTGATATCGAGTAACTTGATACTGGTAAACTACTATAAAGGGTCAGGCAATTAAGTATTTTGGGGAGTCTGGACCACATTTAATCTGTCAATAGTTCAAAAATTTTTAGTCATCCCTTTCAGAATGGGTAAAATCCACTCATCCAACCTCTGGCATGCTCTAATGCCATGGGCATCTGGTTGCTGTTTTAGGCAGGCACAATGCTTTTAACAGTTGGTGAATGGTATACCCTTGAATGGAGCTGGTCCATGGGGTGAGAAGGCTTCAGTGTCTGCTTCCCCTGGCCACATGCCTACACAGCTGCCAGTCTGTAGGATGGAATAAAGGCTGCATCCTAAGCACTGCAAGGCACCACCAAAGCTGCTGGGAGAGTGTCCTGATGGAGAGGTGATGGAAGCTGACCACTTATTTCAACTCCAAAGGCAGAGTGCTCAGGTGGTCCCATGGTACAGGCTGCCACAAAGCCCAGGCTAGGAACATAGTAGGGAGCTCTGAATCTCTTTATGGTATCTGAAAGAGAGGTTGGCCCATAAGCCTGCCAGTCCATTCCTTGTAGATGTCAGGACTCTAGAATTTAAGAGTTGGATTATTTTGAAGCTGTCTCAAAAGGCTTGCCCTAGATTTTTTTTGTTGTTCCTTGTCTTTTGAGATTATTTCCCTGAAGAGATTTGGGAGCAGACATGGGAAAAAGTAATCCCTGCGTGGATGTGAGGAGTGCTGCTGTGGATGTGACATCAACCTTCAAAACACGTACCACAAGCCAAAGTAGAAAGTAACAGGAAGACCCGGGTTCGATCCCCAGCACCCACATGGCGGCCAAAAACCGTCTGAAACTCCAATTCCAAGAGAACTCCAGTTCCAGGGGAAAATCCGACACCCCTTCTGGCCCTCCGCAGCATTGCACAACACGGTGTGCATACACTTGGCATGCAGAAGTACATTCATACACATACAGAAAAATAAAATTTCCAAAAAAAAAAAAAAAAAAAAAAAAATATTGAACCCCCACAGTAAAGGCAGAAGGGTGCAGCCTTGAGACCCTACTGTATTTGGATACATAGAGGATACACACAGTGGATTGGGAGCCTTAGTGCTGCTCCCCAATGTTGCTTTCCCAGAACAAAGTGGGGCCTACAGAGTGATGGCCTTGCCAGGCCTGACGTCAGGTCTTGCCTCACGGCCCACTTATGTGCACCATTTTAAATTTAGTTCTTTACTTCCATGCTCCATGCAGGAAAAAGCTTTAGTTGTAGCCCCAAGGAAAGCCTCGTGCCTGTGAGATGAGGACAAGCGACTGTGGCTGCCAGTATGGGCTTCTAGTCTCACTCCCAGCCCTTTGACCACACTCATGGGAAGCACGTGTCAGCTTCTGCACATTGACAAAACTTGGGAGCACCTTGGCTTTCCTCTTCTCCGTTTCTCATAAGCATCTGTGCAAGAGGTGGCTCTCTCTCACCCAGCCATAGCCATGTTACAAGAGACCATGTGTTCTAAGATGCATTCAGCTTTACTTCTCAGAGCACCTAGATGCCATGGAACCAGTGCTGTGTGGTCGCAGTCCTCTTCCCTGTGCCCCATTCACAGGCACCCGTTACCAATAATCTTTGCTGAGCTGGCAGGACTGACCTGCAGCTCCAGAGCTGTGGGGCACTTGGAGACCTGCTATGTAGGGATTACTGTCATCCCTTTGAACTGCAGTGTGTATATTTTCTATAGCCTTCTTTTGTCTTTTTTTTAAAATTTTTGAAATTTTATTTATTTCTGTATGTGTATGAATGTACTGTCTGCATGCAAGTCTATGCACCCGTGTTGTGCAATGCTGCGGAGGTCAGAAGGGGGTGTCGGATTCCCCTGGAACTGGAGTTCTCTTGGAATTGGAGTTTCAGACGGTTTTTGGCCGCCATGTGGGTGCTGGGGATCGAACCCGGGTCTTCCTGTTACTTTCTACTTTGGCTTGTGGTACGTGTTTTGAAGGTTGATGTCACATCCACAGCAGCACTCCTCACATCCACGCAGGGATTACTTTTTCCCATGTCTGCTCCCAAATCTCTTCAGGGAAATAATACTAAAAAGAAAAGGAAAACAAAAAATCTAGGGCAAGCCTTTTGAGACAGCTTCAAAATAATCCAACTCTTAAATTCTAGAGTCCTGACATCTACAAGGAATGGACTGGCAGGCTTATGGGCCAACCTCTCTTTCAGATACCATAAAGAGATTCAGAGCTCCCTACTATGTTCCTAGCCTGGGCTTTGTGGCAGCCTGTACCATGGGACCACCTGAGCACTCTGCCTTTGGAGTTGAAATAAGTGGTCAGCTTCCATCACCTCTCCATCAGGACACTCTCCCAGAGCTTTGGTGGTGCCTTGCAGTGCTTAGGATGCAGCCTTTATTCCATCCTACAGACTGGCAGCTGTGTAGGCATGTGGCCAGGGGAAGCAGACACTGAAGCCTTCTCACCCCATGGACCAGCTCCATTCAAGGGTATACCATTCACCAACTGTTAAAAGCATTGTGCCTGCCTAAAACAGCAACCAGATGCCCATGGCATTAGAGCATGCCAGAGGTTGGATGAGTGGATTTTACCCATTCTGAAAGGGATGACTAAAAATTTTTGAACTATTGACAGATTAAATGTGGTCCAGACTCCCCAAAATACTTAATTGCCTGACCCTTTATAGTAGTTTACCAGTATCAAGTTACTCGATATCAAGTTGTGCAAACAGGCACACACTTTCTTTGTTCATATAGTCCAGCACTACAGCAATTCTTTACTTTTGGATTTGGGGCTGTCTTGTGTGTTCTTCTCAGTACACAGTTGCTGTTACATATAACACTGCTTATACAGAAGAAAAAGAAGATATACTCCTTTGCCGAACAAGTGTTTATTGATAAGTATGTAGCTACTAGGGTGTGTAGTTAAAAGTACAGTCTTCTAACATAAAAATTCATTCATCATTTTGTGACTCTGAACTTGACTGTGATAAGACATTCCACTACAGCAGTGCTTGACAAAAGCTATTTTCTAGTGAACTACAGCCTATAATAGTGCCTCTCTCCCAAAGCACAGTGCTTGTTAGTTTCAGCCCCATAGCCGTCCATTTCTCTCCTGTACCTATGATATGTACAGGGTTGTTCTCAAGTTTGGTCACTATCTGTGAACATAAGTGACTGGACTTTGCTTGTTTGAATCTTGAATACAGACATATATCCTTCACTTGCCAGTTAGTATGTCAATGGCACCTTGTATGCGCACCAGCAGCTTTAAACAGCAAGTCCAGCCACTCTAGCCTGCCAGTGAAGGCCAGGCCTGAAGCAGCTCCTCATCTGGGGGAGGAGACATTCTAGTTACCTTGCCTTTCCTCTTCCCTCTACTGCTTATGCCATCATCCCCCTTCAGGTGGCTTCTTCTCTGGGACACTCTTCCCCCCTTCCCAAGTGCTTCACTGAACATGTACACGTCACCTGAGAAGCATTTCTCTCTTCATTGCTAGTTTCTCCCAGTATTTAGCAGCTGGGTCGCAGTGCCATTCAGTGATCACCTTTTCCCATTCCAGTTGGTTTCCATGATGTACACCTCATGTTATAGTTGTATCTGTATGTGGTGTTTGGAAGAGTTTGCGGTAAAGATACTATACAAATAAGATTTGTGTAATTTTGTATTTATACCCACAGGGATTATGGCTAGAGCCACTGTATCTTAAGGTTATTGATTTCACTAGTGGTTTCTGCATTCTAGGTAGTTCTAGGAGACTGTATTAGTAACTGGTTTCAAATATGTAGAATTCATATTTATATACACTACTGTGGAATTTCACTCTGTAAATACTGATATTTTCCTGTTCAAATGCTTCTATACAAAATATTTATTTTAACAAAAATAAGTAACTGTCAAAGGGCTTTCCAGAAATTGTTCTTGCCATCCTTCTCTCCAACCACCATGCTTACTTATTGAACCCCCACAGTAAAGGCAGAAGGGTGCAGCCTTGAGACCCTACTGTATTTGGATACATAGAGGATACACACAGTGGATTGGGAGCCTTAGTGCTGCTCCCCAATGTTGCTTTCCCAGAACAAAGTGGGGCCTACAGAGTGATGGCCTTGCCAGGCCTGACGTCAGGTCTTGCCTCACGGCCCACTTATGTGCACCATTTTAAATTTAGTTCTTTACTTCCATGCTCCATGCAGGAAAAAGCTTTAGTTGTAGCCCCAAGGAAAGCCTCGTGCCTGTGAGATGAGGACAAGCGACTGTGGCTGCCAGTATGGGCTTCTAGTCTCACTCCCAGCCCTTTGACCACACTCATGGGAAGCACGTGTCAGCTTCTGCACATTGACAAAACTTGGGAGCACCTTGGCTTTCCTCTTCTCCGTTTCTCATAAGCATCTGTGCAAGAGGTGGCTCTCTCTCACCCAGCCATAGCCATGTTACAAGAGACCATGTGTTCTAAGATGCATTCAGCTTTACTTCTCAGAGCACCTAGATGCCATGGAACCAGTGCTGTGTGGTCGCAGTCCTCTTCCCTGTGCCCCATTCACAGGCACCCGTTACCAATAATCTTTGCTGAGCTGGCAGGACTGACCTGCAGCTCCAGAGCTGTGGGGCACTTGGAGACCTGCTATGTAGGGATTACTGTCATCCCTTTGAACTGCAGTGTGTATATTTTCTATAGCCTTCTTTTGTCTTTTTTTAAAGCGAGGAGGACACTTGAATGGTAATGCTGGAGGATGTTTTTCTAAGATAGTTTGTAAGCAAATCTGATTTTGAGGTGAAATGTGAATGAGTAACTAGGTGCCAGGCAATTTAGCACCAAACTAAGCAGTCAAAACATTTTTAACCTATTCAGAAAGTAGATACTGTTCCCTAAATATTCACAAGATATAGTGCTGTAAATAGTTTTCTAAAAATATTTATTACATGTGCTGTATACAGATTCATGTTCTGAGTGATCTTGGTTGGCATTGTATTGTAGAAGAATATATTTTGAGCAGTGGACTTCTTTTCATAATACAGTTCACTCATGGAAAAAGAATCGAAACCAGCAGGTTGAGAGCTGTTTGGGGCATTTGATCTGTAATGTACCATCCAATCCAAGCTTTAACTGCCCCCTCTTCTCATCTGGTTATGTTATATATTATATATACAGGTGTACAGTGAATTGGTCAGTACCCAGGTCTGCAGAGCAGATTTCCAGGTGTTCTTTCTGATGTGTTTCCCTAGCAATAAGACCCCAGGTGCTGACAAGTCCTGTTGTCTCAGAGGATTGGGTTGGGGGAACAGCTCTTGCGAAGCCTCTTGCCTTTGTTAGAGAGGCTGCTTTACTTGAATTTTTGCTTCTGTTTGTCTGCACGCTCCCATGTCACAAAATTGCAGCAGTGGTGAGAAATGCACCAGCACCCGACATGAAGAGTGGGCATGCAAACCAGAAGAGTGCAGTTTCCCAGAACAGATGAGGCTAAGCCATTTGGTCATAGAGTAAGTGTAAGGAATATTTAACCAAGGAACATGAAGTGGCCTAGTAAATGTCCCTTGGTTCTATCTGATCCACCTTTAGAAGCCAGCCCATCCCATGCTGGCCACCTCCATGCCTGGCCTATAGGTGATGTCCACTGCCCCTGATGTCTGGTTGGCCCTTCAGGGCAGTGGAAAGAGGCATTAGTCTATGTCTCCTAGCGTGCCCAACTCAACAGGCTCTTCAGCTGTTGAGCAGCCTCTCCTTTTGACCGACCTAAACTTTGTGAAAAGGAAATACCCCACACCCAGATAACCATTGATAGAAGTAATGTAGTTTTTTAGACTTTTGAAATGTCTTTTTTTGTATTTCTGATAGCGTCCAGGATTTTTCACTAGTGTTTTTTAGATTGAAGTGGGTGCATTAGAATAAAGCTTTCCATTGCTGAGCCCAAAAGCAAGCAGAGGAAAGAAGGTGGCCTGTATTGTGTTGTTGGGGAGGCGACTACATATGGTAGGGGGTGGGGTGGAGTAGTAGATGATCTGAGGGGAAAATAGAAATTCTGGCCTGAGCTTTCCCAAGTCTTTGATATTTTATTACAGAAATCCCCAGGTTAGCCTCACTTAATCCCAATGTAAGCCTGCTGTTTACCCTCAGGGAACAAGTGGTTTTCAAAATTGAGGTCCTCCAAGGTCACTGGCCAGTGCCTGTGTGCACTGGCTGCCTTTGTGAACTCACAGCATTATTTTCCCATATGCATTATGATATTAAGAAGTTCAACCCCAACCTGTATGAAAAGCACAGCCCAGGGTCCTGATTTCGGCTGGTGTTGTGGCCTTTGAGGGGCCCTGGGACCCTGGAGGCAAATGCGTTTAGCTGCAGCTCAGGGGCACATTAGATTTTGCCTCTCTTTAGGCCACGACCCTGCAGAATGAGTTTGGGGCAGGGGCTGCAGACCTGGCTGTGCACTCAGGGAGCTCCAAGCCAAGTCTCTACCGTTCTTAGAAGATCTTGCTGGTCCCTCCCAGTGTGCTGTTGTCAGTGCCAAGGTCAATCTCTTAGGTGTTCAGATGCGCTCCTTTTTGCTCTCTTATAAGTCTTAGCCAGTGCTCCAGATGCCCAAGGGCGGGGCCTCCAGAGGGAACACCCCCTCCTGGTGCCTTCAAACCAGTGAAATGAGAAGAAACTGCAAATGGCCACCTGGCAGTACCACATGCATCTCTTGGGCCTGGATTTCCACTGTGTTAGTGAGTGTAGGAAAATACTATGTCTTTAATGGATGAAAATTCAATGTATGCTGTGAATTTATTGGTTTGAAACATTGAAAAATTTTCATTAGACAATGTTTACATACCTCACCTGAAGAACCTTTGAGAGTGTATATATGAAATCTAAAAATATATTAAGTTGCTTTAAAACAATATGTATAGTTATAAAAGTTGGAGTTATTTTAACTTTGAACATGTACTGAGTCTCTTAAATGTCAAAATCTCGTAGACTTCTTGTGCTCTGTGTCTTGCTTTTCTTGGTAGACCAAGTAGGAAGCTTTTCTTGTTATTGGTAAAGGGGCTCACATGGAAATCCAAGCTTTGAAGGATTTCCTCTGGTGGTTGAGATTTTCTGGTTTGGTTTTGAGGGAATGGGGGCTGGAGCTAGAGGTCGTGTGGGAGGGATCTCTGATGCTGACGTCTATTCCATGAGCTTTCTCAAGGCGCTTATTTTATTGCAACGTATTAAACTTCTTTGATATTAAAGTGTGTTTGTGTGATCACTGGAGAGGACACAAAATGCACCATGACCCTGCCTTCACCTCATAGCCTACCTCCAGTCTTGGTAAGTGGCCAGCAGTAGCCCTATTATACCATGAGGTGGGCTTACAGAAGCGCTACAGTGTGTCACCCTACACCATCAGAGTTTCACCAGACTTCAGGGAAGAGAACATGCAATGGAAGTGCCATGAAATTCCAAGCGGCCAGGCAAGAACAACGCCACCACTCCTCTGAGGTGGGGAGTGTGCCGGGGCAGGGCTGTCCAACTCTGCGGCCCCTGCTCTAGTGTGTCAGGAACTGACCTTCCATTTGCCAGTACTTTCGCTCACCTGCCCTGTCCAATTCTTTCAACTCTGCTGAAAATGGATCTGTTCAGGGTTCTGGTTGGCAACTGAGAACCACATAACCAGTCCATCTAACAAGTATATCCAGTAGATAAGTGTGGAGACATTTTGGCCACCCTTGATTTTACTTTAACTCAGAAGTTTGCAAGCTGCTGTTTTGGGTTTTTTTGTTGTTGTTGTTGTTGTTGTTTCGTCTTTTTCGAGACAGGGTCTCCTTGTAGCTCCAGCTGTCCTGGAACTCACTGTGTAGACCAGGCTGGCCTTGAACTCACAAAGATCCGCCTGCCTCTGCCTCCCAAGTGCTAGGATTAAAGGTGTGCGCTACCACGCCCGGCCTATAGATGTGTTTTTATTCAGCCCAATGTTTACATTTTTTTAATGTAAAGATTGAGGGTGTTTTTGCTGTTAAAAAGAATTATCTGGGGCTGGAGAGATGGCCTAGCGGTTAAGAGCGCCAACCGCTCTTACAGAGGACCCAGGTTCGATCCCCAGCACCCACATGGCGGCCAAGAACCGTCTGAAACTCCAGTTCCAGGGGAATCCGACACCCTCTTCTGACCTCCACGGCATTGCACGACACGGGTGCACAAACCTGCATGCAGACAGTACATTTATACACATACGAAAATAATTTAAGTTTTTTTTTTATTTAATTTTAAAAGTTAACAAAATTAGCTCATTGTAAGAATCAGCGGGGCTCTTCAAATCACAGCTGTCCCTAGCTCTGTTGGTTTGCCCCTGTTGGTACCTACTGNGATTCCCAGCACCCACATGGTGGCTAAGAACTGTCTTTAACTCCAGTTCCAGGGGAATATGACACCATCTTCTGACCTCTGAAGCATTGCACAACACGGGTGCTTCTACCTACATGCAGACAGTACACTCATACACATTAAATTAAAATTTTAGGGGCTGGAGAGATGGCCTAGCAGAGTGCCAATTGCTCTTGCACAGGACCCAGGTTCAATCCCCAGCACCCACACGGCAGCTGAGAACCGTCTTTAACTCCAGTTCCAGGGGGATCCGACACCCTCTTCTGACCTCCGCGGCATTGCACGACACAGTGCACAAACCTCCATGCAGACAGTACATTTATACACATACGAAAATAATTTAAGTTTTTTTTTTAATTTAATTTTAAAAGTTAACAAAATTAGCTCATTGTAAGAATCAGCGGGGCTCTTCAAATCACAGCTGTCCCTAGCTCTGTTGGTTTGCCCCTGTTGGTACCTACTGCCTTGACCACAAGGGCAATAAGAATATTGAGCCAGAAGGTATTATCCAGTTGGCTTATTTGCTAACCTCCTCCCTCCCCAGACACTTGAGCCTGTCACCCTATTTATTCTCACTTTCCCTCCTCTACCCTGTTTGCTGCTATTTCCTCCCCAACCTCGTTACTGTAGAAGCACCAAGTCAGGGTGGCCCACGTGCCATGAGGGTGCAGCTGTTCCAGGGCCTAGATTCCCAGTGGGGGTCAGTCCACGGCCCTGGCATCAGACTGAGCTAGCCAGGTCCTTTTTAGCATCAGGGACCTGTTGGAGGGCCAGCCTTACACAGGCACTCAGATCCTTCATGCTCCCCCTGTCCCATGTAGTGTCGTCTGAGGTAGTGACAGACCTATACAGCATGGCATTGCCCACATTCCTCTATTTCCCTGGAGACGGGGCCTTACAAGACATGTGAGAAGGCATTGCTGCTTCCTGATCTCTTTGTTGCCCAGTGTTCCAAGACCCCAAATCTGGTTAAACTGGGTGTGTGGCTCTGTAAACAAAATACCAGTGTCATTGCCACATGGGACAGGAAACAAGGGTAAGCAGACTGCTTTGCCTAGCACACATGCTCCTAGGGGCTGTGACCTCCCACTCCAACACCACTCCAGGATGGACGGCCTTGCCATTCAGACTAGTCCTGCATGTGAGGACTAGCCAGTGTGGTGTCAATCCAGATGCCTTTGTGCCCTGGGCTGATGAATGCAGGCAGCAGTAGGCTTGCTTCGGCAGAGAAAGAAACCAAACAGGCAGAAAGTGAATCAATGTCATGTTCACATGGAAGACAGACAATACTGACATTCTAAAACAATACTTCTGGGGAAAGGGCAGGTGCAGCTCTCACAGGGACTGTTCTAAGCCAGTTTCTACGAGTAAATCCAAACAAAACAGAAACCCCAAACAAAAGGTCACAACCACAGAGCATCTGAAAATCAAAATGAGACCCTGGAGATTGACTTTAACATATAAAAATACTATAACAAAATGAAATACAAATATATATTAGAATCTGTAAGTATTCTGTATAAAGAGATACTTTTGAGGCTAAGCTAACAGACAAAGGAGACAAAGTTGGTCTTTTCCATGTTGTAACATCAGCTGCCCAAGTACCATCTTCCTGTGGACTCTTGTGCCAGGGCTCTTCTATGTGTGTTCATGGAAATAGCCAACATTGGCCACAAAGCAAACTGATGGTCTTTACCAAAGGGGGACAAGATGTGGAGGTGGTTTCTCCTAGAGTTGGACTCAAAAACCACCTTCCAGGACCTTACAAGTGTGAACAGTTGATGGGTGATGTGCCAGGGCCTCAGCGTCCTGCAAGGTGGTAGGTGGCTAAGTTCAAAGGCAAAGTTGAGCCTGGGACTCATGGCTTCCCCCCCACCACTTGCTGCTCTCAACCTTGCAATAAGTCCTAATCCTCAGTCTTGGTAGATGACCAGTGTAGAGGGGCTGGTGGAAGTGCCCTTAGGTTCACGTGGTCCCTGGGAACCAGCACCTCAGCCTCTCACCTCCCATCCCAAGGCCGTGGGGAGGGCTGGCATCATCTATCCACTGCCGTCCCACTCTGCAGTGAGCAGACCTGCCAGTCCATGCCCCTTAAGTCCAGGGATTGGCTTCTCCAGGCCAGTGGGGAATGATGGCTGAAGAGGCCTGAACCCCTTTATTCATGGGCAGGGACATGCCACCTGCCTACTGTGTTGTACCCTGTGCAGCCTGGTGCAGCTGCTCGCCAGGGGCCCACAGTGGTCAGGAAACATGTAAGAGAGATGTGGGTGAAGTCCTGAGGGGCCTAGGCCTTTGTCCTTGGGAGGTGGAAAGGGAACAGGCACTGTGGCCTTATTCAGGGCTAAGAGAAAGTGAAGCCTGGCCCACTGGTAAGGGGTGGATCCAGACACGAAGTCAGTTATGCAGTTGAGCAGGGCAGGGTCCTCTTCCCTTCCCGAGTCTTACTGGCTTAAAGGCCAGTGTGACGGATGATGAGGGTCACACAGCCTCCAGATATTTTACCTCAGTGTCAAAGGCTCTCTCATTACCCACATGGGCAGGGCCACGGGCACAAGGACATCCAGCCATCACAAGCACACACAGACACACAGACACACACACACACACACACACATACACGCACACTCCCCAAAATGGAAGCACCTGAGAGGGATGTCTTGCCCACAAAGACTCCACACACACCAGGGCTACACTCTGTTGTGAAGTGGGAGTGTGTGACTTCCTTCAGCAGTTCTCTGTTAGGCTCAAACCTCATCTTTCTTCCTTTTCCTCCGAGTGAACGTGTCAGTCTTGTAATTTGGGATTTCATACAGAGCCTTCCTGCCAGGATGCTGCAGTCTGGGCCATTCTGGGTGCTCCACGGTGCTCAGGGATTCATATTAGGGCCGAATACTCATAGAACCCGACCCAGATTAGGTACATCAGTGTTCGCTAATGCAGTCAACAGAAATGGGTCTTCTAGCTCCTCAGGCCTCCCTTCTGAGACCACAATGGGAACGCTTACGTGGTTCCTGCCCACTTCCTTGTTCCATAGCCGCAGACCCCAGGACTGAGCAGACAGAAGTCAGCATAGAGCCATTGGGCAGGGCTCCCTGGTATCTGCACGAGCTGACTTCCTACGGGTTCCCCATAGCCTCAGTACAAAGCTCCAGGCCAGCCTCCAGGAAGGAGGCCCTGGCCTGGCCCAGCAGCCCTCACACCCCAGTGTCCCTTCTGTGGCCAGTGATGTTTATTCAGCCAGGGCTGAGAACTGCTGCCCTCTTTGGTGGGATCTGCCACCCCAAGCAGCCCCAGCGGCTGTTTCCTTCACAAGCGCCCCATCGTAGAAGCTACAGTTGTCGTTCTAGGCTGGTCCTCACCCTCCCATCCCAAGCCTCTGTCCCAAGCAGTGGGGACAGGGGGCCACATGCCTCAGGGAAGAAGAGTCAGTCCCACGCCCACGGCACGAAGTCTTCCCCCTGACATAGTGGCCTGTGGCCAGCAGAAGCCAGACCAGTGCCCCTGGAGGGAGTTACCCTGGGAGGGACCAGAGACTACTGAGACATTAATTCAGCTTCAGGCCAGCCTGAACCACAGACCAAGGGAGAGGCTGGTTGGGACAGGGGATAGCCCCCTTCTTCAGGTAGGAGGCAGAGGGGTGCCCTCATTCTGCCGTCCGTGGCCTGACCTCACACACACATTCATTCAACAAATATTTATTAAGCGCCTATTTGTGCAAGGCACTTCGGGAGAGGGCGTGGCCGCCCGAGCCTTGTCCCCCTGCCCCAGCAGTGCAGTTCTGGAAAGGCGGTCAGTGTCCCCGCCAGGGCCCAGGCGCCGTCCTGGTGATGCCCGCACCCCAGCCCAGCTGCTAGCGCTCCGCCCGCCCGCTAAGCGCACGGAGCACAGCCGCACTTGGTGGGCTTCTCCACCTCCTCAGCAAACGAGGTCCCGTCGCTGCACTCGAAGGTGAGCTTCCTCCGCTTCAGCCGCAGGCCCTGGCAGCAGCCCTGGCCCGGGCACAAGCCCTGGCACTCCACCCACGACAGCGGGCGCGTGGTCTGGCAGATGGCATAGCCCCTCTGGACCCGGTGAAAGTCCCGGACAGGGTCCCCCCGGCACTCGGACTCTGGATGGGACAGACACCAAGAGAGACCCTCAGGGCACACCCGTGGGAGGCAGGAGTAGGACCCGGCAGCCTCCTGGAAGGGGTTCTTATGGTCTCCCGCCCCTCTGTCCAGAGCGTCCTCCCTCCTCCCGGCCTGCACCTACTCTCCTGCTTGCTCCTGGGCCCGAATTGTGGTGGGGAGAAGGAGGAAGTAGTTAGCTGCCCGGGCCCTCCAGGCCAGAGTGGCTGCCAGGTAAGGAAATCCCCACCTTGCAGATGGGCAAGAAGAGCTGAGGCCTAACGCATGGCACTATGAAAGGATTCAGCGCTGGAGAGGATAGCCCACTGGCCCTTAAGGTGCCGAGGCCTGATTTCTCCAGCGTCTCCCTGCCTAGCTTCTGTGGTTTCTAGCAGAAGCATTCTGTGAAGGGTCCCAGGGAAGGCCTGGAAAGGAATCTCCCAACCCTCAGACATCCCGCTGCCCCCAGGTCCAGAGCTGATGGACCAAGATGAGAAGGCCTGGCCAGGAGCTGTTACTGGGTAAACCTGGGTGATCTCTTCTAGATGGAGAGACCTCAGCCAGGAAAGGCAGGGCCCTGAGCAAGGGAACTGCAAGTCAGGCTGGGTCCAGGAGATGGGAGAGGTTGGGCTCTGTCCCTAGAGACCAGGGACTCCAAGACCCA
Source organism: Rhizomys pruinosus (assembly GCA_009823505.1). Classification (NCBI taxonomy): domain Eukaryota; kingdom Metazoa; phylum Chordata; class Mammalia; order Rodentia; family Spalacidae; genus Rhizomys; species Rhizomys pruinosus. The sequence continues at coordinate 832,551 of VZQC01009903.1, forward strand.
GGAGTCCCCTAAGTACCGGAGGGCAGGGAAGGAGGAGGAGAGGGGTTGCCAAGGTTGGAGGAAGATAACATGAGGGTGATACAGCAGATGACGGGGAGGGACCCTGCAGAGGGCAGTCAGGAAGGGGACCCCTGACCTTGCTCACACAGCTCGCCAGAAAAGCCTGGGTCACACACACAGTGTGTCCCCTTGGTGGCTGAGGCCTGACAGTGGCCATGTAGGCACTGCAGGCCCCCGCAGGGTTCTGCTATTGCCCCAGCCTGGTTGCACAGGGCCCCTGAGTACCCATCCTGGCACTGGCAGCTGTAGGCAAGAGCATCGAGGGGTACGCATTTCCCATGGACACACCTGGAAGAGACAGAAGAGTACTATGAGCACAGGCCAGCCCACCACCCAGCCAGAGACTGCCTCACCCCAACCAGCCTCCCACTTGATTTAAACAAAGGGGCCAAAACGTGACCCTATGCTTGTTCTTATAGGCTTTTTACTGTTAATAAAACCAAATAAATAAATAAATAAAATAAAACCTTGTGTGGGGCCCTAGGTTCCAATCTGAGGATTTAAAAATTAATTCATGGGGCTGGAGAGATGGCTCAGACAGAGGTTAAGAGTGCCGACTGTTCTTGCAGAGGATCCGGGTTCAATTCCCAGCACCCACATGGCGGCTAAGAACCGTCTTTGACTCCAGTTCCAGGAGAATCTGACGCTCTCTTCTGACCTCTGCAGCACTGCACAACATGGGTGCAACAACCTACATGCAGACAGTGCACTCATACACATAGAAAATAATAAAATAAAAAAATAAAAGTAATAAAAATAAAAATTAATTCAGCTGGTGAGGCGGTGGTCACCATGGATAAATGAGACTAGCAGGGAAGGGGCAGGTGGGAGGGGGAGTAATGGCTCCCTCGGCCAATCCCAGGCTCACTTGTGGCCATGGCAGGGGCCATCCACTGGCTGGTCACAGTGCAGGCCCCCCCAGCCAGCCTCACAGTGGCACACGGGCCCTGGAGTGGCATTGGGCTGGCAGATGCCATGTAAGCAGTAAAGCTTGCGGCAGGGCTCGCAGCCTGGCACCACACCCGGCTTCATCTGGGTCTTGGTGAAGTCCTGAAGTTCATTGTTGATATATAAGTTCCGGATGCAGCCATGGAAACTGGTGCCATTCAGGATCTGCCACAAGCGAAAGGCAGCTGAGTTCACGTCCACGGGCATCCCTGTGGTGGCAGAAAGCAAGCAACACCAGACTGAGTCAGGCTCAGGCCATGCCTGATGGGCAACTCTGCAGGGTCACCTCTTGCCTTTGGCCTTTGTTCTGCCTCTGCAGAGGTCCTTTGTCCGCTATGAGAACCAGATTCCTTTCTAGGAAGACTGGGAAAGTCTGTTTCCTCTGGGATCAGAGTTGGGAATCAGAGGGCAAGGCCAGTTGACGGTGATGCTCTGGGGTGCCTGTTCCCAAGTCTGACTGCCCTTAGTAGGGCTCCTTCCTTCCCTCTGGGATAACCTGCTTTCATCCCTGGAGACCCCAGCCGAACCAAGGAATTTATATATTGGGCTCCTTGTCACTTGCTTTTGTGCTAGTGACTTTGCAGACAGGCAAAGACTGCCCGTTCCCACTCAGGAGCCTGAAGGTGCTCAACCAGCAGGAACCGAGCTGGGATCTGAATAGGAGACCTGGCCCTCCCCAGGCTGAGTCAGCCCACAGCACGAGAATGATCACAGCTGGGGGACAGGGGTCACTCGGGCTGTAGTATATGCAAACCCAGTGGGGAGTCCCCAGTTGATGTGAGAACTTCGTGTGAGTCTCTTATAGTGGTTCTGGCCTGTGAGGGCCCAGGACTAAGAATGGACTCCAGACTTGGGAAATGCTTTCTGGTCCAGAGCCAAGAAGGGTACCCATGGTGTGGAAGACATCTGGGAGAAACCCATCCCTCTCCTAGGCCTGTTACCCATCCTTCCTGCTCAGTCTGGGTGGGCCAGGTACATAGTCTCCAGGCAGGGCAGGACAGTCCACCAGATTAACCATTCACTAGGACCATCCTGCCCTTGGCCTTTGCCTTGCCCTGAATCAGCTTTCCTGGCCAGCATCAGCCCAGGAGAACAAGAAGAAGCCCCACCCTGGGACACCATCGCCCTGGCTGGAGAGGCTTGTGGAATGATAGCTGTACCTCTGCCCAGCAAATCCTCACCTCCCACATAGAGGGGGGCCTCGCTGTTGAGTGTGTAGTGCTTGCCGAAATTGTCCATGGTCATGGGGCTGCCGCCATCGATGGAAAGGTTCACCATCTGGTCAAAGGTCACTAGCTCAACAGTGTGGAACTGCCCATCGTTGATGGTCTCAGCACTGGAAGAAGAGGGGGTGCCCCCATCCAGGAAGTGGGCCTCAAGACCCTCCTTGGCTAGTCACTTCCCAGGAAGGCCGTCAGTCCAGCCACTGATTTCCCAGGGGACGAATCTCTCAGGGAGAAGACCGTGGGGCCTGAGAGGACCGTGAGGACCAGGGGACCTCAGCCTGGTGCGTTTACTCTACTTCCTGGGGCCCCAGGGGAGACTGAGAAATAGAGGAGAGCTTCCTTCCCCATCAGAAGGTTCTGTGGGGTGAGGCAGGAAGGGGGTGAGGGGCGTCCAAGAAAGCCTCGTCTCCCCAAGTGGGCCAGACTGGGGACCAAATGGCCTGTCTGATTGTCCCCACAACCACCAGCTCTTGGCCTAGAAGCCCCATCCTGGCATGTCCACCCCCGCCCCCAGAAAGGCTGCCCGCCTGAAGAAGCCCTACCTGTAGATAGCAGAACTGGGGTAGCTGCCCGGGTCATAGCTGACACGGACATGGCCCTGGTACAGCTCGACTGCAATGTGGTCGTTGTCTCCGTTGTACAGCAGGATCCCATTGTCCTCTGCTGTGGAGACCTAAGGGGCAAAGGCATGTTCTGTCCCATCCCACCCTCAGCAGTGGCACAGGGAGGCGAGTAAAGAGAGGGAAACCAAGGTTGGAAGAGTGATGCCATGTGAGAACCACCCCCCCCTTGCCTGGCCAGCCTTCCAGAGACCCCTCCTTCAGGGTGGCTGATAGAGGTGGGCAGTTCTAGGTTCAAGTGCCATCCTCTGTCAACCAGCCAGGTCCAGACAGCAAGCCAGATAGGCAGGTTGGAGCCTAGAAAACCTGTGCCTAAGAGCAGGTAAAAGACTTTGTCAGTTTCCCAGAGGACACGAGGCACCCACTGTGCCCTGGGTGTGGGAGCCTGCCCGTGGGCCTGCACAGGCAGAGAGTAACAGAGGACACACATTCTGGAAGGTTCTCCCAGCCAGAGCCCTTCAACCTTGGAATAAGCCACTTAGGCTTTGTCTGTGGCTGGAACTCTGGGTACTTGTTTGGGAGGGAGGTCCCCATGGCAGGAGGGGTCACGATCATTTCCTTCTGCCTTCATCCTCTTCTCTGCTTTCTCCTGGTAAAGACCCTGAGGATCTGGTCCAAAGACTGAGCACATAGGCCAGGTGGACGGGGCACACTAGCCCATCTCCTTGGACCCAGTGGTTAGTCCAGGAACAGGTATGTAACAAAATCCTGGCCAATCAGAGAGCTTCCCTTGAAACTGTTGGTTGTTGAATTAGAGCAGGCAGGAAGAGTCCCTGACAGTACGACTGTGAAGTCTCCTGCGGATGTCAGGGTAGCCCAGGGATATGCCTGAGGCCATGGCTGGGGCTAAGGCCAGGCTGGGGCTGGACACGAGTAAACTGCCTGCTGTCCTGCTGGGGACTATGTGACAGAAGAGAATGAGCATGTGACGATAAGGAAGACAAGTGGATAAAGGGGAAGATACAACACTTGTGGTCAGGAATGGAATTTGCAGGAAAGAGCAGATGACTGAGGAGTTGACATTTTCCTTTTTATGTGTGTGAGTGTACTGTCTTCAGGTATGTAAGCACACCTGTGTCCTGCAATGCCTGTGGAAGGAACTCAGCAAGGGCATTGGATCCTCTAGAAATGGAGTAATGGATGGCTGTCATCTGCCATGCTGGGGCTCCAACCCAGCTCCTCTGCAGTACAGCCAGTGTTCTTAATCACTTAGCCATCTCTCCAGCCCGGAGACTTGATTCTTTTATTTATTTATTTATTTATTTTTTGTCTTTTCGAGACAGGGTCTCCCTGTAGCCCCAGCTGTCCTGGAACTCACTCTGTAGACCAGGGTGGCCTTGAACTCACAAAGATCCACCTTCCTCTGCTAGGATTAAAAGCGTGCGCCACCTCGCCCGGTTATTCTTTTACTTTCAACACAATGTCATTCTGAGATGAAAGGCTATTTAGGGAACCCCAAGGACTGTGGCCACATTCTGGCCACATCCAACAAACCTGTCTGCAAGACCTGAGCAGCAGGTAAAAAAGAGGTTGGGGCCAGCCTCCAGCAGGTTTGGGTCCCTGGATCTGGTCAGTTCACGACTGTCCCAGGTGTGACTCAGGAGCATTCGCCAGGTGCTCCCACTGGCCCCCACTGCAGCTCTGGCCCCAGGAAGTACTAACAGGTTCCTTGCAGTTCCTGCAGGCAGAGATACGCCCCGACCGAGGTCCCCTGCTCCCTGACTCCCTTGAGTGGCCAGACCCTGGGCACTCACCTGCAGAGTGATGTTGGCCCGTGGCCAGTTCTGCAGGTCAGTAAACTGCAGATACGTGTCCCGGTCCACAAAGTTGACACTGAGCAGCTTCTCACACTCTGGACCACCAAAGCCTGGCAGGCACTGGCACACAGGCCGGCTGCCCTGGTCCACACAATTGGCTCCATTCTGGCACTCAGTCCCTTCACAGGGGCTCCTGGGGGCAGGTGGGTGGGGAGGGATCTCACAGAGCTGTCCACTAAGAGAAAAGGACACAGGTCAGAAAGGGCAGAGCAGAACAAACCTTGAGATATCGCCTGTCCTACAGTGCTGGTGAGAAATTCACTAACCACCTTAGGAAATGGACCCTTAAGCTCAACACAGATACTCTTAGTGTACACTGCTTCCTAAGGGAGCTGAGAACCAGAAGGCTACTGAGAAGTGAGTGTGGTTCGTCCCAGGTCCAGCAGCATCAGCATCACCAGAACACTTCTCAGAAAAGAAAACCCCACAGGTTCCGCTTTTTTATGAGGTCCCAGATGATTCGTGTATATTATAAAGCTGAAGCACACTCCCTGCGGGTTTTACTATATAAAAAAGAGAACTCTGATTTAAGACATAGTGGGAGAGAGAGAGAGAGAGAGAGAGAGAGAGAGAGAGAGAGAGAGAGAGAGGAGAGAGACAGAGAGACAGGCAGAGAGAAGAGAGAGACAGAGAGAGAGAGGGAGACAGGAGAGAGGCAGAGAGAGAGAGGAGAGACACAGAGAGAGAGGCAGAGAGAGAAAGAAGAAAGAGAGAGGCAGAGAGACAGAGGAGAGAGGCAGAGAGACAGAGAGAGGCAGAGAGAGGAGAGAGAGAGAAGAGAGAGGCAGAGAGACAGAAAGAGAGGAGAGGCAGAGAGACAGAGAGAGACAGAGAGAGACAGAGAGAGACAGAGGAGAGAGAGATAAGGGTATATTATGAACAACTGTGTGCCAGATATTAGATAGCATAGATGAAACTGACAATTTTTTTTTTTTTTGTCTTTTCGAGACAGGGTCTCTCTGTAGCCCCAGCTGTCCTGGAATTCACTCTGTAGACCAGGCTGGCTCCCAAGTGCTAAGATTAAAGGCGTGCACCACCACGCCCAGCTGAAACTGACAAATTCTTAGAAACACACAAACTCCCCCAAACTGACTCAAGAATCTAGAAAACATCTGCGCAAACAAGTGCAGAAATCAAATTAGTAATCAGAAAATTTTTAGGCCCAAGGACTTGTTTCACTGGTGGATTCTACAAACATTTTTTTTTCTACAAACAGACCATAAATGAATAGTTCCTGATTCTGAGATCAGTAGGACCTGAGCTAGACAAAGACATCACAACAAAATTATAGGGTGACATCTCTGATGGACATAGGCACACTGTCCTAAAACATCGGCAAATGGAATGGAGGGTAAACACTGTTATATCCCAGCACCATTTGGGTTTTACCCCAGAAGTGTAAGGCTGGTTTAACATCTGAAATCTATTAATGCAAAAGTCATAGAAACAGACTCAAAATCACACAGATGAAGAACTAATCAAAGTTCAACATCCCTTCAATGAATTGGAATAGAAGAGAACTCCCATCAGCCTAATCATGAGTATGCAAAACACACACACAGCCAGGCAGGGTGGTGCACACCTTTAATCCCAGCACTCATTGGCTGAAGCAGGCAGATCTCTGTGAGTTCCAGGCCAGCTGGGGCTAGAGGGAAACAGAGTCTCAAGCAAAACAAAACAAAACAAAACAAAACAAAACCACACACACAGCCAACAGCACGCTTAATAGTGAAAGACCGAGTGTTTCTCCCTACAGTTAAGTAGAAGCCAGGATTATCTGCTCTGACAACCTCTGTACAGCACTGTACTGAGCGTCTATCAAAAGCAGTTAGAACATGAGGAAATACGTGTCTAAACTGGAAAAGAAGAAGAAAAATCTATGTGCAGGTGATGTGACCCTGTAAAGAAAATCCTAAGGAATATACTAAAATGTTCTCAGAATTAATAAAAGAATTCAACAAACTTTTCAAAATTAATGCACAAAAATGAAATTAAGAAATAAATTCCGGGGCTGGAGAGATGGCCTAGCAGTTAAGAGTGCCGACTGCTCTTGCAGAGGACCTGGGTTCGATCACCAGCACCCATATGGCTGCTGAGAACCATCTTTAACTCCAGTTCCAGGGGAATCCGACGCCCTCTTCTGACTTCCGTGGCACTGCACGACATGGGTGCACAAACCTACATGCAGACAATGCATTCATACACATAAAAAATAAATTAAGCCGGGCGTGGTGGCGCACGCCTTTAATCCTAGCACTTGGGAGGCAGAGGTAGGCGGATCTTTGTGAGTTCAAGGCCAGCCTGTTCTACAGAGTGAGTTCCAGGACAGCTGGGACTACAGGGAGACCCTGTCTCGAAAAGACCAAAAATAAATAAATTAATTAATTAATTAAAAGTTAAAAAAAGAGAAATTCCATATAAAGTAGCATTAAACAATAAAGTACTAGGAAACAATTTCAAATGTGAAACTTACTTTAAGAATATTAAAACAATTATTGAAAGAAAGTAAAGAAAGTAAATTTTTTTGGAGGGGGTCTTTTTGAGACAGAGTCTCCCTGTAGCTCCAGCTGTCCTGGAACTTGCTCTATAGACCAGGCTGGCCTTGAACTCACAAAGATCCACCTGCTTCTGCCTCCCAAGTGCTAGGATTAAAGGCGTGCACCACCACACCTGGCTGAAAGAAAGAAAATCTTAACAGAAAGGCATTCAATGTTCATGGTTGGAAGATTCAATATTCTTTTGTTAAAATGGCATTGCTCATCTGGGCACAATGCCACATGCCTTTAATCCCAGCACTCAGGAGGCAGAGACAGGCAGAGTTCTGTGAGTTCAAGGCCAGCCTAGTCCACATAGCAAGTTCCAGGCCAGCTGGGGCTACAGGGAAACCCTTGTCTCTAAAAGAAAAGAAAAGAAAAAACAAACAAACAAACAAACAGGTGTGGTGGCACATGCCTTTAATCCCAGCACTCGGGAGGCAGAGACAGATCTCTGTGAGTTCAAGGCCAGCCTGGTCTAAGTTCTAGGCCAGCTGGGACTAAAGGGAGACCCTGTCCCAAAAAGAACAAAAAGAGGGGCTGGAGAGATGGCCTAGCGGTTAAGAGCGCTGACTGCTCTTGCAGAGGACCTGGGTTCGATCCACATGGCAGCTGAGAACCATCTTTAACTCTAGTTCCTCTCCTGACCTCCGCGGCATTACATGACATGGGTGCACAAACCTGCATGCAGACAGTACATTAATACACATACAAAATAAGTAAAAACTTGAAAGAAAGAGAAAGAAAAGAAAAGGAAGAGAAGGTGAGGGGAAATAGTCTTGTCAACAAATACTGCTGACACAGCAGAATAGCCTCTCCCAAAAGAATGAAGTTAAAGCTGGGTGTGGTGGCAGATACCGTTAGTTCTGCCACACTTAGGAGGGAGAGGCAGGTAGAGTTCTATAAGTTCAAGGCCAGCCTGGTCTACACAGCAGTTCCAGGCCAAACAGAGCTACATAGTAAAAATCTGTATGGTGGTTTGAATGAGTGTCCCCCATAGGCTGTAAGTATTCAGACATTTGTCTCCAGTTGGTGGCACTGTTTTTGGAGGTCTTAGAAGGTGTGGCCATGCTGGAGGAAGTGCGTTGTTGGGGGGCAGGCTTTGTGAGTTTTAACAAGCCTCGTGGTCTACAGTTGCTCTCTCTCTCTGCTTCCTGTGCTGTTTGTGAGATGTGACCCTCGGCTTGCTGCTCCAGCTCCAGCCGTCACGCCTCCTGCCACAGTGGACTCTAATTCCTTGGAACCATCAATTGTAAGCTCAAATAAACTCTTCCTTTTTTTTTTTTTTTTTTTTTTTGGTTTTTGTTTTTTTGTCCTTTTTTGAGACAGGTCTCCCTTGTAGCCCACGCTGTCCTGGACAATCATTCTTTAGACCAGGCTGGCCTTGAATTCACAAAGATCTTGCCTGCCTCTGCCTCCCTATAGTGCTAGGATTACAAGGCGTGCGTCACCGCCTTGGCTAAACTCTTCCTTTTATAATTCCTTTGGTTTCATGGTATTTTATCACCGCAACAGAACAAGTGACTAATTACAGTAATTTGGTACCAGAAGTGGTGCGGTGGTTTGCTGTTTTGAAGGACCTGACCATTGTGGTGTTTGGACGAAATGTGGAACATGGAAAGACTTTGGAACTTTGGGCTAGAAAAGCTGTTGATACTGTAAGCCAGACGCTTAGCTAGGCTGGCATTTAGTAGAAGCCTGGGAAGAAAAGATCGGCCTGCAAAAATTGTAGTTCCAGAGGAAAATAAAGACTTAGCCAGCAACCGGGATATTTTGATAAAGAGTCTTGCAGCATGTTTGCCCTACAGCCCAGATGCTTGCCTGATGCTAAGTGAAAAAAAGCAATGGACTTGATGTCTTGGCGGAGGATAATTTCAAGAAAGCCTAATGTAGAAATGTGACGGTGGCTATTATGGGGAATATTGTGCACGATGTACAGTGAAGGAGAGCAAGTGTGGGCAGAAGAAATTGCAGAATTGTACATGTTTGGATTTCTGAAAACCCCACTAGAATATTAAAGGTGGGCGCAAGGGCTTGGAAGGAGAGGCTCCCTTTCATAAGGAACACTAAAGTGATTAAGGAGGACCTGGAGATTTACAAGTAAACAAAAGGAATATACAAAAAAAAAAAAAAAAAAAAAAAAAGAATCAGTACCTCAGCGGCAGACCACACCAAGCTAATCCTCCAGCTTTGAAAGGAAATACACTGAAAGCGTTTTCTACTCCAACAATGTCCAGGGCGAGAAAATTTACAAACGTGGTTAAGTAGGAGAGAGTCCATCTCAACGACTTGGCAGCCAGAGTTTGGCAATTTCACTATCACGTGGTTCTGGCTTTAGGGCATGAAGTTTGCAAGAGTTGAAGGGGGTCATCAGTTCTTCCTCTCCAGGTTTCAAGAGAGCTGCCAACATGTCAGCAGAGCCAACAGTAGGGGTGTCCCTGCCATCAAGTAGGCCCTCGATACGGGCCATGCCATCGAAGATGGTTCCTAATGAAGCCTGGATGGTTGGCAGTGGAGACCCACAGAAGACATTCAAGTGACAGAGCCTTGAGATATTTGCCAAGGAGAGCTGCATACAGGAGTGGTACCAGTCCTAAGAAAGCTAGTATGTTGGCAAACAAAAGCTGGAAGATAGCTGAGCCAATCTAAGCTTTGGAAGTCAAGTCCCAGAAGTGCATTGGAGCTACATGGACCTGGTGTTTGTCCTGCAGCAGTGTTCCAGTGCTCTGTTTGGTTTCACGTATTTCCTCACTGTTCCTTTATTCCTCCCTTTTGGAGATGGATGATCTCAGTTCACTGTATTTGGGAGTATCATACTTTTGTCTTTTGATTTACAGGAGCTTAATTTAAGGAGATTTTGCTGAGTCTCAGAAGGAGACTTGGACTGTAGACTTTTGAATGGCATTGAAACTGTAAAGACTATGGGGACTTTAAGGTTGGATACAATGATTTTGCATTTTATATGGTCAGTGAGCCTATGGGTGGCCAGGAAGTGGATGTGGTGGTTTGAATGAGTGTCCCCATAGGCTGTAAGTATTCCGACATTTGTCTCCAGTTGGTGGCACTGTTTTTGGAGGTCTTAGAAGGTGTGCCGTGCTGGAGGAAGTGCGTTGTTGGGGGCAGGCTTAGTGAGTTTTAACAAGGCCTCGGGGTCTACAGTTGCTCTCTCTCTCTCTGCTTCCTGTGCTCTTTGCGAGATGTGACCCTCGGCTTTCCTGCTCCAGATCCAGCCGCCATGCCTCCCACCACAATGACTCTAATTACCTTGGAACCACATCGTAAACTCCAATACACCTCTTCTTTTATACGTCCTGGTCCTGGTGCTTATCACAGCAACAGAAACTGACTCAACACACTGTCTCAAAAAAAAAAAAAAAGGATGAAGTGAAATGCCTACTTCCATACTACCCACACAAAAATGAACCAAAATGAGCCAACGGCCTGCACATAAGAGCTGGGAAGTGTAAAAGTCTTAGGAAACAGCACAATCTAAATTTCCAATACATTTGATTAGGTAGCAGTTCATTAGATCCATCATCAAAAGCATAAGGGGCTGGCAAGATGGCTCACCAGGGAAGATACTTCCTGCCCAAGCATGGAAAACAGTTCTCCCTTGAGACCAGGTCTCTCACTGAATTTGGCCAATAAGAGTGTTGGGAGATAGATAGCACAGTAGGTAAGAGTGCTTTCTGGACTCTGTCTTCTGGACAAGCATGAAGTCCTGAGTTTGGAGCCCTGAACCCACATAGAAAACTAGGCATGGCTGAGTGTGTGCCTATAACCCGAGTGATCTGGAAGATGGAGACAAGAGTCGCTGGCCTTAAAATGGCAGAACATGACAGAGCAGACACCTGACATCCTCCTCCTGCCTCTACACACATGGATGGATGCACTTGCATCCACATATGTGCCTATACATATCACACACACACACACACACACACACACACACACACAAGAAAAGAGGGAAGGAGGGAAGGAAGAAGGAGGAGAAGAAGGGAAAGAGAAAAGGAGGGAAGAAAGGAGAAAAGCCAATAATTACATGAAAAGATGCTCAGCTTCAATGACCATCAAGGAGCTAGTAATCAAAACCACAGCATGATGCCACTCAGGATGCCTAGAAATAAAAAGGTTCTGTTGTGGGGGAACTGGAAGCTCTTACATGCTGCTGGGACCATAGGATGAAACAGCCCCTGGAAAAGTCACAGCTTCTCAGTCATAGAGCTACCATATAATGAAGCAAATCAGGTATATTCCTGATTTGTATGGGTTTTTTTGTTTTGTTTTGTTTTGTTTTGCTATTTTTTGAGACAGGGTCTCCCTTTAGTCCAGCTGGCCTAGAGCTCACTCTGTAGATCAGGCTGGCCTTGAACTCAGAGATCCGCCTGCCACGGCCTCCCAAGTGCTAGGATTAAAGGCATGCACCACCATGCCCAGCTCCTGATCTGTATGTTTATACCAAACTCTGTGCATGGACACTGTATATCCCCAGCATTCACGACACCCCCGAAGAAACAGCCTGAGCTGTCCATCAGTTGAGGAGAGGATGACCCAAGTGTGGTCCATCCCTGTGCTGGGGAACCAACCAGGAAGGATGTGCTGAGACCTGCCAGAGCAGGTGAGCCCTGAAAACGCTGTGCTTAGCCGCAGAAGTCAGAAAGGAGGGACATTCAGCACACAGCACGATCCTCCATCTGAACTGCCCAGAACATGCAAAATAATGGACATAGACAGTAGATCAGTAGCTACTGGGATCAGGATGGGTTGACAGATGACAAGTCCTGGGTGAACATGTATAACTTTAATGTGGCAATGGACACACAACTGTGGGAATCCTTCACATTTCAGTGAGCTGTGTGGCATACCCCCTGGAACTGGAGTTAGTCGTTAGCCACCATGTGTGTCCAGTCCTCTGCAGGGGCAGCCAGTGCTCTTTTTTTTTTTTTTTTGGTCTTTTCGAGACAGGGTCTCCCTGTAGCCCCAGCTGTCCTGGAACTCACTCTGTAGACCAGGCTGGCCTTGAACTCACAAAGATCCGCCTGTCTCTGCCTCCCGAGTGCTAGGATTAAAGGCGTGCGCCACCACGCCCGGCCAGCCAGTACTCTTAACAGGCCCAATAAAAGTATTTTTTTTTAATGACAGAGTGGAGCCAGTCGTGGTGGTGCAGGACAGCTGGGGCTACAGGGAGACCCTGTCTCAAAAAGACCAAAGGAAAAAAAAAAAAAGGACAGAGTGGGAGCCGAAGAGATGCTCACAGGCTAAAGCACTCGGTGCACAAGCACACATACTAGAGTGTAGATCCCCAGCACACGTAAGAGGCAGGCAGGTGTGGCCACCCAGCTGTAATCTCGATGCTTGGGAGGTGGAGACAGGAAATACCAGGGCAAGCTGGTAGCTGGATTAGCTAAATCTGCTAGCCCCAGGTTCAGCAAGAGACCTCAATAAATAAAGTGGAAAGGCATAGAGGAACACACTTGATGTCAACCTTTGGATTACACACACAAATGCACACATACACATATGCCACACACATGTGAACACATATACAATCCATACACACACCACATGCACAACTGTAAAAAGTTATTCAAATGAAGAATGATACAGTGGTAGAATGGGAGTTTGAAGTATGTGCAAGGCTCTGGGCTCAAACTCCAGCATAGCATTGAAAAAAGAAAATTTCAGAAAGATCCACTCACAGTCCAACCTTCTATGAGTGCGGGAGGGATGTCCACCTAAGAAGAGGATGATTTTTATGTCAGGATATGGCTTCAGAGAGTCTTCTGGGCAAGTAAGTGATAGGACACTGTCCAGTGGCTGTCCCCAACTTCCTACCCTCTAACAGATTCAGAACCCCTGGCTAGGTTCTAAGCAGCTGGCTGACTTTCCCAGGGGTACACAGCTGGGACTGTCAGAACAATGCTTAAAATCTAGCACTCAACTCCCAGACAGGGAGCAGCACCCACCCCAGCCGTGGAGGGGTCCCTGCCAGCACCCCTGAGGTAGGGGAGTCTCTCCCAGCGCTGCTGAGCAGCCTTAGGCTTACCTGTAGCCCTCGGCACAGAGGCAAGCATAGCTGTTGACTTCGTCCATGCACTGGGCCCCGTTCTGGCAGCGGTGGTCCTTGCAGTCATCGAGATTCTCACTGCAGTTGTCACCCACATAACCAGGCACACACTCACACCTGGGTGGACAGGGAAAAGGTCAGCCAACACTCAACCTACAGCACAGTGGCCAGGGCTCAGTGACAGAGAACCTGAGGGTCCATGCTGAGGGTCTTCTTTAGCATGAACAGAGCTCTAAGGACATGGGCACCCTAGGCTGAGAGACTGAATGCCCGGCAGCAGGAGAAAGGAATCTTGTCCTAAATGCCCACTTTCTCCACCGACTGCTATCCAAAGTCAACGTCAACCCCTTCATGAACCGCCCGTGCTCCATGGTCTCCTCTAACCCCGACCCCAGCACACAGCCCTGCATTCCACAGGCTCAGTTACACCTTCCCTTAACCTCGGCATCTCTATTGGGCCAGCCTTGCATCCTTCAGCAACTTGTGTTCTTTTTTTTTTTAATGTATTTTTTTTATTGATGTTTTGTGTATTTCATACATCACATCATTATCCAATTCAGTTCAGGCATATTTCCCCTTCCCTTCCCCCCATCCCACCCCACCCCATCCCAGATCATGCATTCTGCCATGACTGTCCTGCATCTTTCTCTCAGTTTTTTTTTTCCATTTTTTTTTAATTTTTATTTATTTCTGTATGTGTATGAATGTACTGTCTGCATGCAGGTCTGTGCACCCGTGTCGTGCAATGCCGCGGAGGTCAGAAAGAGGTGTCGAGATTTATCCCCTGGAACTGGAGTATTCTCTGGATTGGAGTTTCAGACGGTTCTTGGTGCCCATGTGGGTGCTGGGATCGAACCCGGGTCCTCTGTAAGAACGGTTGGCCTCTTCCGCTAGGGACATTCTCCAGCCCCCTTTTTTCCCTTTCCTTTTTAGCAATAGGTGATAATTTATGAGTACAAGCATCCTTCATGTAAATCCAATTTGCAAGCAGTTGTGCCCAATTGTGTTCTTTAATGGGGAACTTGACCCAGGTCAGCCCATTCCAGACTCTCATGGAGCCCCTAAATCCACTTTGGCCAACACTTTGCCTATTCTGTAAAGCACACACTACTCTGCCCTCTTTCTAGCTGCCAGGCCATCTGCTCTCTCCACACCAAGCCCACCCTGCCTGGCACGCCCCTGCCTTCACCCTTGCTGATTCCAGAACACCTTCTCCCTGCGTGGTTCAGTCAGGCTATTCCTAGCCTCGCCCAGGATGCCTCAGGGGACACTTTAGCTCTCACCAAGCAATCCCTGTCTGAACCCTACCAGCTCCAAACTGCACAGCTCAACCACAGAAGCAGATTAATGTCTTTTTTTTTTTTGTTTTGAATGTTTTTTTTTTTTAAATACTTTTTTCGGGGGGTGTCCTTTTTTTTTTTTTTTTTTGTCTTTTCGAGACAGGGTTTCCCTGTAGCCCCAGCTGTCCTGGAACTCACTCTGTAGACCAGGCTGGCCTTGAACTCACAAAGATCCGCCTGCCTCTGCCTCCCGAGTGCTAGGATTAAAGGCGTGCGCCACCATGCCCGGCTTTGGGGGTGTCTTTTTTTGAGACACGGTCTCCCTGTAGCCCCAGCTGGCCTTGAACTCACAGAGATCTGCCTGCCTCTGCCTCCCAAGTGTTAGGATTAAAGACGCGACCCAGCCAAAGACAGTTCTTAGCTGCCATGTGGATGCTGGGAATAGAACCCAGGTCCTCCACAAGAGCAGTCAGTGCTCTTAATTGCTGAGCCATCTCTCCAGCCCCAGATTGGTGTTCTTATGTGGTCTTTTTTTTTTTTTGCCCCATTCCCAAGTCCAGTGTTTTTCAGGCTATAAGAAGTATCTTTCAGGCAGGGCGTGGGAACACAGGCCTTTAATCCCAACACTCAGGACACAGAAGCAGGTGGATCTCTTGTGAGTTCAAGGCCAGCCTGGTCTACATAGTGAGTTCCAGGACAGCCTGAGTGATAGGGAAACCCTGTCTCAAAAAGACAAAAGAAAAAAAAGTATCTTTCACCCTACTCTGCCCACATACACAACCAATACCCTAACCCTAACCCTAACTCACCCTAGTCCACACACACACAGAACCAGTGTCATGCAATAGCGTTATCCTAAGCATAGAACACAGCACACCACTCTCTGATATTTCCTTTGTTAATGTTAATTTTGAGCTCCTCAGTTAATCTCCATCCACTAATGTCTCCAGTTGCAATCTGAAAAGCTTCCATAGCAGCCAAACCACCACGTACTTCTGCTCTCTCCTTCACGGTCCTTCTACTGAATACTTGCTGGGTCCAGCACCATGCCGGGCACAGCTGAGCATCTCTCATGTGTGTCTTGCCACGAGGACAGGAGGTTGACACCTCATGTACCATCCAGCCTGCTAGGCTGCACCTGAGCCCAGAGCTGAACACAGAGCTCGTTTTTCCATGGTGAGGAAAGACACAGCAGTTTCAAACCGGCCATAAGTGATCCTGCTTCATCACACCCTCTGAGCTCCAGAATCTCAGAGTAAGCCATCTGCCAACCAATGTGCCACCACTCCCTGGTGGCCTGCCCCCCCATCCACTCCCTGGTGGCCTCCCCCTCCATGGCTTATCCACTCCCTGGTGGCCTGGGCCCCCCGCCCCCCGGCTTATCCAGGAATAGAGTGCCTCCCTTGTTTCCACGCGGGCCACACTATAGTGCACTGCTTATGTATATCGAGGCCCCAGCAACCCTCTCGCTATCAGCTACACAGCAGGCTCTCCTGGTCTCCATTCCTGCCCTTGGCCTCCTTAGCCATAGACCCAAAGAAGTCCCACCCTGATAACTCCTGCTGCTCCCGTAGATGGAATGGGGCCACTCCTAAAAATGAGACTTCACGCTGGGTGTGGTGGCCCAGGCCTTTAATCCCAGAGGCAGAGGCAGGTGGATCTCTGTGAGTTCAAGGCCAGTCTGGTCTACAGAGAGAGTTCCAGGCCACCTGGGACAACAGGAAGACCCTGTCTCAAAAAGACAAAAAAAAAAGAGAGACTTCACCTTTGGGAAGGAAAACACGATCTTCATCCACCTGTCTCCACAGGACAAACCCTTCTACACAGCCCAGTAAACACAGTGACTCCCTGCCCGAGGCTGCACAGGCTTTGGAATTTAGAGATTTGTGGCCACAATTGGGCCACAGACTGCACATAAGAGAGCATTATGGATGGAGTCAGGGGTCTGTGGCAGCAGCATAACAGACGAGCACACACCCAGCAGAGCGGAGCGTGCCCACCCTCAGCAGGTGGGAGGCAGGCGTGAGCGCCTTCCTGCCAGCCTTTCTTTCTGGTGGGCTTTTGGGACTTAAAGAGTTTTGTGAATTTTTGTGGACTTTGTGATTGGGGAGGAGAGGTCATAGACCTGGTATGACAGCTCTTCACAGTGGCTGCTCACAATAAGAAACTGGCCTCAGTGCATCCAGCAGTCCACTCAGGGCCAGGCTACAAATCTCAGGTCTGTGTGGCCAGAGATGTGCCCACAACCAGCCCTGTGCTGGTTCTCAAGAGCCCAGAATGGCCAAAACCACATCTACCAACAACTGAAGAGTAGGAGGGGAGAGAGAGGGGAGGCTGAGCCCAAGCTGGGGTCTCTGGCAGTGGGCAGCACTGACCTGGGCCCATCTGGGGTGCTCACACACCGGGCCTCATGCTGACACGGATTCCGATCTGGGGAGCAGAAGTCCACCAGCTGCTCACAGGCCCTTCCTAGGGGAGAAGGAGTGAGAGGCAGGAAAGGCCCAACCGGATGGAGCCTCGTGTAGACACTAAGGTGCCCACAGGCTGGGGGATGCTCTGGCCCCGACTTACCCTCATACTGCAGGGGACACTGGCAAGTGTAGTTGCCAACACCATCCACACAGACGCCCCCGTTGACACAAGCATGCTCCATGCACTCATCCGTGTTCACCCCACAGGTGGGTCCTTCAAAGCCAGAGGGACAAGAACACCTGTGAGGGGTAGAGAGGATGGAAGAGGGAGCGTGTGGCTGCCAGTCAGCGTCTTCCTTCCACAGGGTTGGAGTTCCTACTTCAGGCCAGGACCTTGCCATGGGATTAGCGGCCAGAGGCAGGGTTAGATGATCAGCCCACTCTCAGGGAGTTCTCTGCTTTGCAGCCCAGTGGGAGAGACAAAGAGGAGACAGGTGACCAGGATGGTTGAGGCACTGAAGCCAGGACTGGGCACTAAACAGAGAGCACCTAACTCCTCCTGGCCAAAGAGCAGTGAGGGGGGCCCTTCAGAAGGGCCTGCTCGGGACTTCAGGGGCACAAACATCAGGGACAGGGTAAGAATGGGGCTGGATTGGGGTGAATGGTGAAACTACAGCAATGTAGTCTGGACACTCA
The DNA here is from genome assembly GCA_009823505.1 of Rhizomys pruinosus. Classification (NCBI taxonomy): domain Eukaryota; kingdom Metazoa; phylum Chordata; class Mammalia; order Rodentia; family Spalacidae; genus Rhizomys; species Rhizomys pruinosus. The sequence continues at coordinate 850,210 of VZQC01009903.1, forward strand.
TTTGATCAACTTGATTGAACAAACAACCTGTCACCCCCCACTGGATGGTGGGGCTGTAGGTGTTTGGGCACAACAGCCTGCAGATAGGTTTTGCATGAAGGATGCTTGTACTCATGGATTATCACTATAGAGCTAAAAATAAAAAAAAAACTGAGAGAAAGATGCAGTACAGTGATGGAAGAATGCATGATCGGGATGGGGTGGGGGTGGGGGGGAGGGAAAGGGAAATAAGCCGAAACTGAATTGAAAAATGATGAAAATGCACAAACCAGAAATAAAAATTAATTTAAAAAAAAAAAAAAAGAATGGGCGAGCTGGGCTGGGCTGAGCAGGAGCTGGGTTATAGAAGGTTCTAGAGACCACTGATCTTCAAACCAGGATACTCCTTAGCCTAGGCATGTGGGTTTTCCTAAGGAGTGTGAGGGGCAGACAGACCAGGCTAAGGAATTCACACCCTGCTCTCCCAGTGCCCACAGAGCTCCTCCTCACACACCCCCAGGATTCCATTAACTTGCCACTCTCTGCTCAAGCAGGAGGCGGGCTGCACCTCCAGGGGCCAAAGAGCAAGTAGATCACTGCCTGGTAGGGAGCAGCCAGCGTGGAAGAGTGCTGTCAGCAGTCTAGAGGATAAATATAACTGCCAGAAGACTTCACTGAACCGTCATCTGACAGATCAGAAATACCGGAGGCTCCAGTCATCTAAGCTGGGAAGAGTTTCCAAAAGCTGAGTGACAGGCGTCGTGAGTGTCCTAATCCCAGCAGTGTATTTATGTGAACAACCACCCTTCCCTGAATTTAGGCACAGCCATCAAAACCAAGCATCATGCACAGACCCATCTACCAACACATGGACTAGCTGAGAGGAAACACCACCCTCTTGCCATCGAATGAAAGGGCCAGGTCTTAGAACATGTTCTGTTATAGATAATAACTGTCAATAACATTTTATAGCAGTTTTTAATTTTTTAATTTTTTTTTTTTTTAGTCTTTTTGATGCAGGTCTCCCTATAGCCTAACTTCCCACTGTCCTGGAACTCTCTATGTACACTACGCTGGCCTTGAACTCACAGAGATCTACTGACCTCTGCCTCCAGAAATGCTGTGATTAAAGGCATGGCCAATTATGCCAGCATTATGTTTTTTTGGTATACTGTTAATCAACATAAGGAGAACGTACAAAGGAAACGTTTTTAAAGATTTGAAGGACAAGGTTCTTACGAGGTGACTAAAAACCTGTCCTCAACTCTACTCTCTGTCCTGGGTGTCCTGAGTGCTAGGATTGCTCGTATCTCTGTCCTTAGTGTCCGAGAGTGCTAGGATTGCTCATATACTCTTGTCCTTGGTGTCCTGAGTGCTAGTATTGCTCATAATCTCTGTCCTGTCTATTGTAGTTGCCTTCGCGTTAGTGCTAGTGTATTGCTCATAATCTCTGTCCTAAGTGTCCTGTGTGCTAGGATTCTCATACTCATCTGTCCTTAGTGTCCGGAGTGCTAGGATTGCTCATACTCTCTGTACCTTAGTGTCCTGAGTGCTAGGATTGCTATAATCTCTGTCCTTGTGTCAGTGCAGCTTGCCAACCTCGTTTGTGTCTGAGTTCTAGGTTGCTCATTAATCTCTGTCCAGTAGTGTCTGGTCTGAGGATTGCGTAATCCTTCCTTTGCTGAGTGTAGATTGCTCATTATACTCTGTCCTTAGTGTGTCCTGAGTGCTAGGATTTGGCTCATAATCTCTATCAGTGTCCTGAGTGCTAGGATTGCTTCATAATCTCTGTCCTTGTGTGTCCTGAGTGCTAGGATTGCTCATAATCTCTGTCCTTAGTGTCCATGAGTGGTAGGGGCTAGGATTGCTCAATACTCTCGTCCTTAAGTGTCGCTGAGTGCTAGGATTCGTCTATAATGCTCTGTCCTTGTGTCCTGAGTGCTAATTGTCAGATCTTGCCTAGCCAGAGTCTAATTCTCATTACTCTCGTTCCTTAGGTCCTGAGTGCTATGGTTCTATATTCTACGTCTGGCTATGCCATATTCTCTGTCTTAGTTCCTGATGCTTGGTGTCTTACTCCTGCCTAGTCCGAGTGCTAGGATTGCTTATAATCCTCATCAGTCTTTCTCAATTCTTAGTTCCTGAGTGCGCTTACGTGTCCTGGTGAGGTGCTTAGGATTGCTCATAACTCTGTCCTTAGTGTCCTGAGTGCTGAGGATTGCCTACATACTCTCTGGTCCTTGGGTGTCTTGAGTGCTAGGATTGCTCATATCTCTCTGTCCTTGAGTGTCCTGATATGCTAGATTGCTCATACTGCTCTGTCCGTAGTGTCAGAGTGCTAATGATTGGCTCATATCTCCGAATCCTAGTAGTGTCCTGAGTGTTAGGATTGCTCATACTCTCTTTCCTTGGTGTCCTGAGTGCTTGGATTGCTCATACATCTCTGTCCTTAT
>VZQC01009903.1:854495-957872 GCA_009823505.1 Rhizomys pruinosus
TCTCTGTCCTTAGTGTCCTGAGTGCTAGGATTGCTCATACTCTCTGTCCTTAGTGTCCTGAGTGCTAGGATTGCTCATACTCTCTGTCCTTAGTGTCCTGAGTGCTAGGATTGCTCATAATCTCTGTCCTTAGTGTCCTGAGTGCTAGGATTGCTCATACTCTCTGACCTTAGTGTCCAGAGTGCTAGGATTGCTTATGTGTGCCACCAAACACAGCCCAAAGAAACTTCTAATCAGAGGTTTCTAGTGATAAGAAATACTTCACATAGCCAGGTCTGGAGGCAGAGGCAGGTGGATCACTGTGAGTTCAAGGCCAGCCTGGTCTACATAGTGAATTCCAGGACAGCTGGAGCTACAGGGAAACCCTGCACCCACATGGTGGCTAACAATTGTCTGTAACTCCAGTTCCAGGGCCTCCAGTGCCCACCTCTGACCTCCACAGGCATTGCACGACATGGGTGCAACTACCTATGTGCAGGCAATATACTCATACACATAAAATAAAAAAATAAATAAAACATGTTTTTTAAAAAGAAATACTTTAAAAACTTTAACTGTTCACTCTTGTGCCCATATTGGTGGCAGGTACTCTGGGCACACATCCTATCATCCTAGATGAATGAGAGGGAGGGGCACAATGGAAATATTAGCTCCAGTCCAAGAAGGGTGAAATTCACACAACTACAGAAGAATTTGCCTGTGGTGTTGTAAAATGATTTCCAGAGCTGTAATCCAAGCCCTGGGGAGGCTGAGGCAAGAGGGTAGCTGAGACTTCTGGACAGCCTGGGCTACACAGCAAACTCTGTCTCAAAATAAATAAGTAAATAAATAAATAAATAAATAAATAAATAAATAAATAAAATAAAATAAAGTAAAACATGAAGTGGTACCCTGTGGGAAGATCCGGTTTGAATTAGGGGCTAGTTCTCAGCTAGAATCCCTCAGGACACAAAGTGGAAGTCCTGGGATTCCTCTGACCCCACCCCAAGACCATAACGCTAGGCGGGGCAGCAGCTTACAGGGGTGTGGCTTTCAGCATGCAATAAATCTAATTCTCCATTACTATCATCACAGTATTTCTGGATCCATTATTTTTTACATATGCAGGCCGAAGCAGGCCTGGATTTCAAGTGTCAGTGGCTAGTGGGTTGGATGGGGATCTATCAGATCACTAACCTGGTAAGCTAGCATGGGGTTGGAGACTAACCAGGTCACCAACCAGTGGAGCAGGTTGTGAGTGGGCGTGGGCTAAAGATCAGCCATCAGCCTGAAATTCCTGTGCAAAGACCAGCAGTTTGGGGGCAGGTGGGATAGCACGGCCAGAAGGGAAGCAGAAAGCTTCCCAGGCTAAGGACCTGGGTTGGAAGTACTCAGGCAGGGGTACAAAAGTAACCAACTGACCTCTGCGTCAAGGGCTCAGTTCCCTAGAGTGACCGCAGATGCCACTGTGCTCCCCTTCCCTTAGCAGGACTGTACTGTACCTGCTCGTAGCAAGAGAAGCTTCCTACAGTGCCCAATTGGAAGATGAGGACAATGTGACTTAACCTGATCGGTTGTTTTTTGTTTTTGTTTTTGTTTTTGTTTGGGTTTTTTTGGGTTTTTTTGTTATTTTTTGGTATTTTTGAGACAGGGTCTCCCTTTAGTCCCTAGCTGGCCTGGAGCTCTCTATGTAGACCGGGCTGGCCTTGAACTCACAGAGATCCACCTGCCTCTATCTCCAGAGTGCTGGGATCAAAGGCGTGTCCCACTATACCCGGTAATATTTGTGCTATCCGTGACATTATCCCCTTGGCAAGGAAAAATTAAACTTACACTGGAAAAAGTGTAGCTATCAGTCTAAGAATATTTGTGTGGGGTGTCATTTTACATTTTGTCCGGAGGGCGAGTGAAGATGTCCGAAGGTCATGCCGCAGGTCATGTTCTAGAGTTCAATTCTAAGCTGGGGTGACAGGACATTTCCCACTGCATTAAACCCACTCTGGTGGGAGCTAAGGGCCACTAGTCAGCTAAAGTGCCCCCTCCTACCTGGAGTCATAGGCTGCCTGGCTGCTGGGTACATGGATACCCCATCACCGTTGTGTTGCAGCTGAGGATGTGACCCAGGAGGGAGCTTAGTTGGGCTGCCCTCCCCCCACCAAGGATCTGCTTATTGTTAAGGATGCGTTTCCAAGGCAACACTGGAGGAGAGGTACTTAATGCTTTATTTTTTACTTCTGGTAATTTGGGTCTGCGGAGGCAGGTTGGGCCATTTCTGTCCGTAGATTCAACATCATTTTCTGAAGAGCCAATTTGTTCAGTAGACAATTTATTTCCAGCAACTAAATACTATATATCCTAAATATATGCTTTATTTTTTACTTCTGGTAATTTGGGTCTGCAGAGGCAGGTTGAGCCATTTCTGTCCGTAGATTCAACATCATTTTCTGAAGAGCCAATTTGTTCAGTGGACAATTTATTTCCAGCAACTAAATACTATATATCCTGGAGGACAGAGTGGGGGCTGGGGCTTCCTTCAGGAAGCAGGCCAGCCGAAGAACCTGACGAGGTATCTACGGCTGGCAGGGTTCAGGAATGCAGTCGTGAAGGCAGCCCCGCCTGCCCTATGTGTGGGAAATGCTGCTGCTGGTGGGGCCACGGCTCTTCCTCCCACAGTGACCAGTGAGTCATGAGATGCAGGAACCTCAGAGGACTTGGCTCTACTTTGGGGCACCCCAGCTGTACTACAGGGCTGGCGAAGGCCTGCCTTGTACACTTGGCCCAGCCAAAGACCTGTTCATATTAAAGTGGGGTCTTAGGGCTGGTTCCCGGAGATTTACACAGATCTTGGATGCTCCCAAGCTTCCCTGCCACTTCCACGGCAGGTACTCTTGGCTGTGGGCTCCTAGTATGTAAAAGATACTCAAAAAAAGAAAGAAAAAGAAAAAAAAAGAAAGATACTCCTGGGCCCTAGCACCTTCCTAAAGAGGTGTAGGCTGTACCAGAAGGCAGAGCCCAGTCCATACTGCCCCCGGTGAGCACATGACACCAGCTGTTGCCCAGGCTATCTGCTCTCACTGGTCAGGGTGAGAAGTGGCTGGAAGAACCATGTGACTTGGAGCACAGGTCTTTCCCCATCCACCCTCATCTCCAGCACAGGGAGGCTTGGGTGCTGGGCCCATCAGCAGTCCCCACCCTGCTCCAGGCTCTTGGGCACTTACGTGAAGCCTGCGTCCTCGCCCTCCTGGGCATGGCAGCTCCCTCCATTTCCACACGGGCTACTGGAGCAACTGTCTGAGGACATCGCGCAGTCTCGACCCTGGGGAGAAAGTCAGTGATGAGGACCCCAGAGAGGGTGCTGGGTTTGGTAGGAAGCACTCAGCAGCTCAACCTGTCTATGGCAGGGCTGCCTGTACATTCTTTCGTTCACTCCTTCACTCATCCACCCACCCGTCTATCCACATGTTAGGTCAGTGCCTATTATGAGACAGCCCATCAAACAAACACACCCGATCATGCCTGGTCTGCCTTGCAGCACACAGAGGAACCCTCCTCCTGCAGCCGCAGCCTCCACTCACCTTGTAGCCGCTGGGACAGGCGCACTTGTACACCTCAAGGGGGTCATTGTAGCAGGTGCCCTGGTTCTGGCATGGGGTGGACAAGCAGGGATCACACTTGGCCTGAACTGCCAGACTGGGGGGCCCTGTGATGACACAGAGGGCTATGAGCATAGCAAGCGGGGAGGGTGGCAGCACTGACCCCATCCCAGGAGACCCAAGCCTGCAGAAGGATGCCCTCCTCCCTGGAGACTGGCCTCACAACGTTCCTTGGAGCCTTCTGCACCCCGGCCCTCTCCACCTTTCCAGCTTCAGAGCCTTTGCCACATGGCAGCTCCTGCCTCACACATGGCTGTGGGGACCACATGAGGGAATCTGTACGGCTTGACATGTCAGAACTGTACACGTGGCAGATAGGGCCACTCCATGAGCCAGACAGTGGCAAAGTCACGAGTGCTGACGTGCCTGACTGCCTCTGCCCCTCCCACCGTCAGAGGCAGTCACCCTAACCTGCTGTCCACTGAGCAGGTATCCAGAGATGGCCACCCAACAGGGAGTGACGGGCTTAGGTTTGGCCCTGCAGAAAGTCCACGTGCTTCCAGGTCATTCCTCTCCAGGCCTGACACAGGAAGGACCCTTCTTGCACCTCCCAGGGTAGGCAGGCTGTTCCCCAGTCCCGCCAGGACTCACTGGCTGTGGGAGAGGATGGAGAAGCCCTGCAGCCAGGCTACCTGGGTACCAGCTGAGATGGGCCAGGCCATAAGGTAGGCTAGATAAACTTCATTTTGTTCAGAATTCCATTTTGTCTCTGACCTTAACATTAACCTCTGCTATGCTGGAATTAGAGGCATGGGCCATCACACCTGGCTGGTTTAGGGAACCGTTAGGAGTTTGGCTGCCCCAGGCCACAGGATTCCAGAGTGCAGCAGGGCCTACCCTCTAGCAAAAAGTCTTAAAGTATGGTGAGACTAGACGATTGGAATTTCTTGCCCAATGTGACATGATAAGGAAATGTTAATTGCTAAGTAACTACCTACTTCTGCTTTTTTGTAAAATGATTGATATGTTAATCAAATAATCTGCTCTGTAAATATATATATTTTCGCAAACCCCAAGGTTGTACCTCTTCTACTCTCTAACTAGCTTGGAGACTGGAGAACAGACAACCCTTGACCCAGGTGCTGGTCCCTGGTGAACTCAGTGAAGATTCAGCAAGCTCTTTCCTCATATCTATGCACTTTTCCATGTGTGTTATATTTGTACAAAAAGTCAAAAAAACAAGAGCCAGGCATGGTGCCTCCAGAACTAGGGAGGCAGAAGCAGACAGATCTCTGTGGGTTTGAGGCCAGCCTGGTCTATATATAATAAGTTCCAGACCAGCTGAGGCCCTGGGTTTGAGGCCAGCATGGTCTATATATAATAAGTTCCAGACCAGCTGAGGCCCTGTCTTTAAAAAAAAAAAAAAAGAAAGAAAGAAAAGAAGAGCACTCCAGAGGCAGAAGCAAGCAGATCTCTGTGAGTTTGTGAGTTCAAGGCCAGCCTGGTCTACATAGCAAGCTCCAGGCCAGCTGGAACTAAACAGAGACCCTGTCTCAAAAAGACAAAAAAAAAAAGTTAAAAGACTAAAACAACCCAGCCCACCCCCATCCCTCAATAAATACCAAGCGCAAGGCGTGTTAGCATCAACTGGCCTGCTCCCAGCAGCCACTACTGAGCCAGTTCTTGGAACTATTCCAGCTGTGACAGCTTCCTGCACACAGGCTGGTCTGCCCTTCCTCATTAACCTACAGCTGTCAGTTTCACTTCCTATGGTGACTTCTGAGCCTGCAGAGGGCAAGGGCCATGCCCCAATCCCCAGGGCCACTCCCCCACCACCCCCAGCACCCCCTGCAACACAAAGCTAGGCCCAGAGAGCCATCAGCCATTTGTCTCTGCTCCACAGGGTTCAGCAGAGCCTCTGGGGCTTGGGCCATCAGCCAGTCAGTCAATCAGTCCCGGAACAAGTATTTGCAGATGCCTGAGGTGAGGAGCCTCAGAGTAAAGCCAGAGCAGGCTACCAGTCACGCCTTGGCTCTGTGTTCTGCAAATGTCAAGAAAACAGCAGCCGGTCCTCTGGCCCCACCAGGGATGGAGGAGGGTTTCAGCTAATTGTCCGGCACAAAGCCTATCAAAGGGAGGTCTGAGAGCCGGCACCACTCGGAGGCCGGGAGCTTCAGAGAACTGCTGCTATTTTTATTTTCCTTACTTAACCACAGGGAGGAATCAAAGCCCTGGTGGCCTGAGATTTTTCTGCCTGGCTTTATTTGTTCTTAATGTCAAGACTGGAAGGCAGCCATCCTGAAAAGCAGCAGGTGCCGCGCTCTTCCACTGGTGGGACACAGGAACACAGGAGTATATGGAAGGCCCTGCCAGCATGGACAAACCTGTGGTCCTTGCTAGCTACCACCCTTCTCCCACATTCCTGGGCTCACCTTGGCATTCAAACTTCTTGGCAGGCGTAGTGAGCAGCAGCTTGCCCTCCATATCTGGGGGTCCGGCACAGCGGGCAATGCCTGGTTCCTTGTAGCCAGTCTTCACCCAGCTGGAGAGCCAGCGAAGGTGGCAGTCACAGTACAAGGGGTTGGCACCAATGGCCCTGGAACAGAGAGCAGAGGGTTTCCAGTCTGGGGTCTTTTGCTCACGGGCACTTAGTCAGGTCATGCCAAGTCCACTGGGCACTTAGTCAGGTCATGCCAAGTCCCATTTTAAGTTCCCTGAATGTGCCATCCTCATTCTATTTTATACAAGCAAACATTTATAATGGGAAAAATTGAGGAACTAACATAGATCAGGGAGGGGGTGTTGGGATTAGAGCTGGCGCACCTGTCTCTGAAACCCATCCGCACTTGCTTTTCTTTTCTTTTTATTTTATTTTACTCTTTTTAAAAATAGTTTATTTATTATTTTTATGTTGTGTGTATGAGTATATTGCCTGCATGTAGTTAAGTGCACCAGGTTGTGCAGTGCCCGTGGAAGTCAGAAGAAGGCATCGATCCCCTGGAACTGCAGTCATGGGTGGTTGTTAGCCACCCTGTGGGTACTGGGACTTGAACCTGGGTCCTCTACAAGAGCAGTCAGTGCTCTTATCCACTGAGCCATCTGTTCAGCCCCTTATGTTGTCTTTTTTGAGATAGGGTCTTCCTGGAGTCCCAGCTGGCCTGGAGCTCCCTGTGTAGACCAGACTGGGCTTGAACTCACAGAGATCCACCTGCCTCTACTTTTCATTTATTTTTATTTTCTGTGTATGAGTTTTTTCCCTGCATGTATGTAGTGCCCCTGTACATGCAATGCCATGGAGGCCAGAAGAGGGCATTGTATCACCTGGAACTATAATTACAGAGAGTTGTTAGCTGGTGTGGGTTCTGGGAACCGAACCCAGGTCCTCTGTAACAGCAGCTGGTGCTCTTAATGACTGAGCCATCTCTCCAGCTCCTGTTTCTCTTTTCATGTTTAATTAAGCAAAAAACACACATGCACTCTTATCGTAAGCCTCTTTCACACGGTGCAGAATATCATCGCTGCTAAGTGCCCCTGAGCCATACACTTTACAAAGGTTAATTTTACATTCTCTAAGTTTACCTCAAGTTGCTTTTTTTTTTTTTTAAGGCACATTCCAGTGTTAGTTATAGGAGCACAAAGAGTTACAACTCCAATTCCCAACACAGTTGACTTTCGGCCTACTCATAGTTTCTGGAAGTTTCTCTCACAGATATAACTACAGATGCATATAAAGACACCTGCGAGATGGTTTATCACAGAAAAACTGATGCTATGGTTTGAATGTCCCTTCCAAGATGCATGTCAAAATTGTCATCAGGCTAGTATTAAAAGGCTGTCCTTTAAAACAGGGCCAGGCCAGGAGGGCACCGCTCACTCCACCAGGAGTAGACCAGCAGTCTCAAGTGTGGGCTCGTGTTTGGCCTCGTTTCCTCCCTGTGTGCATGCTCTCTTGCACTTCAGCCACGTCATCATCATGCTCCTAAAATCCCATGTGCTACATCCGCAGTACACCCTTTGCCAGTGCTCCCAACAGGGGGCGCGCTCAGATTAGCATGGTCACCAAGCTCATGTGAGCGGCCTTCCAGTCCTTCCCCACGTACATGCACGTGGCTTGTATGTGCTGTCCATCTTATCCGAGCAGCGTGCCTTGGAAATGGTCCAAGCTTCCATATAGAGATCTGCCTCATTTTGCCAAAGTGCTTTGTAGTATCTCTGGAAAGAACGGGCACCCTGTAGTTTAATGAGCACTTTCCCCATTGCTGGACACTTGTGGTTGTAATGGCTATGAACACTCTGGTACATGACTTCACTTTGACATGAGCATTCCTCTAAAACAGGTGCCTGGGAGTAGAATCTATGTCCCCTGCAGCTGTAACCACTAACATGGAAGACAGTCATCTGCATGCACCTGCATCCGGCTAGCCACTGACCTGTGTACCAGTCCTGTGGACAAGCTCAGAATTGTTCCTCTGCCACAGTGAGAGGTGTAAGATAGATAAGATGTGATTTTAGGGGCTGGAGAGATGGCCTAGCGGTTAAAAGCACCGACCGCTCTTACAGAGGACCCGGGTTCGATCCCTAGCACCCACATGGCCGAGAATCGTCTGAAACTCCAATTCCAGGAGAGCTCCAGTTCCAGGGGAATCCGAGACCCTCTTCTGACCTCCGCGGCATTGCACAACACGGGTGCACAGACTTGCATGCAGACAGTACATTCATACACATACAGAAATTAATAAAATTAAAAAAAAATTTTTTTTTAAATTAAAAAAAAAGATGTGATTTTACTGGAAAGAAGGGACTGGAATTCTTTGGCTTGGTAAATAGGAAAAGGATCAGTTTTAAAACCACAAGGTGTATGAGGTGCAGAAGAATGGATGCTCATTAGTTCACCAGAAGATGCACTGCCACTTCCCACCCGCTTCTGTAGTACAGAGGAAGTGGACACCCCCCCCCCCGCAAGATGTGCACAGCCTGATAGAATGGGCCGTGGCTCCAAGCAAGAATCCTCCTAAATAATCCTCCAAAATAGCCCAGCTGATGCTGTGTGACCTTATGAAACAAGCTGAGCAAGATCGAGTCTGCAGCCACCACAGCTGCTCCTGCCTGGGTGACCTTGGGCAGCTCACTTAGCATCTCTGGGGCTCACTTTATGATTCAATAAAGAGCCTGGGATCAAGAGGGGGAAGAGAGACAAGCACGTATAACCTGGAATGGGGCCAAGGGAATCACGTAGCTCGGAAAGCAGGCCAGGTGCAACCTGGACATGTATTTAATTTTCTATCCCTGTGTGCTGACAGCACCCATCCTGGCTAATGGGATGGGCCAGACAGTGTCCTCTTCCCCCAGAGCAGTACCGGAGCCTCTCAGACAGAGGAAGTTCAGAGGCATTGAGTTATCTGAAATCCAATGTAAAAAACAGACTTCTTAAGATAACAGGAAGTCAGCCATTAGGGTCTATTTAAAATGTTCACATTCACCAGATTAATGTTCAGATTAGGAAAAAGTACAATGTAACATAATGGTGCTATTTAAAAGATCAATACAGAATTTATAATGTATTTATACAAGGAGTGTATCCCAGTAACAAACAGGATCATTTGAGAAAATGGACCTAAGAATCTGAGGTCTTCCTGAGTGGGGGGCCCTTGATGTGACTCAGTTCCACCTCCCCCTCCCCCCAGAATGGCACAGACATCCTCTGTCAGAGGAGGAAAGCTGCCGCTTAGATGTAGGTATCCCTTCCCAAACGACAGACAGAAACCATGGGCCAGGCCAGGTGTGGTGGCTCATGCCTTTAATCCCTGTACTTCGGAAGCAAAGGCAGGTGGATCTCTGTGAGATCAAGGTCAGCCTAGTCTACATAGCAAGTTCCAGGCCAGGCGGTCTACAGGGAGACCCTGCCTCAAAACAACAACAACAGCAAACCATGGACCAAAGTCTCTGGAAGCTGTTCAAAACCATCTGGGCTTGCCTCACAAAGGGACTTGTTCCTGTCCTGGGCAGACAGTTGCACCTCAGTTTGACACTTCAAGCTGTCACTTTATTCAAGGCTGGCTTTCCACCTGAGGACCACTGTACTCTCTTCAGTAGTGCTTATACTCACTGTCATCTGGGACCACTTTCCCCAGTGGAAACTGATGTGAAGCACATTTATATATTTTAATCAAAAGCTTAAAAATTTAAGAAGGAGCTGGGCCTGGTGGTGCATGCCTTTAATCCCAGCACTCAGGAAGCAGAGCCAGGCGGATTTCTGTGAGTTCAAGGCCAGCCTGGTCTACATGGTGAGTTCCGGGACAGCTGGGGCTACAGGGAGACCCTGTCTCAAAAAGACCGCTTAAAAAAATCAGCAGGAGGATTATGAGATTCTGTTTCAAAGTACTAATTAATTAATTAGCTAATGTTTTGAGCCAGTGGGGAGTGGAGAGATAGGCCCAACAAAGACGTAGAGGAGGATGGGGTGGGGCAGCCAGCCCTCATCAATCCCAAAGGACTGTGGGTTGAGAACATACCCTAGCAAGATTATAAATAGCCCCATGTTCTTGGTCTTTGGCATAACTTGGACGTACTGAGACAGCAGCTGTCTGGTTTGCTTACGACAAACTATGCTCAGCTTCTATTCTTGGAGCCTGGCCTGGAACAACCTCTTAGGGTCTGAAGCCAGCATAATCCTCAAACTATAACACCCCCACCTGGGTCCCCCCAGCTCTCTGCCCAGCCCTCCCACCTAATCGTCTAGCCCATCCTCACCTGAGCCCTGAGCCCCCAGCCCTTTCCCATCTCACTCCTGGGCAGTTTGTGTGCAGCCCTGTCTCCATCTTCCAGCCCCAGAGGCTGCAGAAGAGGTTCCTTTAAGACAGGAGCTATTAAGCTCCAGGGCTGGGCTGGACACTAGCCGAGCCAGTTAGCATTAACTAAGAGAAGGCTGTCAAACACCTGAGAAGGGCACAAACCTTCAGCACAAGGAAGCACGGGAAGGAGAGAATCATCGTCCTAAAATAGAAAGAACTTTGCTTAGTGTAGTCCTTTCCAGTCTTCTCTCTTTCTCTCTCTCTCTAACAGAGTCCCACTATGTAGCCCAGGCTAGCCTTGAACTTGCAACCTCCCCAGTGCTGAGTTTACAGGTATGCACCACTGTGTCTACATGCCATTAATTATTCTGCATGTCATCAAATAATAAATTACAGTGCTATAATTATCATTAACTACTTACTGTTCCATTATGTAGGCATGGCATGATTTAATGATCATTTCTACTGAATTTTTTTTTTTGTCTTTTCGAGACAGGGTCTCCCTGTAGCCCCAGCTGTCCTGGAACTCACTCTGTAGACCAGGCTGGCCTTGAACTCACAAAGATCTGCCTGCCTCAGCCTCCTGAGTGCTAGGATTAAAAGCGTGTACCACCACGCCTGGCTTCTACTGAATTTTCATACCTACTTCTGTGTGAACACTGAAATACAGCTTTCTACCTGTAGCAGAATAAAGATAGCCAAACACAGGAATTTCACAATGAAGAAAGACACAGAATTGTAGCCATAAGCTCTAATAAGGTCATCCAGCCTCTTGTATTGTGACACGACATTGTCACTTACAAATGTGTTATATCTAATCATAGGTCTGAGGGTATGTGACCCATGGGCTGCAGGTGAGGCATGCCTGAACTAGTACACAGTAGATATCTAGTGATGGATAGATGGGTGTGGTGGTTTGAATGAGAGTGTCCCCCATAGGCTTTAAGTATTCAGACATTTTGTCTCCAGTTGGTGGCACTGTTCTTGGAGGTCTTAGAAGGTGTGGCTGTGCTGGAGGAAGTATGTCACTGGGGGCAAGCTTAGTGAGTTTAACAAGCCTTGCGGTCTCCAGTCTCTCTCTCTCTCTGCTTCCTGTGCTCATTGCAGATGTGACTCTTGGCTTGCTGTTCCAGCCCTGGCCACCATGCTTCCCACCACAATGGACTCTGATTCCCTGGAAACATCAATCGTAAGCTCAAATAAACTCTTCCTTTTATAAGTTCCCTTGGTCATGGTGGTTTTATCACAGAAACAGAAAAGTGACTAATTCAATGGGTGATGCTATAGTCTGGATCTTTAACATCCTTCCAAAACCCATGTGTTAAAGGCCTGGTCTCCAGCTCTTGTCACTGCTAAGAGCTGGTAGCACCTTTAGGCAGTGCGGCCTGGTAGAAAGATCACAGAGGACATGCTCTTCAAGGGAACACCAGGCCCCAGCCTCTTCTTCCTTTCTCTTCTCTTCCTAGAGGTTATGAGGTTAGCCACTTCCTTGGCCATAGGCTCCCACCACGATGTACAACCTCACCACAGGCCCAGAGCAGCACAGATCACCAACTACAGCAATGCCACAGAGATCAGAAGAGGGCATCGGATCCTCAGGAACTGGAGTCATGGATGGTTGTTAAGCTGCCATATGGGTGCTGGGAATCAAACTCTAGCCCTCTGTAAGAGTAGCCAGGGCTCTTAACCACTGAGGAGGAGGAGGAGGAGGAGGAGGAGGAGGAGGAGGAGGAGAAAGAAAAAGGAGAAAGAGGAGGAGGAGAAGAAGGATGATGAGGAGGAGGAGAAGGAGAAGGAGGAAGGAGGAAAAGGAGAAGGAGGAGGAGGGAAGAGAAAGAGGAGAAGGAGGAGGAGGAGAAGAAGGAGGAAGAGGAGGAGGAAGAGGAGAAGGAGGAGGAGGAGAGGAGGAGGAGAAGAAGAGGAGGAGAAGGAGGAAGAGGAGGAGAAGGAGGAAGAGGAGGAGAAGGAGGAGGAGAAAAAGAAGGAGGAGGATGAAAGAGGAAGAGGAGGAGGAGAAAAAGGTGGAGGAGGAGAAGGGGAAGGGGAGGAGGGGGAAGGAGAGGAGGGGGAAGGGGAGAAGGATGAAGGAGGAGGGGAGGGGGAGGAAAGAAGGAAGAATAATCAACCAACGATGTGGAGTATTATCCAGTTCTCATGAGGAAAGAGGCAAAGAAATTAACTGCACATTAAACCCCAAGTGGAGATGGAGTACTAGGGACTCCAGAGGTGGGCTGACCTGCAAGGATAAGACTGAGGCAGAGTACAGACCTGTGGCCATAGGCCAGGCCTTCGCAAGGGAGCTAAGGCATCCCCTGACAGCTCCTGCACCTGGTGGGGCCAAGCACGAAGGACCTTTAGGGAGCAGCATCTCCCCTGAATCTGTAGAGTTTGTAAAGGTTAATATCAACCCAAGGTGAGCTGACACAAATGACCAAACATAGGTGAAGACGAGCCTTCTGGGACTTTGAACTGGCAGGAACAATACACAACACTGCCTCTGGCTGGCCTTCATCCAGAGCCACCATCTCCAGCCCCTGCTGCCTCCCCCCCACCCAGCTTACCAGGAGTTTTCTATAACTTTATTCCCACAACTATCTCCTTTTTTTACAGACATTTATTCTCTCTCTCTCTCTCTCTCTCCATGCATGCACGCCACGGTGCACATGTGGGAGGTCAGAGGAGTCAGTCATCTCTTCCACCATGTGGGGTCCAGGATCAAAGTGAAGCTGTCAGGTTGGGGAGCAAGCACCTTTACCCACTGAGCCATCTCACTAGTTCCACCCACAAACTCCATTCTATTTGTAAATTGAAGTCCAGTTTTTTAGTACAGCACAGTGGAATTCTAAAGTCCCTTTGCAGGCGCAGCTTTTCCCAGGGCTCCACAGCACTCCCCGGATTCTGTATCCTCGGCCGGATTCTGCATTCCTGAATGTGCCTTTGACCTTCTTTCTCTTGACCTTCTTGCCTCTGTACATTTGCCCACTAGACACCCTTCTTTTTTTTTTATTTTATTTATTTCGGTATGTGTATCAATGTACTGTCTGCATGCAAGTTTGTGCACCCGTGTCGTGCAATGCCGCGGAGGTCAGAAGAGGGTCTCAGATTCCCCTGGAACTGGAGTTCTCCTGGAATTGGAATTTCAGACGGCTCTCGGCCGCCATGTGGGTGCTGGGGATCGAACCCGGGTCCTCTGTAAGAGCGGTCGGCGCTCTTAACCGCTAGGCCATCTCTCCAGCCCTAGACACCCTTCTAATCCCCATTAATGACACCATGACTTCCCCAGAGTTAGTCACTGCTTCTTCCTTCAAACTCTTTTTAATAATTCTCCGGCACTTGGCTTGTTCTCCTTACCCAGGTCATATTTATTGAGGCAACAGAGCAAAGAATAAGCAGAGTGAGGTGAGGTGATAAATACCTATAAATCCCAGCACTTGGGAAGCAAAGGCAGGAGGACCAAGAGTTCAAGGCCAGCCTCAGCTAAATAACAAGTTCAAGAGTAGTTTGGGCTACCTGAGATGATAATTTTTAAATTATAATAACAAAAACAAAAAATAAAAACAGTGAGGTTTGGAAACAGACACAAGTCAGTTCAAATCCTGTCTCATTTCTAAGCTTTATGACCTAGAGAAGCTGTTTAACCTTCTAAAACTCAGGACTATAAAGTGAAAATAATTAATAAATCCTACCACCTAGGACAAGGCCTTGCCCACTTCCATAGCAGACATCACTAATCAACGGCTGCATTCCTCTCTGGAATCTTTAGTACCTTGCTCAAAGAGATGGCACATGGAGTCAACAAGATACCACAGACAAAGCACATGGTACAGTGTTTGACTCAAGCAGATTCCACAAGAGTGCAACTTATTTTATTTCCTCAGGTCTAAGGTTGTGAGATGTACCACTGCTGCAGTGTGCTTGGGGAGGGGCAGGGAGGCATTGCCACCTGATATATGCACATCATTGTAAGATATACTCTGACTTTTCAGATTATGGCAAGTGAGTCTCAGCATTGGGGAAACCTAGAGAGATGGCTGAGTGAACTTCGAGAGATACTGCAGATGCTGAGGGCTCTCTGGCCCAGTATGTGTGCCCACTCATGCCCTGGGGGTAGAGTAGGTTCAGGGAAGAGGGTCCAAAATGTCTACCCACAGTCCACTGTCCATACACACTACCACAGTCAACAGTGTGCAGAAGTGGCAGGGAGACATTGTCTCTACACTCATCCTAATGAACTGCCATTTTCACCATCATCAGTGCAACCTAGGAATGCTGGTGGCTTAGCTGCAGTCACAGTGCTGGCCAACCATCTCCACTAAGATGTCTCCATTACCCCAGACAGAAGCTCCGTGCTCTTAGATCCTTGCCCCCGGCTCCTCTTGCTCCCAGCTCTTGGAGCCTATCTTTCTCCTTTTTGTCTAGGACTCTGACTGTCTGGATCCCTCATCCCAGGGACTCACACTTGGCCTGGCTCATTGTGCTCAGCATGTTTTCTGAGTTCGTCTCTACTGCAACCCCAAGAGAACTCCATGGTCCTCTTGGATATAGTCCACTGGGCCGCCTCACAGTGTGTTCACGCCTCTGCGGATGAGCTTGGGTCATTTACTTTGGGGCTGATTGGATAATGCCACCATGTGCGCTGGCGCAGAAATGTGTGTCTGAGTCTGCACTCAGCTTTTTTGAGTCTACATCTAGGTGTGGAATTGATGTTTCATGTGCTCATTCAGTGTTTAGCTTGATAAGGAATCAAGCCTAATGCTTGCGTGAGTGTGTGTGCGTGTGTGTGTGTGTGTGTGTGTGTGTTTGTACACCTACACGCTATGGGGGATACACTGGCTAGAGCAGGTAAAGGGTCCAGCAATCAACAAATTCTTGCTACCACCTGCTGAAGGACTGTTCTCCCTCACCATGGACCAATGAATGTGTAAGAGGTCAAGAAGGTGCCAGAAAAAAGCTTACAAACTCAATGTCAGAATAAAGGAAACACGTTGTGATAATCTGAGGAGCCGAGTCTCTCTTCCCTCAGATTACAAATTCTGTTTAAATCCAAAGAGGCCCAGAGAGTTGGGCTGGTATTACTCACAAGTGAGACAGAGATGTCACATCTGCAAAGATGCCCTCTTGGAGGGTGGAGACATCATTGCCGTGCAGAGACCTGAGGAGAGAAAAGGCTGCTGGAGCCCAGTGCAGGGAAAGGGTGGGAGGCCTAATGGAGGGGCAGCCAGGCCCTCCGCTGAGAATGGGCAAGCCATGGGTATCTGCTAGTGAGGAGATGGCCTTCATCTCAGAGACCTTGCTCATTGGCCCCAGGGAAGGAAAAGGGAGCCCATAACGAGTCTGCATTATTAGTCATCCAGTGCCCCAGCTGAGGACTCTGGTTTTGCCATCTGAATAACTTACGAACTGAATTTACATCATAAATAAGACATGTACACAGATAGACCCTAACTCATCCAGAAGTCAGAAGTAGATGAAGCTTCTTGTAAGGAAGTGAGCATAGCCAGCTTTAGGTAGGGCTGGAGGAATGTCTTCTTGACCCTGTTGGGGTTAGGAGCCATCATAACAGATATAAGAGAACACTTTGGTCAAAATTTCACAGTGAGAGTTTGTAGAAAAAATTTTGCAGGTTTCTGGAAACAAATGTTTTCAATCTAAACAGATGTCTGTTATGCAAACAAGAGCTCCCTTACTTTAGATACCCTTCCCTGCTGAACATATATAAACAAACTCAATATAGGGGTGACAGCCACCCCATTTCCTAGATTGTTTCCCATTCATAACATGGTTTCTGTAAAAAGGCTTCGTGAGAGTGTTCTGGGCTCTGACCATTGGACGCAGTGTCGGCCCGCTGAGGCTCAGTGGGAACGCCATTCTTGAGAATATTTTCGTCCCCAGGGGGTGTGGCTGGACATTGGGTGGGGCAGATTTCCTAGAAGAATGAATTGAGAGGAGACTTACAGCAGGCGCAGAGAACGGAGCCCCTGAAAGGCCAGAGGAGGGATGCACTGGAGGGCGTTGTAGCTGAGGATCCTGTGGGAGGAAAGGAAGAAGGAAGCCATGTCAGAGAGGAAGGACAGTTCCTACGCAATCCTATAAGCTGGGTCAGGGTCACGCTATTAAGTTGTTAAGAAGAATTTGTTGCCGGGCGTGGTGGTGCACGCCTTTAATCCTAGCACTTGGGAGGCAGAGGCAGGTGGATCTTTGTGAGTTCAAGGCCAGCCTGGTCTACAGAGTGAGTTCCAGGACAGCTGGGGCTACAGGGAGACCCTGTCTCGAAAAAGACCAAAAAAAAAAAAGAAAAATTTGTTTGAGATTCTGTTTCTAGAGCTCACATACTAACCATCTATCTCATAATGCTCCCAAATAAATGAATGCAGACAGGCAGATTAGCAGGGGAGATGATACCGCGATAGCCCCACATTGGACAGAGCACTGGATACAGGGGCAGAACAGGGAAGGAACCGCCAATGTGTACACAGCGGGGAAGGACCTCAGAGTAACTGTGCTGGGTAGCAGAAACCAAACAGAATAAGACAATGTGCTGTGATTTTACTTATGTGACACTCTGAAACATGTGGCCAAGAGAGGGACCCTCAGAGCTTTTGATTAGAGTTAGGGTTTCCTGGCCCTGTGCATATGTGAAAGTTTACCCAGATCAATACTTTTTTTGAGACAAGATCTTTCTTTTTTAAACATTTTTTTATATTTTTTTAACTTTATGTGTATGAATGTACTGTCTGAATGTAGGTCTGTGCACCCGTGTTGTGCAGTGCTGCGGAGGTCAGAAGAGGGTGTCAGACTCCTCTGGAACTGGAGTCAAAGACAGCTCTCAGCCGCCATGTGGGTGCTGGGGATCGAACCCAGTCCTCTATAAGAGCAGTGGGCGCTCCTAACCGCTAGGCCATATCTCCAGCCCGAGACAGGATCTTTCTACATAGCCCTGGCTAGTCTGATACTCATGATGTAGCCTATGCTGGCCTTGAACTTATGGCAGTCTTCCTGCCTCAGAGGCCTGAATGCTGGGGTTAGAGCAGTGCGCCATCATCCTGGTTACCAATTCTACACTTTAATAGGAGGTATTCATTGCATATTAATTATGCCGAAATAAAGCTATTTTTTTAAAAAATAAGAGAAGCTAGCTGTCTGTAGCAGAGGAAAGGACTCGGCTGTCCCCTCAGCTGTCAGATCACTTAGGCCAGCACTTCTAAGGCTTGGCACTGTTGGCAGCTGGGCCTGTGGGGCTGTTCCAGGGGCTCAAGCCTCCCTGGCCTTTGCCCACTACATGCCAGCCTCACCTTCCCTTCAAAGTGTGACAACACAGGATCCAGGGCCGAGAACACCATTCTGGGCCAAGGTGGCTTCACAGTCAGGCTCATAGAAGCCTTTCCATGGCTGAGTCTCAACAGGGAGGAATACGTAAGTGGCCAGGTTGTTATGAAGATTGGGAAACATGGAGAGCTGACTAGCAGATGCAGGTGGAGGGCCCAGAGAGGTGCCCCCTGGCTTTAGCACATTTGGCCTAAGAAGCACGCAGGGAAAGGCCTCAGTTCCTGGTATATGATGTGTGATTCCAGAGGAGGGAAGGGGAATGAGATGCAGCCTTGGGCACCAGGCAACATGAAGGATGCTGGTTAGTGCCTCTAACCAATGGCTTGGAGTATTACTACGGGCACCATGGAGTTTCTTAGGACATATACATAATTTTCAGAGGCTCTTTGCTCACAGCACTCAGAGCGGAACACTGTCCTAATACCCTTCATAGTGGAGTAGATAAGTATAGTATGGTCCCCAGAGGAACATTACATGACCGTGGACATGGACACCCAGGTGTGTGTACAGGAACTGATCACACAGACCCAGGAATGTTAAGTAAAAGAAGCCAGACGTAACAGCCTCTATCCTGGATGGCTCAATTCATATGAGGTTTAAAGTGAGCGAAATGAAACCATGTTGTTTAGAAATGCATTTTCGGATGAAAATGTGACAGAGATCAAATAAGCCATCCATTAGAAGCAGAGCTGCTTTGAAGCGGGGACAGGACGGAGGGATAAGGACCAGGAAGGGCCTAGGGGCGGTCCCGAAGGTGCTAACCTTCTATCTTGATTTAGGTGTCCATACTGTGCTAGCTTTAGGATGACTTGCTAAATGGCACATTTATACTTTCTTCACTTTTGCATAAATGTGTTAGATTTCACAGTGAAAGTTGCTTCTTTTTTTTTTTTTTTCCACTTGCTCGTTCATGGTTAAATGGCCTAGAAGTGATAGGAGGTATTTCTCTAGACGACCTGTCTGGGGCCACTCTCTGGCATGTAAGAGATCTGCATGGGGTCCCGGTGAGTAACACCGCACCTCCCATGTGCCAGCCCCACCCTGCAGACACTCACAGTGTGGTCAGCTGACTCATGTTGGTGAAGGAGGAGTTGCTTAAGGAACTGATCTTGTTGTTGCTCAGGTCCCTAGAAAAGGCAAGAATATCAGCGTTTGAAAGAAAGGCTCGACCCTGGCTCATTCCAGGGCCTCAAGCCTTTCCCACCATCTGCCCTGGGCCCTTCCCCTGCTGGGCAGCCAAGACTACACTGCTCTGGTGTGTATGGCAGGCATACTGGGTTCACAAATGGCTCCTGAACTCCCTGTGTCCCTTCCCTGCCTCCCACCTCTCCTCTAGCACAGAAGCTCCCTCCACGTGCACTGACCACTAGCTACCTTCCACGCCAGGACCAGTGGCCCTCTCTGGCAAGCACTTTCCCTGGCTAGTGCACTAACTCTCTTACCTATGAGGCAGAGGGCAAGCCCATTTTTACAAATAAAGACCCAAGGTCTCCAGTGTCCTAGTGATGAATTCACCCAGGGCAATCCAGCGGGCCAGAGGAGGGCCAGTCCAAGCCACTGTTACTGTAAGTGTTCCCACAGTTACCCACCGTGTCGGGTGCAGAAGACCAAGCACTCCCTCCTACCTAGCCTGGTTACGTATATGCCTTCGTCTCCCATGGTCCCATCACTCAGTCCCTAGGCACCAGGCCTCAAGATGCACAGGCCCCACACTGTACTCCTTCAGTCCATTCTGGGTGTCCACAGTGACCCCTGGCTCCTGTCCCTGTTTAAAGCTGATGGCACCATTTCTAAGGCCATTGTCTTATCTTTTCTCCAGAACACTCCTCTACCAGGAGCCCCACAGACACATGATAGAGCACAGCCTGGTGTTTCCTGGCCCATGCAACCTGGGATTGCCGCTATGGTCCACTCATTGATACCACAACCTGAGCCTCTGTCATCTTCCACACATGTCCCTTCTCCTCACTTTCTGCCCACATCCACCTGCAGGTTTTTTTTTTGTTGTTGTTGTTGTTTTAGGTCCTTTCAAGACAGGGTCTCCCTGTAGCCCCAGCTGTCCTGGAACTCACTCTGTAGACCAGGCTGGCCTTGAACTCACAAAGATCCGCCTGCCTCTGCCTCCCAAGTGCTAGGATTAAAGGCGTTCACCACCACACCCGGCTTCCACCTGCAGGTTTTACAAGACCCTCCTCTTACCAGCCTCCACCTCGGTTCATCACGCCCTCCTTACAGCCAAGCCTGCATCAGCTCTGTCTGTCTGGGACCCTACTGCTCCCTGACCTAAGGAGCTCCCGCCCTCTTCCTTCACTCTCCCTAATCATCTCCATCTGGGCAAGAACCATAACCATCAAGCCTTCAGATCTACCTGCTGTATGCAGTCTTGGCTCTCAAATGTTATTAAGTGTGCCTCGCCTTCAACACCCAGTGGACCTTTCTCTAACAGAATTCCAACTCCTCCTGCTGTTAGAGGCCTACTTATTTTCTTGTGAAGGGGAAATGGAGGTATTTTGACCCTAGAGATAGAGCGGTGGCCTAACAGAAACAACTAGCCTGACATCCCCGATCTGTCTCTCCTTTCCTCATCATGTGTATCTGGGCCACCGGCAGAGCTCAGGCCACAGAAAGGCCAGGGAACTTGTAATATGAAATCTCTTTCTGTGGTGCCAGCCACCGTGTCACCCCATTCCACCGAACCACTCAAAGAACACTGGAGGGCACTGGGCAAAAACAGATAAACTGGAGCTTCACAATGCTATAAGTCAGCATTACTCAAAGTAGCCAGGCCTCGCACTAAATGTCCCCAGCCGATGGCTTCGCTGTTTTCATTCCAAAGTTTTCTCAACTAAGGAAGAGGCATGTTGACTTTGCTGGACGTTCCTTGTCTAAGAACAAAATCATCAAAACTGTTCTCAGACTGACACTGACACCCTGGCTGAACTTGCCCAGAGCTCTGTCAGACCACACTATGATAGTCTGTTCTCTGGCCTTCTTTTTGATAGAATCTGGCTAATGATCAGATAAAGACTGTTGAAGAAAGATAATAATTATGCTGGAAGGCTAAGAGGAATTGACCTTATTATCCAGAGGCTTAGCCTGACAATTTCACAGCGTGGAAAGGGTGGAAGGTGGTAATAACAAAAGCAGGTATCAGTCTAAGATGTGGATTCATAGCTGCCTTGTTTTGTATTTGCTTTGAGAGCTGAGGTTGAACAGAGGGGCTCCACCTCACTCTCTATTCACGCCTGGCTCCTTCCTTGCTGGGATGACCCACAGCAACAATAATTATCAACCTGTAGGGAGGTTTGGGGAGATAGGGCCAGGAAGCATGCAATTCCTATTTTTGACCACTAGATGGCAAAACAGCTCCTGGGCACAGGTGTTCCCCATGGGAAGTGGTGTGTGTGTGTGTGTGTGTGTGTGTGTGTGTGTGTGTGTGTGTGTGTGTGTGTGTGTTGAGGGGAGATGATGTCATAAACAGGATCTCCCCAGAAATGGGAGATTCCTGGAAAGCTGGGGCCACGGAAGTTGAATGCCAATGTCCCTCTGTCCCCTGAGACACGATCATCAAGGGGCTTTGATACTCACACAAGCTGTAGGTACTTGAAGGTAGACAGCTGTCCTGGGACCAGTGTGAACTGGTTCCCATCCAAATATCTAAGGAAAGAACACAACGGCCTGAGCTCTGGTCACACGCATTTACATCCACAGCCCCCATGCATTCAGACACTAAATCCCATAATCCAGTCAGTGATAATATGTGATGTTTGCCCCGGGGCTAGTGAGCAAACGAAGGGACGTGGAGAAGGCAGTAGGACCTCCAGGCATCTGGTGCTCTTGGACTAGCAACTTCATTAAAGGGATGATGGCTTTATGATGGTAAAAGAGCAGGAAACAGATATCCAACAAAAAGGGATTTGTCATCTAGGTCAGAGTTGCTTCAGGTAACAATCATTGTGTCAGCAAGATTCTTCCTGATGGAGACATTGTCAACTGGCAAAAGTAATGTTATTCCTTATTTAAAAGTAGAGCCCTCACTATGGGGACTTTGTCATTAGGTAACCATAGAGAGGGGACCCAAAAAAGGTTGAAGCCTTCTTAGAGCCTACTGGAAAGGGCAAATCTTCCTTCCATTCAGCCAGAATCCACTCTTGGGTACCTCCTCCTGTACCAGGCCTACACAGAGGGTATGAGCCTAGAGCTACTCACAGTTCCGTGACATTCTTGGGGATGCCCCTGGGCAGAGCCTTCAGGTGCTTGTTGCTGCATCGGACCACGGTGTCCAGACAGGCACACTCCTGGGGGCACTGTGGGCGGGGCAGGCAGCCTCCCTCCTCCTGACCTAGGGAGAAAGGTGTGGCCAACTGCCAGTGAAGGGCCCGGCTTCTCACTGGAGCTTCCTGCAAGGCAGGGCAAGGCTCTGGGGCCCCTCAGACCAGAAACCCCTCTCAGACACTGCCCTGACTCCTAATAAGTCTCCTTTTTTGGCTATGTAGCATTGGCCAATGCTACTAGGGCTAAACACTTCTTTTTTTTTTTTCAATTTTATTATATATATTTTTTGTAGAAGATTATCAAATCTAGACCCGTGTCCCCCACCCTATCCCCCCACCTCACCAGAGCTCATACATTCTGCCAAACATGCTTTTCATCTCTTTCTCAGTCTTTCTCAATATTCTCCACGTGGAAGTTGACTGTTTTGAGCAGAAGTTGCTAAAAGCTTCTTGAGCAATTTCCAGATTAAAACAGATCTGGAATAACCTCTTCTGCCTCAGATCCAAGGGACCCCAAACAGAGGACAAGGACACAACCACCACTTCATGAACCCCTAATAGTGCCCGCATTGTATCGATCATATTCCCCTTCACAAGGCTGCTGCCATCTCCTAGGAAGCTCTGGCAAAGGCCAGCGTCAGTACAGTGCCTGGCCCATCACCCTCCAGATAGACTGGGTAGATGACTTTCCACTTCACTGGTATCTGGCGAGGGGGAATGGTTGGCTTGTCCTCAAGCTGACAGGCACCTTGGAGCCATTGATTTGGCTGATGCAGACCAAACATCATGCCATTTATCCATTTGTTTCTCCAGTAAAGATCACTGAGACCCTCTGTGAGGCAATTTTTCTTCTGATTGGGTGCAGCAAAGGTGGTAAAGAGCCATGGTTAGAGTTGTTTTTGTTTTTGTTTTTGGTCTTTTCGAGATAGGGTCTCCCTGTAGCCCCAGCTATCCTGGAATTCACTCTGTAGACCAGGCTGGCCTTGAACTCACAAAGATCCGCCTGCTTCTGCCTCCCAAGTGCTAGGATTAAAGGCATGCGCCACCACGCCCGGCTACAGTTAGAGTTGTTGAGGACACGAAGAGGGAGTTAGTGTGCACACTGTGGAGACGGCGACTCAGTACAGGCACTGCATTATAAATAAAGATGAGCACACCCAAAACTTCCCATAGTATATATGCTACATGCACCACTTTTAGAGGGTATAGCAACTAAGGCCAGAGTGGCTAAGTAACTTGTGCAAGGTCCCCCAGCCTGGAAGGTGGCATCGGGACTGGGCTCTAAGCAGGCTACGTCTGGAAGCTGCCCTCCTGACCGCTAGAGTCCACCACCCTGTAGTGGCAACATATCAAAAAAAAAAAAAAAAAGGTCCCATCTTTTCCCCTCTAGGAAGTTATTCTGGGGGAGGAATCACTTTTGTTCAGGAAACACAACGGTGTTCCTCGCAGTACAATGCATAATTGACACTGGGACAGTTAGCTAAATGCCAAGCCACAGGGGTGGCTCGGTGAGGCCCTCCAGACCCTGGTCCCTTATGGTGAAAGTTTTTTGCAGGAGGCTTGCAAAATCCTGAGTGTGTCCTCATGTGCATGCAGACACACAGTAAGATCTGGAAAACAGCACTGTGGAATGTTGATAGACGCTGCCCAGGGTGATGTTTCTAGTTCCTAGATTATAAAGAACAATACGGTATCACCTTTGTGTGTGTGTGTGTGTGTGTGTGTGTGTGTGTGTGTGTGTGTGTTTGTGTGTGTGTGTGTAGGCAGGCCAGAGGACAACCTGGGGTGTTATTCCTTACCCTCGGCCTGCCTTGCTCTTTCAAAGTCTCTCTTTGGCTTTGAACTTGCCAAGTAGGGTAGGCTGGCCAGTAAGCCCAGAGACCTTCCTGTCTCTCTCTTCCCAGCACTGGGATTATAAGCACAAGCTACCCTGCCTGGGCTTTGTTTAAATTATTTTCATTTTATGTGTATGAGTGTTGCCTGCATGTGTGTAAGTGCACCCATGTCGTGTAATGTCTGCAGAACCAGAAAAAGGTGTTGGATCCCCCTGGAACTGGAGTTACAGGCTGTTGTCAGCTGCCATGTAGGTTCTGGGAATCAAATCTGGGTCCTCTGCAAGAGGAGCTGGTGCTCTTGAGCACTGTGCCAAATCTCTTTGTTTTTTAACATGGGCTCTAGGGATTAAAGCCAGGATTTCGTGTTTGCAAGGCAAGTGCTTTTACTGATTGAGCCATCTCCTTAGCCAAAGCAGATGGTTTCTTTTAATTTTTAAAAAATTTTATGTATATGAGTGTTTTCCTGCATGTATATAAGTACACCATGTGCATGCAGTGTCCTCGGAGGCCAAAAGAGCGCATCAGATCCCCTGGAACTGGACTTACTGTTTTTAGCTGCCATATAATTACTGGAAACTGAACTTGCATCCTCTGCAAGAACAGGAAGTGTTCTTAACTGCCGAGCTGTCTCTCCAGCCCCCTGACTGCTTCTTAGGTAAAACAGCATTTTCACAGGCCAGTCAGTAGCAAGAGAATATGATCAAGATGTACAGTTAGGTTAAGAATGAGAACTAAGCTGGGCGTGGTGGCGCACACCTTTAGTCCTAGCACTTGGGAGGCAGAGGCAGGCAGATCTTTGTGAGTTCAAGGCCAGCCTGGTCTACAGAGTGAGTTTCAGGACAGCTGGGGCTACAGAGAGACCTTGTTTCAAAAAGACCAAAAAAAAAAAAAAAAGAATGAGAACTAATAAGATCATTAACAGTTACATAAATTGTCATATAATGTATGTATGGTGATTTTATTTTTCTCTTCCTTCTTTCCTTTCCTTCCCTTCCTCCCCCCTCCGCTCCCTCCTCCCTCACTTCCCTCGGCCTTCCCTCCCCTCCCTCCCTTCCTCCTTCCTCCTCCTTCCCTTCCTTCCTCTCCCTTCCTTCCCTTTCCTTCCCTCCCTCTCCCTCCCTCCTCCCTTCCTTCCTCCCTCCTTCCTTTCCTTCCTCCCTCCCTCCCTCCCTCCCTCCCTCCCTCCCTTCCCTAAACTACAGGGTCATGCTATGGAAACTTGGTTGGCCTAAACCCGTGATTTTCTGTCTCCCACCGCCTACATTGTCCCATGCCGGTGGGTTTGTATGAAATTTAAATTCCTTTATATTTTAATAGTGGGAAGCAAAATTGTTCCTAGAGAATCCATTGATTTTGTTTGGGGAGCCATTCTGACAGCCTTTCTTGGCGTGAACATTGAGGCCATCGCCCTGGGGGAAACTCCCCCTATGGACGTCCACATGGCCCTAGGCGATGGGGTAGTCGTAAGGCATGAAGCACATCGGCGCCAAGTGGAGAACAACAAAGGGGATACAGAAAGTGGTGTACCAGCATCCAGCAGCAGAGCAGGTTGGGAGCTGATGTCAGCCTGAAAGGAGCTCCCTGTGGGAAGGAGATCCCTGCAGGAAGGAGATCCCCGTGGGAAGGAGATCCCCATGGGAAGGAGATCCCTGAGGGAAGGAGATCCCCATGGGAAAGAGATCCCCGTGGGAAGGAGATCCCTGAGGGAAGGAGATCCCCGTGGGAAGGAGATGCCCATGGGAAGAGAGATATCCCCGTGAGAGAGGAGAAATCCCCGTAGGGAAAGAGATCCTGCAAGCTGGATCTAGGAGACCTGGAGAAGAGAAGACCTCCCCGTGGGAAAGGAGATCCCATGGTGGGAAGGAGCTCTTATGTTTGGTACAGGGGCGTGCTGGAGCACTATGTAAGAACAGGAGACACCTCTGCTCAAACTCAACTTCCACGGGTGAGAGAAGATTGAGGAAAGACGGAGAAAGAGAATGAAAAAGTCAATGGTATTTTGGGAGTCACGCCAGTGACGCCAGTTCCCTCCATGCTGTGCTAATCAACTACTGCCTCCAGGTCCTGCCCTGATCCTGCCTGGTAATCCAATGAGTATGAACCGTGAGCCCAGGGCATGTGACGGCTAAAACGTAAACCCTTTCAACTCCCCACAGATTGGTGTATGGTCAGACCGCTGATTGTGTGTCAACAGCAATAGGAGAAACCAGAACAGAAACAATTGGGTACCCCAGAGAGGGGGTCATATTGCTAGTGAGCGAGACTGACAACTAAAAATGGTGTTTTTGGAAAAGGCTTGATAAGGAGGCATTGGAAATTTGGGCATTGGTGAAAATCATGTGAATGCCTAAAGAGTGTTGTTGGACTATGGAGCTTGGAGGTCCAGTTTGTTGCGATTAGTCAAAGAAGTCGTAATGAAATACGAGAATGGCCTAATGTGCTTGTGCAGTTATCTGCGTAGTGTGTCGACCAGGGCAAGCCGAAATCACTCAGGAGACGCTGTAATTAATCATGTGAAGAGATTCTAGTCAGCTAGGGGGCTGACGAATCAGCGTAAGTATACAAGAGAACCAGAAAATGAAAGTGAAAATCTTTGAAATTGTGCTGGACAAATTGTCGATGGTTAGCTGGGGCTGAAAAATCAACTCTTGTAATAGATACACAGAGAACCAGCATCACTAAGTGGACACTCTCTGGAAGAAAGAAATTTAGTCTTCAGGGTCAGCAAAGCAGGCAGACCTATGATTCCAGAAAGTTGGCCGTGAAGAGCTCCATCTCTCAGCCGAAGAACAGAGAACTAATGGTAACAGTGTAAAGCGCCATATGGTTCGTCGTTAAGGTTTGAAATTTGAGGGGGTCGACAAGAGAGCAGCCGAGGCTGGCACTGGAGGGTCAGGAAAGACCGATTGGTGAAAGTGCACCTCGGTTGCAAGTGAAGACCCTAGAGTGCGGAAGGTCAGGAGAGAAAGTGTAGGCTTTGCATGGCACAGAGAAGGTGCAGAAGAGAACATATGGTGAAGGTGCTGGCCGGCAGTTTCAGTGGGTGACCCCAGCTTTTTGAGATTGCCAGGGGGGACCATGGGAGACCACCAAGAGTAGCAGCAGTGTTGGTGAATGAGCTGGCCTGGGCCACTGGTAGATAAATGTTGTGTGCCAAGGACAGCAGAGTTGGAGAGGGGGAGCTGCTGCGGAGCCCTTTGGGCCCAGAAGATCGTGAGTGAAACCCAGGTGTCCAGCCTGTGAGCTACTTGCTGGACTTAGGTTTTTTGAGTGTGCCTGATTTCTCCCTGTTGAAATAAGACAGTATTTATTTGGATTTTACAGCAGCCCACAGTTTTAAGAGACTTTTAAACAGACTGTGAACTTTTAGTGTTTGTACATTTTAAGGACTGTGGCTTTTAAGGTTGTCTGTCTTGGTTGTGATTAATGTTAACATCATACTGTTGGGGTAAGACTGGAAGGTTGGTGGTTTAATCAGTGATGTGTTTTGTGTGTCAAGTTGACAAGAGGGTCAAACTTGCTGGATAGCTTAGTGTCACTTGACACACCTGGGTTGAGGGAGCCTCATATGGGGGAATTGGCCCCATTGGATGGCCTGTGGCCACATCTGTGTATATTGTCCTTGTATGGGTCAAGCAGTTGGGAGGGTCCCGGCCCCAATAGTGGTGCCATAAACCCACCTGGGCTGGTTGGTTTGTGTACAGTATAGAGAGGGCAGGCTGACATGTGGGGAGCAAGTCAGTGAGCATGCACTCCTCCACGGCCCTGTGCTAAGCTCCCTGCCTCCCAGGTTATTGCCCTGAGTTCTGCCGCTCGGGTTCCCTGATTATGAACTGAGCCCAGGAATTGAAGCTGAATAAACCTTCCCCCTCCCAAAAAAAAGAAAAAGAAAAAAAAGAAAAGCTGTGAAAAGAGATATGCATGAGCTCTGGTGGGTGGGGGAATGGGAGGACACGGGTCTTATATTTGTTATAAAAAATAAAAATAATTTATGTGAAAAAAAACAAAACAGGGACACCTTGGGCTAAGAGATGGCTCAGTAGTTAAGAACTTTTCCTGGTTTGGCAGAAGACGTAGGTTCATTTCCCAGGACCCAGACAATAGCTAACAACTGCCTATAACTCTACTACCAAGGGATCTGATGCCTTCTTCTAGCCTCTGAGGGCACCAGCATGTACACTGTACATTATACACTTGGCACACACACTGACACATAAACCTATAACAATAAAAGCTTTTTTTTAAGGCGTGCCACCACCCAATACCTGACCGAATTAAGTTTTTTTTTTGGTCTTTTATAGAAATTTTTTATTTATTTTTGTATGTGTATGAATGTACTGCTGAATGTAGGTTTGTGCACCTGTGTGTCGTGCAGTTTGCCTCAGAGGTCAGAAGAGGGTGGCGGATTTCCCTGGACTGGAAAGTTAAAGACACGTGTCTAGCCGCCATGTGGGTGCGGGATCGAACCCGGCGCCTTTGCAAGAGTGGTAGGCGCTCTTAAAACTGCTAGGCCATCTCTCCAGCCTAAAGAAATTAAATCTTAAAAATAAGCATCACAGGGACACAACTGTGATGGACTTTGCTTTGTTGTCTCCCAGGAAACTCTGTTTCCAGCAGGAACCTCAGTGTGTGATGCTCAGAAAGAATCAAAGGAGGAGCTAAATCCTGCTCATGGAGAGGCAGAGGGAGAGACTGAGTGTGGACAAGACACTAGAGCACAAAGTGACAGGTTCCCACATATGGGGTATGGGACTCAAGGGGATCCTGCTGCATGTAAAGGACAGGGTGGCCCCATGAACCAGAGCATGCGGGAACAGCCAGGAGCTGGTCTCTGGGTTAAACATTTACATAAGAAAAACAATGGAGAGTGATCCCACTGCTCTCAGTGATAGAATAAGAGGTAATGTCTACCTCCTTCTACCTATGTTTTCCCATTAAAAAAATCTTAGATGGGCTGGAGAGATGACCTAGTGGGTTAAGAGTGCTGACTGCTCATTCTTGCAGGAGGACCCGGGTTTGACCCCAGCACACCACATGGTGGCTACCCGTCTTTAACATCCAGTTCTCAGAGGAATCCGACACCTTCTTCTGACTCNGATGCTTTTTCAGTAGATTCCTGGAAGTATAGTGATAGACAATAACGGTATCGACCTTGTGTGTGTGTGTGTGATGTGTGTGGGGGGTGGTGTTGGTGGGGTGTGGTGTGTGTGTGATGGTTTGTGTGTGTGGATGTGGGTACACAGGATCCAGAGAAGACAACCTTGGGTGTTATTCCTGTACCCTCGGCGGAGAGATCGGCCATCATGTGGGGGCTCTTTCAATCTCAAAATCTTTGGAGCTTTGAACTAATCCAAGTAGTGTAGGCGGCGCAGGTTAAGAAATCCCAAACCCTCCTAAGGAATCTCTCTGCTTCCCGAAGCACTGATGAGGATTATAAGAAACACAACTAGAGAAAAAGCACCCGGTGCCTGGAGGCTTTAAGGTATTAAATGAATTTTTGTCGATTTTATGTGGTCTAAGTGGTAAATGGCGCGGGGTTCATAAGGGTGTCGTGTGCAGCCGGCCTTTCGTGTAATGGTCTGCAGAAACCAGAAACGGTGGTTGGATCCCCCGGGAACGGGGAGTGTACAGGCTGATTGTCAGCTGCCAGGTAGGTCTGGGAAGCAAATCTGGGTTCTCGGGGGAAAGAGGACTGGTGTCGTTGAGGGCCTGTGCCAGAATCTCTTATGGGTGTTGGTGGTGAACATGGGCTGCATAGGGATTAAGGGGGAGGGAAAGAGGGAAGGGGAGGAGAAAAAGAGGGGAAAGAAAAAAAAGGAATTTCGTGTTTGACAAGCAAGTAGGCTTTTACCTGAGTGGAGCCATAATCCTTAGGCGCAAAGCAAATGTATGCTTTTAAATAAGTTTTTAAAAAGTTTTATGTATATGAGTGTTTTTCCTTCCTGGCATGTATATAAGTACACCAGGTGCGTGCAGTGTCCAGGGAGGCCAGAAAGCGCAGTCAGGATCCCCCTGGAACTGGACTTACATTTTTATCTGCCATATAATTACTGGAAACTGAACTTGCGAATAAACGCTGCAGAAGACGAGGGAAAGTGTTCTTTAAACTGACACGGAGCGTCTCGGTCCAGGAGGGGCACAAACGCAGTGAACTTACTGTCGTGGATAAGGGGTGTACAGCAGGGAATCGAGGTGTATTCAACAGAGGACAAGTGCATATAGACAAGAGAGATGATGAATACACAAGATGTACATTTAGAGGTGTTAAGAATGAGGAACAAGCGGATTTTTTTTTTTGGGCTTGAAGGGGGGTTGGCGCATAGCGAAGAGCGTTTAGTCCATAGCGGGAACATTGGGGGATGCAGAGGCCAGGAACAGATCTCTGTATTCAAGGCCAGCTGGTCTACAGAGGGAGGTGTTCAGGGACAGCTGGGGCGAACGAGAGAGACCTTGTTTCAAAGAAACCAGAAAAAAAAAAAAAAAGGAATGAGAGAATAAAATAGAGATCATTAGGACAGGATTAGCATAAAATTGTTCTAGTAATGTAATGGCGGGTTAACTTAATTCTAATGTTGCTCTTGTCGACTGGCTTTCCTTTCCTTCCGCTGGTCACTCCTCCCTCCTGTCCGTCCGCTACCCTCCCTTCCTTCGCCATGAGCCCGGGGTCCTTCCTTTCCAATATCTTTCACGATCCACAAATCCCTTCCTCCTCGCCGTCACACGGCCTTTCCTATCACCGCCCCCCTTCAACTCTCGTCTTCCTGGTCCTTGTTCCTTCCCAGACCCTCACCCCGTGGCCCCTCCCTCCTTCCCTCCTCTCCCTCCCTCCCTCCCTCCCTCCCTTCCTCCCTCCCTAAACAGGGGTCATGCTATGGAAACCTTGGTTGCCTAGAACCCTGATTCTTCTGTCTCCCACCGCCTACATTGTCCCATGCCGATGGGGTATTGGTTATGAAATTTAAATTCCTTTATAATTTTTAATAGTGGGAAGCAAAATGTTAAGCCGAGGGAGCTATCGCATTATTTTTGTTTGGGGAGGCGCATTCTGACAGTCCTTTCTGGCGTGAACATTGAGGCCGAAAATCGCCCTGGGGAGACTCCCCCTGCGCTCCAACATGGCCCTGAGCATGGGGTAGTCATGAGCTGAATCACATCGGCGCACAGTGGAGAAACAAAGCAAGGGATACAGAAGTGGGTGTAACCAGCATCCAAGCAGCAGAGCAGGTTGGGAGCTGATGTCAGCCTGAAGAGGAGCTCCCTTGGGAAGAGATCCCTGCAGGAAGGAGAATCCACCGTGGACAGGAGAAAAGTCCCCATGGGAAAGGAGATCCCTGAGGGAAAGAGATCCCCAAGAGAAAGAGATCCCCGTGGGAAGGAGATCCCTGAGGGAAGGAGATCCCCGTGGGAAGGAGATCCCCATGGGAAGGAGATCCCCGTGAGAGAGGAGATCCCCGTGGGAAGAGATCCCGTGGAAGGGATCCCTGTGAGAGAGAGAACTGTCCCGTGGAAAGGAGAGATCCCTGGTGGGAAGGAGCTCTTATGTGGTCAGGGGCGTGCTGAGAGCATATGTAAGAACAGGGAGACCTCTGCTCACACAGCTCAACTTCCGATGAGAGAAGATATGAGAAAGACGAGAAAGAGAATGAAAATCAGCATGGTTTTGTGGGACACGCCAGTGACCCAGCATTCCTCCATAGCCTGTGCTTCAACTACTGCCGTCCAGGTCCTGCCCTGATTTCCTGCCTTGTATCCATGAGTGATGACCCTGATGCCCAGGGCCATGAGCTGCGGAAATCCGTAAACCCTTCAAGACCTCCCCAAAGATTGGATGTGGTAGAGCTGATTGTTGTCAAGCAGCAATGGACAGAAAACCAGAACAGAAAAAATTGGGTACCCAGGAGTGGGGTCATAATTGCTAGGCGCAGAATCTAGACACTAAAGTGGTGTTTATTGTAGAAGGCTTGATAGTGGAGGCATATTGGAAATGTTGGGCTTGGGAAGATCATTGAATGCCTAAAGGATTGTTAGAACTGTGGAGCTTGGACCTTGAGCAGTTAGTTGCGATTAGGCAAAAGGTAAGAAAATACGAGAAGGCGCCATTGGCTTGTGTTCCTAGTCTAAAGGGAAGTGAATCATCAGGCGTATCGTGAGGTTTCAGTCAGCTGGAAGCTGAGAATCACTAAGTAACAGGAGAACCCAGACTGATGAAATACTCTTGGGACAAATTGATCTGGTCTAGTGGGGCTGAAGCAATCAACTGTAAAGTACACAGAGTACCAAAAACGAATACATCTTAGAATGTGCTAAATGCATGTGCTGGGGGAAAATAACTCCTCTGTAAGTAGAACACAGGAGAACCTAGCATCCAGAAGTGGAGCACTCGTGAAGAAAGAATTTCATCTTCCAAGGGTCAAAGCAGGCAACAATGACCAGCATGATGACCATCCAGCCTAAGACAGGAGCTAAGTGAACGATGAGCCTATATGGTTCGCAAAAGGGTTAGTTGAAAGATTTGAGGGGGTCCAGAGAGCAGCCGAGGCTGGCACTGGGAGGTTCAGGAAAGACCATTGGTGAAGTGCACCTCGGTTAATGCAAGTGAAGACCCTAAGTGGTGCAAAGGGTCAGGAGAGAAAGGTGAGGCTTTGCAGGCCCAGAGAAGGGTCGAGAAGAGAAAACATAGGTTGAAGGTGCTGGCCGGCTAGTTTCAGTGGGTGACCCCAGACTTTTGTAGATTGCGCAGGGGGACCATGGGACGACGCAGCAAGAGTAGCAAACGCATGTTGTGTGGAATTGGAGCTGGCCGCTGGGCCTGGTAGATGAAATGGTGTGCCAAGGACAGGCAGAGTTACGGAGAGGGGGAGCTAGCGCGGAACCCTTTGGACCAGAAGATCGTGAGTGAATCCCAGGTGTCCAGCCTGGCTACTTGCTGGACTTAGGTTTGTTGGAGTGTGCCTGATTTTCCCGTTTGAAATAAGACAGTATTTTTTTGGATTTTACAGCACCCACAGTTTTAAGAGACTTTTAAACAGACTGTGAACTTTAAGTGTTTGTACATTTTAAGGACTGTGGGCTTTTAAGGTTGTCTGTTTGTTGTGATTAATGTTAACATCATACGTTTGGGGATAAGACTGGAAGGTGGTGGTTAACAGTGATGTGTTTTTGTGTGTAAAGTTGACAAAGGGTCAAACTGTGCTGGATATGCTGTTAGTGTCACTTGACACACCTGGGTTGAGGGAAGCCTCATGGGGGAATTGGCCCCATTGGATGGGCCTGTGGCCACATCTGTGTATTATTGTCCTTGATGGGTCAGACAGTGTGGGAGGGTCCCGGCCCCAATGAGTGTGTGCCAGTAAAACCCCCTGGGCAGGTTTGGTTGTGTACAGTATATGAGAGGGCCAGGCCGACATGTAGGCTGGGGAGCAAGTAGTGAGACACACTCCTCCACGGCCCTGTCTTAAGCTCCTGCCTCCCAGGTTCATTGCCACTGAGTTCTGCCGTCGGGTTCCCTGATGATGAACTGAGCCCAGGAATGTGAAGCTGAATAAACCTTCCCCCTCCCAAAAAAAAGAAAAAGAAAAAAAAGAAAAGCTGATGAAAGGATGAATGCAATGAGATCTGGTGGGGTGGGGAATGGGAGGACACGGGTCTGTATTTTGTTAAAAAATAATAAATAATTTTATGTGAAAAAAACAAAACAGGGACAACCTTGGGCTAAGAGAAGAGGCTATAGTAAGAACTTTTCCTGGTTGGCCAAAGACGTAGGTTCATTTCCCAGGACCCAGACAATAGCTAACAACTGCCTATAACTCTACTACCAAGGGATCTGATGCCTTCTTCTAGCCTCTGAGGGCACCAGCATGTACACTGTACATATATACACTTGCAAACACACATGACACATAAACCATAACAAATAAATCTTTTTTTTAAGGCGTGCCACCACCGAACACTACCTACTGAAGTTTTTTTTTGTTTTCTTTTAGAAAATTTTTATTTATGTTTTTGTAATGGTATGAATGTACTGCCTGCAAGTAGGTTTGTGCACCTGTTGTCGTGCAGTATGCCGTCAGAGGTCAGAAGAGGGTGGCGGATTTCCCTGGCACTGAAGTTAAAGACAGTGTCAGCCGCCATGTGGGGTGCGGGATCGAACCCGGTCCCTTTGCAAGAGTGGTAGGCGCTCTTAATAACTGCTAGGCCATCTCTCCACCTAGAAATTAAATCTTAAAGAAAGAAGATCAACAGGGACCAACTGTGATGGAACTTTGCTTTGTTGTCCCAGGAAACTCTGTTTCCAGCAGGAACCTCAGTGTGTGATGCTCAGAAAGAATCAAAGGAGGAGCTAAATCCTGCTCATGGAGGGCAGAGGGAGAGACTGAGTGTGGACAAGACACTAGAGCACAAAGTGACAGGTTCCCACATATGGGGTATGGGACTCAAGGGGATCCTGCTGCATGTAAAGGACAGGGTGGCCCCATGAACCAGAGCATGCGGGAACAGCCAGGAGCTGGTCTCTGGGTTAAACATTTACATAAGAAAAACAACGGAGAGTGATCCCACTGCTCTCAGTGATAGAATAAGAGGTAATGTCTACCTCCTTCTACCTATGTTTTCCCATTAAAAAAATCTTAGATGGGCTGGAGGATGGCCTAGGGTTAAGAGCATGGACTGCTCATTTTACTTGCGAGAGGACCCGGGTTTGACCCCAGCACCCACATGGTGGCTACACCGTCTTTAACCCTCCAGTTCTCAGAGGAATCCGACACCTTCTTCTGCCTCCAGTCCACGGCATTGCAGACATGGTGCACAGACCTACCATGCAGACAGAAAATTCATACATATAAAGAAAAACTTAGAATACATGACCCATAATGATGGAAACAGAGTTTTACAGGCTCATATGAACCTACAGCAATAGTGTCAGCATGCACAAGACCCATGCAAACTCGAGTAGACAAAAACCCAGCACAGAGCTGTGGAAATGGGCAACGGGCCCAAATCTTAGTTGAAGAACTATTGGCAGCTGATTACTGCTGGGTGAGGAAGAGCTGATCTTCTTAAAGGGAATGACTTTAGATAGGCTGACTAGACCCCAGTGGATGAACTTGCATCGAGGGTCATCCTGGGACACTAGCTTGACATGATTGGCCTTAACACAAATGACAGAATGTCTGAATTCCAGTGGGGCTCTGGGAGGGTGCCAATGGGGAGGGGTATAAAGTTTATTAAGGTGTTCTCTATGAAACACACAAAAATTCAACTAAAAGCGTGTGAAAAAAAGCCTAGGTACATTATTGGCCTTATAACTACACAGAGGCTCCTCCAGACCGCGGTGGGAGGTGTCCTGTCCCTTCCCCAGGGGTCCATAGGGTGCGACTGCCTGCCTCTTCTGTCCAGCTCCACCCTTTCCCTGCTGCAGGACCCGTGGTGACCCATGAGTTACCTTCCTCACACTTGAAGTCGGGGAAGGCCACATCTTGCAGGGGGATCTGCCGCAGGAAGTCTGGGTTCTGGCAGCGTGGATTCCCTGTCACGATCTTCCTCCTCCTCAGCCAGTCACCCAGCCAGGCTAGCTGACAGTTGCAGTTGAAAGGGTTGGCCAGGAGGTTTCTGAAAGAGGTAGGGCATGTGGTCAGGACGATACTATGCCCATCTTAGGGGACTTGGCAGGGCCTTCTCCTGTCCACATACTGGCCACAGAGCCATCAGATGATCCTCTCAGACAACTTACAATTACCTAGATAACCAGTTTTGGGGACTGAGACAGAACTAGCAGCGGAAGCCATATTTCAAGGAACCAGAAGGACCTGCACTTCCTCTGAGAGAGTTCTTCAAGCAAAGACCCAAGAAAACCCATCTCCTGGGATACCGAGCAGGCTTCCCAGGGCCCAGAGCCAGCAGTCCACATGTCTGGAAAGACCGAACTCACAGTGTGGACAGGGCCTGGAGGGTGTCAAAGGCTCCAGGGGAGATGGTGGTGATGTGGTTGTCATAAAGCGACAGGAGCCGGACGTTGCGCAGTCCTGTGAAGCTGTCATTGTGGATGCAGCTGATGCGGTTGTTCCTCAGCATCCTGGGGAGGAGGGGCAAAGGGAGAGAGGAGAGAGAAACCTTTGAGGACTTGCCTCAGCCCACCTGGGTATGTAGTACCAGCCACTGCCTGCTGGTTTACCATACTTCCTCAGAGCCGGTCAGCTGTCTGGGAAGGCGCAGTGCAGGAGAGTGTCTCCGCATCTGTGCTCCCGTCACAGCTTCCTTCCCTGACTCCAAGGTCTGAGGTACCTCATAGCTCCACCTCTCCTCTCCATCCTACCATCACACCCTGCAGCCCACAGTCCCTCCCCTAACTCCCAGGGCCTCTCACCATCCCCAGACCACACTGCATTCAATGGCCAGGGGACACATCACTGTTCAGCTTAAAGCCCATTCCTGGCTTCCAAACTGCTCATGGATGAAGCCAAAACTTTACTATGACTTTTGAGAGGGCATCAGCTAGCCCCAAGCCACCTTCTCAGACCAGCACATGCATGCCCAGCCCCCTAAGATGACTTTCCAGAGTGTCTTTCTCATCTCTGGGAACACCCACCATTGCTCATCTTCCAAGACCTGTTCAATTCCCACCCCCACCCCCCAAAATGAAAATGAAAAGCAAACCAGTGCAGGACAGGCACTTCCCAAGAGAGATTAAAATGGTCAGAAACAGTCACAAGACATGTTTAGACTGATTGACCAGTAACCAAGGACACCTAAACAACTCTGAGTTTCTGCCTGTCAGAACGAAGAAGAATTTAAAGCATAATCATAATGCCATCTTCAGCCAAACTCTGAGAAGAACGGGTACTTCCACCCCTGGTTGACAGGACAGTGACCGGGGCCTCTCGGATGTGTGTGTTTGGTAAGTCGTCTGAGGATCTCTGCAAAGTTTCTTTCTATTTCCACAGGCTGGTCCACTTTGAGGATTTCATCACAAGGAAGACTCACAGATGCACACAGAATTTGGAATGAAAGTGATAATCACAGCAGGGCTCAAATCACAGAATTAAAATCAGCTTACGTGCCCAATAATTGCATATAATTATGTTTAGAAGAAATTTTATGATTTAGAAAGGAGCTCATGTTTAAGGAAAAGAGGTTACTAAACAAAATTTATTATAGAATTCTACTAAAATATATCTGGGAACTGGGCATGGTGGCACAAGTCTGTAATCCCAGGAACTTGGGAGACTGAAGCAGGAGGAACACAAATTCAAGGTCAACCTGGGTTAAACAGGGAGCCCTGTCAAAAAAAGAGGAGGAGGAGAATGAGGAGGAAGAGGAGGAGAAGGAGGAGGAGGAAAAGGAGGGGGGAGGAAGAAGATAGAAGAGGAAGAAACATTAATAATCTCTGTGTGTGCTTTTACATATTTCAGCTGTACAGAATGAACAGTTTCTTTTTTTAATTTATTTTTGTATGTGTATGAATGTACTGTCTGCATGTAGGTTGGTGCACCCATGTCGTGCAATGCTGCGGAGGTCAGAAGAGGGTGTCAGATTCCCCTGGAACTGGAGTTAAAGACGGTTCTCAGCCACCATGTGGGTGCTGGGGATCGAACCCGGATCCTCTGCAAGAGCAGTTGGCACTCCCAACCGCTAGGCCATCTCTCCAGGCCCCCAGAATGAACAGTTTCTAAAGATTCCAGTGTAGTGCAATGCCTTTAGTAACAATACTATATTATTCACTTAAAATTAAAGATTTGGATCTTATGTTAGATGTTTGTATTTATTATTACTATATAGGTATATGTGTGTTTGTCTGCATGAGTTTATGTGTACTAAGTGCACAAGTACCCATAGAGGCCAGAAGAGGGCATCAGTTCCCCTGGAATTTGAGTTACAGGTGGGTGTGAATCACTATGTGGATCCTGGGAACTGAACCCAGATCCTCTGCAAGAGCTGTTAGCACTTGTAACTGCTGAGCCATCTCTCCAACACCCTTGTTAGATGTTCTTATCACACTAATGATAGTAAAGAGGTTTGGAATAACCTTCAGAGAGACAGGATAAATATATTGCATAGACTGTGATGATAGTTGCACAGGTCTTATCTATATCGGCCCGTGTGTATGCTCACATTTGTACCTGTGTGTACAGCATGCTCGTAAGGTTACAGGTATATGTAGATATCTATATCGGCCCATGTGCATGCACTCGTTTGTACCTGTGTGTATTGCATGCTTGTAAGATTACAGGTAGATGTAGATAAAAGATGGGAAGGGCAGCTGTTTGTGGAGTAATTGACACTGCTGCTGGAGTTCTAGGTGTTTCACTTCCTGTGCTTCACGGCCCCTCAGGAGCTCTTGCCGCCTCTGTCCCAGCACTGACCTTTCCCAGGCCCCTCTGCTCCTCTCTGAGTTTCCATCAGAAAGAACACCGGGGACTGATTAGTTCTCCCACAGCACCCAAGAAAAACCAGACAGATGGAAGGGAGCGGGGGTCAGTCAACCAGGAGCAACCTGGAAAAACGGCCAGGCTGGGCTGCAGAGCATTGATCGAATCTTCTTTTTTGCAAAACAAACAAAAATCCACAGCTAGCCTTACCCCACACACATTTTATTTCACAAATACCACATCATGAGCTCAGGAGAATGTACAACGTGCTGTGTTCTGGGACTGCGATCTGAGCAGGTGGCTTCTAGAACTACATTTTCTAGTATTTTGGTCACTTCCATCTACAGCTATTTATACTGAAATGAGTTGAAATTAAATATATTCCACAGCCACAGTGTGGCTCCAGGTTGGACAGCATAGATAGAGACCATATGGGGAACGCGATGGGGCAGACAGCCCTTTCTGCTGAATACTGAACATCTATGGCGTCACCTGAAGAGCCAGCATTGCCTGGGTGGAGGGGCTCCCTGCAGCAGCCATGGAGCGGTGCCCACCCCAGGATCCCAGCAGCTGCCCAGGCCTGGAGAGCTCCATCTGGCTGTGAGTCTGAGTCCAGAATTCCCAGGGGCAGTTCAGCATCCCTGTCTACACCAAGTCACCTAGCACCATCCAGCCTGTGGTTGCTCTGATCACTCCTGATCATGTGAAGTGTCCCCCGTGGCTGTGACCACAGGTCAGTTTATCCCTTCACCAGGAACCAGCCCACATTCCCAAAACACAAGAGGTTGGGCCTCAGCACAGTTCATTAACACGGGATCATTTGTCTTACTAGTCAGACTCATGATGCCCTCCACCCTCCTGCAAGTGGGGGCATGCAGAGAGATCACCTCCCACCCCCTGGCCCTTTCCCTTCAGTGCATAAGCCATCCTGCCCACTCACAGGGTCCGCAAGCCATCCAGACCACGAAACATGCCACTTCGGATAGACTCCAGCTGGTTGGCAGTCAGGTGCAGCTCACTGACAGAAGCAGCTCCCTCAAAAGCTCCGTCTTCTATTTCTGACAACTTGTTGTTGCTCAGGTTTCTGGGAGAGGAGGCAGGGGAGGACTGTCAGTCCCCTGTATCCAGGAATCCTTCCCTCCCTTCCTGTGCCCATCACTCCCATACACAAGAACCCTCACCCTGCCCCATGTGGGTGCTCTCCACCACAACCTTTTCCTTTCCATCCTTGACAGGCATCCTGACAGGCACCTTCCTACCAATGGGCAACTCACATTTTCTTCAGATGTGTAAGTTTCTTAAACATCCCAGTGGCCTCCAGGATGGAAATCTCGTTGTTGTTCAAACGTCTGTAAAAGACAAGGGACAGAACAAACACACCAATAAATGGTGGAATTAAAAGTGCTTTTCATATTGAGATTATGGGCCACAAACAGAAGGTCAACTGATACACTTTCCAAGGAAGCTGGGCCTGGCACTGTGTGGGGAGGAAGGTCAAAGGACAAGCTGGGTTGGGGGTAAAAGTGCCTGCTGCCAAACCGGACAACTTGAGTTTGGTTTCTGGAACCAACATGGCAGAAGGAAAGAACCAACTCCCAAAAGTTGTCTTCTGAGCACATGTGCACAAAATAAATAATGAAAGTTTAAAAAAAATGAAAATGTGCACAGGTAAGAGATAGCTGTGTGTAGCAATCTGTGTGTACACACACCGCACACATTCAGATTTCAGGTAAAGGAAAATGATAGTTAAGGGGTAGCTTAAGCCCCAGCTTTAGGTCATGGACCCCTGTCTCCTTAAAGAAGGCAGAAATGTCCAAGAAACATCACCCCTGGTTCAGCCCGGTGACCAGCCCTGAATGGCAGCGGGTCCTCAAAAGAGGCAGAGGCAGGAGCCATGAATAAAGGCTACATCCTCCCAAAGCTGATACACTCCAACCGGTGCCTACCATACCCCCTACCCCCATGGAGCTGGCTGAAGCCCCAAGCCATCCCAAGACAGCTAGTGGGTGCCAAGGGTAGGGAAGGTGGGCAGCAAAGGGGCTCACATCTCAGCCGTGGACTGGGGGATGCGCTCAGGGATCTTGGAGAGCTTCAGGCTGGAGCACTCCACCACGCTGGCCTCACAGCGGCACTTGTGTGGACAGGCCACGTCGCTGCTGCACTCGCTATTCAGCTGGTAATCCTCTGTGCCTGTGGTGAACGGGCAGTGGGCTGAGGGCCTGAGCAGGCTCCAAGCAGCCAGGTCCTTCCAGGGCTCCCAAGCCACCACCCCCCCAGGCTGGCCTGGGCCTCCCCTCTCCTACCTGGAATGAAGTACTGCTCTTTGGCTGGGGAGGGAAGCAAATGTACCATGATGTAGGAGCAGCCAAGGTAGCCCCATAGCCCGTAGAAGGTACCCCAGGAATGCAGCTAGGGGCCTGCCCAGGGCTGCCCCGTCCCCACCCCAGCCCATCTAAGTGTCAAAAATCTTACTCTGCTGCAGCGGCACAGCTAACTAACCCTCTCACTTGTGGTGGCACGGGCAGCACTATGCTGAATTAGAGACAGCAATGGTGCAAGGCTGGCGCCACACCCCTGGATCAAGATCCAGTCTCAAAACTGACCCATACTGCCCATGGCCGGATGTCAAGGGGACTGCACCTGCTGAGGCCTGGAGGAGTCCCCTACCTCATCGAGAAACTTCTCAGGCCTTCAACACAGTGATGCACAAAAGAGCTGGCCTGGGAGCAGAGGGGTGGGGAACTCTCCCTCTGGTGCTTCAGCGAGCCCACCACCCCCCAGGCCTCAGTAAAGTGAAGGGTGAGATAGAGGAATCCCCCATCCCAGTTGAGTGAGCACCCCCAGTGGGCTCTGAAGCGCTCGAGCGCACACCAACAGGACGTATTCCTGGTCCTTGAGTCACTCAGTAAAGTGAAGGGTGAGATAGAGGAATCCCCCATCCCAGTTGAGTGAGCACCCCCAGTGGGCTCTGAAGCGCTCAAGCGCACACCAACAGGACGTATTCCTGGTCCTTGAGTCACTCGAAGGCATACAGGTGGCTACTACCTGAGCACCGGAACTTCTTGCTCTTGATCTGCCCGATTCGTTTGTTGGCAAGGCGCCGGGGGCTGGCACAGCGAGCCCCACTTGTCTCAATTGGGTTGGTGCGTAAGAAGTCTGCCAGCCATTTGAGGTTACAGTCACAGATGAAGGGGTTCTGAGCCAGGTGCCTGTCCAAAAGGACAGATGGGTCATCAGAGACCAGAGCTGCCCACCAGTACCTGAACAGGCTTTGTAGCCAGCTGGGGCTGACCTGGTGTTGGTGGTCTGAAGCCCAGGGCTAACCACATGAGAACGTAGGGTGAGGAGCCATCAACGTGTACCCCTCCATCCGTGGAGAAATCCTCCAGCCCACCACAGCACAAGAACCTCTAAGGCCTGCACTTTTTAGCGGAAAACGAGCTTGGCGCAGAGGCAGCCATGCTCTGCTTCACGCCTCTGTGCTACCTCTGCCAGTCCTCTCTTGTTCTTCGCTGGAACACCTCACAAGCAAGAGTGGATAGAAGAGGAACCCAGAAACTGACACAGCTACTCATTCCCTCCAGGTAAAGAAGCTGAGGCGACAGAACACCATGCCACGGCTGATGGGCCTCCTCAGGCATAGCCCGGGGTCTGCCTCTCCTGCAGCCTTGGCCCAGGGTGGTAAGGCTGGTGCTGCCTCTCTCCCAGCTCTACTGGAACCACTCTTCCCAGCCCAAGTGACAGTAGCGCCTCTCCCTGATCAGTTTCCAGATATTTCATGACCTAGGGAAAGCTCAGGAAGCAGCCAGGTCTGGGGAATTACTGTCACCAGCAGGTGATAAGGTGACAGAAGATGTAACAGTGGTAACTGCCACAAGCGACGAAGGCTTTCCACTCACAGGTCCCGACCATGCCAGCAGGTCAGACCCAGGACTTCTGAGCCACACCACTGGTAGGCCTGGCCA
The DNA here is from genome assembly GCA_009823505.1 of Rhizomys pruinosus. Lineage (NCBI taxonomy): Eukaryota > Metazoa > Chordata > Mammalia > Rodentia > Spalacidae > Rhizomys > Rhizomys pruinosus. The sequence continues at coordinate 896,622 of VZQC01009903.1, forward strand.
CCTGCATCTGGACCACCACTGGCCTGGGCATGTCCTGCAGGAACTGTCAGTGCCAAGCCGACCAGGGAAGAATATCCCCCACCCCCGTCCCTGCTGCCAGCCCTGAAGCAAAGTTTATACATAGACTACCTGGCAGGGGTGGTGGTACAGGCAGGGCCACCTCCCATGACATGGGCACTTACCCATCGAGAACCAATCAATCAGGCTATCCCGTTGGCCTCGGCTCAGCCCCCCTGCTAGGGACTACAGAGCTCTCAGGACCCAAGCACAACTCTGTCCCAGGGTCTGTGTCCAGTTCAGTACAGACTTCGGCTGCCCCCTCCCATCCATTGCCTCCTGAGTCTGGCCTTCCGGTGCTGTCTTGGGATGCCAGCAGGGGTCTGCGCTGGCCCAGCTTTCTCCCCATTGCTTGCCTGAATCCTGGCTCCTCTCAGCTCTATCAGGTAAACCAGCCCCCTCACTTGTCTCTGCAACTTGCTCAGTGCTATTGACTTCCCAGGCGTACTGGACCACCTGGCACGTGGCAGGATTTGGGGGTGCCTGTGGGGCCTTCCGGCTTCCCCTCACCTCCCTCTATATGTCCGTGCCTTGCCGCTGCAAACTGATGCTCCTCTTTACACTGCCCTGGCAAAAGCCTTTTTCTGGTCATGGGACAGCTTAGCCTGTGCACAGCAGAATGTGTAGTTTTTGAGAACAGACTATTTGGGTGCAAAACAACCCACAAAACTTGAGTGGCTCACAGGGATAAGCGGTTTCTATGCACTTAAGTTTGGAGACAATTAGATTTTGGTGTGTGTGTGTGTGTGTGTGTGTGTGTGTGTGTGTGTTGCTGGGACTGAATCCAGGAACTCATGCACACTAGGTAGGGCTCTACCCAGGAGCAACACTCCAGCCCCAAACTGGAGGTTTTAACAGTTGCAAAGGCAGGCATCCAGGGAGGACAAAAGGACAATCTCTGGTGTTAAAGGCATGCCCATATGGCAATGCAGTGAGCACCACAGACACTCTGATGGTGGAAGGATAGGGAGACAGGGCTGAGTCTTTTTACATTAAGGAGCAGCAAGAAGTCTCTGGGGACAGATTCTCCAATCCGGTTAGGGAGGTATAGGTTGAAGCCACAGTGAGACTCCACACCCATGGGATGGTTACAACTAGAGGATTTTAAAAGAATGCAGGATGTTGGTGAGATTATAGACACCCCTGACACCTCATAACACACTGCAGGAGGGACTATGAGAAGTTACAGCCGCCGTGGGGACCCCTGGAACATCCTTAACAAATATAAATTTATTCTATGACCCAGAAGCACTGTGGGAAATGGAAACACTGATCCATACGTGAGCTGTACACCAGTGTCGACAACAGCAGAGCTCACGATGGGTTCAGTGTGAATGATGACCAAAATGTGCTTCAACCCAGAGGGTAAAAACATGGCCTCTCTGATGCAGCAGAACATCATTTTTAGCAGTAACAAAAGACACTTCTCTGTCTCTGTTTTGTACACATAAAATCAAGGATGAAACGTATAAGACAGATGAACTCTGAAACACCAGACTAAGTGAAAGAAGTCAGCCCCCAGAGGTCACAGACTGTATTATTCCACTTTGTGAAATGACCAGAAAAGGGTAATCCAATGCCCAGAGCAGAAAGTGGACTAGTGATTGCCAAGGCTAGCCTGGAAATGGCCTGATAACAAATGGTCACAAGGGACTGGGGGGACACTGATGGAAACCTTCTAAACTGGATTGTAAACAGCTCTGTGAATTTCCTGAAAGTTACTAGATTGCTCACTTAGAACAGGAGAACTTTATGTACTTAAGTTATACCTCAATAAAGCTGTGTTTGTTTCTTAGTTTCATTTTAGACATATCCATTTGTTGTCCTGACCTTGAACTCTTAGTCTCAAGAGATCAGCCTCCTAATTGGCTAGGACCATAAATATGCGGTATTTCATTTTGTTTAATATACAATCTCCTGGGGCTGGAGAGATGGCTCAGCACTAAAGAGCAGTGGCTATTCTTGCAGAAGACCCAGGTTCATATCCTAGCACACACATGGTGGCTAACAACCATCCATAACCCTAGTTCCAGGGGATCCAAATCCCTCTTCTGTCCTCCACAGGCACCTCGTGACACAGGCACACTTACATACAAGCAGACATAACACTCATAAACAGAATAAAAATAAATTAAAAATATTCAGTCTCCTGCAAAACTACAGCAGAATCATTTTGATGATTCAGACCACTTGGCATAAACGGAACTATGGACGAATCAAAAAATTCTTTCACTTAACATAGTGTTTTGGGGTTCATCCATCTTGTATGTTTTATCCTTTCGTCAGTGAATCTACTTCTGGACTCAGCCAAGAAGTTGGGCCAGTCCAAGTCTCTAGAAAGAGTTCTGCTGTACCTTGGATTTACAAATCTTTTACTTTGGCCCAAATCATAGCTCAGTTATTAATACCAGCAGGTGCTCGTGGAAATCTAGCTTTGGTTTACAGCCTTAAAGCTGGGATCTGTTCCTCCCAGAGAAGAAAATTGGGACAGCTGATTTCTCAATCCAGCAGATGGTGTCTGATAAAGCCTGCTTTATGAGGAAAATCGGGGCTGATAGGCCCCGCCTCCACAGGGTCACTGTAATAATGCATGCACGAAGTAATTCATGCGAGGAATTTGAGGCCCTCCGTCTGTCTCTGACTCTCAAGGCTTCCTGTATGCCCACAGCTATCATGTCTCTTTAGCAAGCTTCTGTCAGACTCTGTCAGCTGCTGAAAAGAAACACCTTGTCCATGTTTCCCGTAACCTCTGATTCCACACGCCTGCTGGGGTTCCACATGGACCACATCTTCCTCTCACTGCCTGGAAGTAAATTAATTAGAAGTCGGGCTGCAGACACATGAGTGCGCTTAATAAGTTTGTCCTTGTGGCTGATGTCCCTATGATGTGTGGAGTTCCTGGGGAGCAGGTGCCGTACCTTTAACTCATCCCATTCAGAATCCACAGAAAGGCTTGTCTATGATGGGCAGTGCCCAGCAGAGGGACCACCCCAACCACAAAGGCCATGGTGATGACAGCACTCAGCACCCATTATGCCCACCTGGCACACATCCAGCCAGACCAACAAGTAGGAAGAAGGAGACAGAGTGCCTAGGTCTAACCAGTCAGTAGGTATCGCCCTGTGTAGAAGCACTCCAGCCGTGGCCTGAGGACTCTGGATTAAATACTAATCGAAGCAGCATGATCAAGTGCGGAACTCTGGAATTCCAATGCCACCACTCCAGGATCCTCGTTCATTGCTGGGACAGAATATATATATGCTGGAGTGTCACCAATGAACAAATGACAAGAAGGGAAGAGATGAGGAAGAGTCCTTGTGGACTCGTGTACTGAAGGCACAGTCCTCAGAGGGTGGCACTATTTGGGGAGGGGTGGGACCTACATGGAAGAAGACCATCAGGCCAGGTGTGCGCCACCACGTGGTAGCACACGCCTTTAATCCTAGCACTTGGGAGGCAGAGGCAGGCGGATCTTTGTGAGTTCAAGGCCAGCCTGGTCTACATAGTGAGTTCCAGGACAGACGGAGCTACAGGGAGACCCTGTCTCAAAAAGACCCCCCCCCAAAAAAGAAGACCCTCACTAGGGTTGGTCTCTGGGTGTGCCTTTACTTAAAACTTGAAAATTACATTAATTAAGTAATTTGTGGGAAGGGGCACACATGTCATGCAATGTGTATATATGGTATGTGTAGTGTGTGTGTGCAGGTCAGAGGGAAATTTGCAAGAGCTGAGTCTTTCCTACCATGTGGGTCCCTGGGACTGAACTCAAGTTGTCAGGTTTGGTGGCAGGTGCCTTTACCTGCCAAACTATCCCAGCGGCTTCCTGGGGAGCTACTTGTCTCTCTCTCCCTATCCTGAGGTGAAGCTCCTTCCCGACACGCTCCTATCTCCATGACATTCTGCCCAAGCACATGGGGCCAGGTCATCATGAACGGAACCCTCTGGAACAGTGGGCCCAAATAAATCCTTCCTCCTTCTCCATTGCTTACACGGGGCATTTTGCCACAGCAACAGGAAAAGAAATAATACACATCTAGAGGTGAAAAATGATGTAAGGAACACATCAACAAGTATCAGCCAATCCTCTTGCGTAGGCCACATCAAATCCTGATTCCAACACAGCATGAATAACATACAGAACAGGGAGAAGTTCAAACACTAATTTGGATAATAAAGCTATCAAGGAATTAGTTAAGCTTTGGGGTGCAATAATAATAATCTTGCAGGTTTCTGTTCATCTCCTGGTATTGAGGATGGAACCCAAGCCCTATGCAAACTAGCTGAATAAACTCCGAATACACTCTCAGCTTTATCTTTTAAGAATGCCTGTCTTTCAGAGATATAGAGGCAGTGTGAACACAGAATGACCGGCATTTACTTCAAAACAGTTTGGGTGGCATGGAAGAGGGGGAGGTGGAGATGAAGCAAGACTGGGCGGGATAAAGATGAAGATGAAGTGCTAGGATTCACTGGACTGCTTCTAAGGTCATGTGACTTTCCGCAATGGAGTGCGACCAAGAACTAGACTTGTTGCTCTCCAGTTTCTGTTTTCCATCTGATCTGACACTGCCACTTGCACGATATACTATTATTTTATGGCCTGCCAAGAATAAAGAACGTTTTTGATTAAATGATATGTCATCCCTGAGAACACATGCCCTGGTTTCCCAGCTGTTAATGTGGAAACAACTAGAATTAATGGGCACAGTTATCATTGCCGTTAATTAAGTGTAGCTGGCATTTGGCTAGCATGTTTGGGAGCTTAATTCTATACAAACATTGTTTTAATTCATCATAACAAGTCTATGAAGACGTCTGCATTTTGGATAGATGGAAGGGAGGCCCAGCAGAGCTCAGTAATGTGCCAGAGCCGCCAGTCAACTAGAGGCCTCTCTGGGATCCCACCCAGGATCACTTATGTAGGCTCTAGATGGGGAGGCCACTTCAATATCTATGCCAGGCCAAGTAGGGAAGCTACTTGGACCTGGGGGCCATAACCATTCTTGGCCCCCCTGGGGGGGGAGGGAGAGGAGGAGGGGTACTCACAGAGTCTGGATGGCTCGCAGGGAGGTGAAGGTGCCCTTAGCGAGACTCTGGATCTTGTTGTCGTACAGGGAGAGCAGTGAGAGATTCTGCAAGTCTTGGAAGGCATCGGGCCGGATGCAGTTGATCTTGTTTGCATTCAGGAGCCTATTGGGCAGAGCCAGAGCAAGAGGTGAGGGAGTGGCAGAGATGAAGCCCTCGTGTCCAGCACGTATATCCTGGCCGTGGGCATTGCGACCTCAGAGAAGAGCACACAGGGCAGGCCTGGCACACCGGCCCTCCACGGGCCACTCCCCTTGTCATTTTCTGGCTGTGCTTTGGGTCTGCAAGTCTGCTTCAGGACAGCATGGTGGCACAGGGCCTCCTCTATTTCTTCTTGCCAGAATCCTGTGGGGTCCCCATGCCCACACAGTTGACAGGGGTATTTGGAGCCAGTGTTATCTAAGAGACATTTCTGGTCTAAACACTCTTATCTCCAGGAGGCAAAGTTGGCCTGGGGGGCCCTGCTGTCCGTAATCACACCAGGCACCTCAGGAGCAGGGGTCGCCTCTCATGAGCCTCTGGGTCCTGGACCCAGCAGTAGCTCTGGGTCCACCTCTACTTCTCCATCTTGCCTCAGCAGAGCCCCAGGGCTTCTCAGCCTTGCTGGGCCAACCTGTCTTCCATGTTTCTGTCTCTGGTGAGTTTTGTACCCCAAAGAGGTTGAAAGGAGCAGTATGGTATGAACTGAAGTTCCCAGAAAAAAAAATAACAAACACTTGTGTTAAAGATTCTACAAGGTCAATTGACTGATTAGAACTTTGTGACTAGAGTTGGAATACTGAAGATCTGGAGAGTTTTTCATGGACTGTCTTAGTCTCCTGAACAGCCATTCATAACCCAGCCAGTGTCTGACCTATCATCCCCTTGTGACTATCAGGGCAAACCTTTTGGGATATAATGGACCCCTAGCTTCCACCAAGCCAAAAGCTAAGAATATCATCAGATAGCACTTGTAGCAGAGACTTCCTTACTCTCCAGTAATCTGAACACATGATGTTCCCACCAATGTATTTGAAAAGTGCCTGGATTTGTAACTTCTTTTTTGTCCCATAACTATAACAATTTCATGGAGACCCATTTCCACATTGGAATGTGTTATTTGGGGCAACCCAGATCTATGTTCCCAGGCCATGGTCACTAATATCTGGCTCAAGAATAAACTCTGTCTTATTCCCTTTGACCTGAGACTTGGGTTTTATGTCTCTGGGGACCCAGAGAAACATGGGCCCCACCTAAGGCCTGGTCCTTACAGCAGCTGGAGAGTGTACAGGCCTCCAAACACACCGCGGGGTAGGTCCGTGATCTTGTTGCCATAGAGGACCCTGGAGAAAAGACAGCCAAGAGTCAGAGGGCAGCTGGCCAGGCCCCAGCAGGGCTCTGAGGCCAACAGGCCATTCACAGCACAGCCTCTCCACCAGTAGGTTACTATAGCATCTTGCCAGCAGGGGGCAGTAAGGAATCTTAAACTGCCTGTCTCCAGGAAGGCAGTGCTCTCTCAGTGAGGGCTATGCCTGGGCTCCCATTGGCGCACCCACACCTTTGCCCATATACACAGACCCCAGAGAAGCCTGCGGAGGTGCCCTTCTAGAGAAGCTCATGAGAAAGTAATTTGGTCCAGATCCAGGGAAAGGAAAGTCCCCAGGCAGAGGAGACTTTCAAGATGAACACATTTTCAGAGAATCAAAGAAGTGTGTGTGTGGGGGGGGCGGGGGGGGGGGAGAGAAGACTGACAGACAGCATGTGCTGGAGAGCTAGGAGGCAGGACTGCAAGTGGTGTATTTTTATACTTTGATATTTGCAGTTTTCCATAGTGAGCATGAATGAATTCCATGTATAATGATAAGAGGAAAAAAAGAACAGTTAAAAAAATGCAGACAGAAATGTGTTCAGGCAGACAGTAACACGTCTGGGGGTTGGGGGAGGGATTTCATTTCCAGCATAGGAATCAGATCCCATAAGCATCAACTGGAGTAAAAACCCTGGGTATTTGTGTTGTTTCATCCTTCCAGAAGAGGCCATGATGGGAGCCAAGGCCTGTGGAGGTGGAGGCCACCCTGGCCTGTGTAGAGTGCTGACAAGGCCATTAAGACAGTTGGGGAAGGACAGATCCGTAGCCTACAAGAAGGCATTGAGACGAGACCAGATGCCTAGAGCTGCACGGTGAGGAATGGAGTGCAGAGGAAGCTGAGCAGAGACAAGGTCAGGGCTGGCGGAGGTGGACATAGACAGTGGAACTTCAGTGCTTGATCCTCACATGCAACTTCCTGTACTGCAGGGAAGTGGCCTCGACCAGGACCCCGTGAGTGACAAAACCCACTTAAATGTCTGTCACCTTTTAGCCCACCAGGAACCTGGAGAGAATGGAACACTGGACAGAGGCCAGAGAAGCAACGTCCTGCATCATCTGCCGTAACTCTGGGCAAATGATAACAAGGCAGGCAGTATAACTACTGGAGTTAGTAGCTACCAGCCTGTGGGTGACCAGGGAAGATGGACCAAAATGACTGCAGCAAAGAATGCTGGGAAAATCCCCCTCATGGCAAGGAGAGCACCCCCATTGTCAGGACAACGCAGTCTTGTCCTGCACTCTTTCCCCATCTCCATGCTGCAGAGGATGCACAGTGCGGAGGGACATGGGGTATAGCAGGCCTGGGCTGCTTGGCCAGAAGAGCCTCACTGAGGCCGGGCTGGAGGGCTACACCAGGGCCCATAGCCTGACTCCTCTTCTCACACCCACTGGAGGGTCCTGGGCCGTGATGGCCTCTAGGGATCCCTTGGACCACCCAGCTCGCTTTTGTTCTTCTACTCACAGGGAGTTCAAGGAACGGAGGCCCTGGAAGGCATCAGGTGCAATCTCGGCAATCTGGTTGTTGCTCAGGTCACTGCAAGGGGAAGAGGAGGGCAGAAGCATCCCCCAGCTGTTGGCCTGGGGTCTTCTGCCTCCCAGCTACGTGGGGCATGTAGGGGCCAGCTTCCTGCCCAGGTGAACACTCCATGGGCCGCCTTTTCCCTGTGCCTCCAGCTCAGGAAGTAGCTGGCATCCTGCCTGGGCCTTAGAGCCCCCTCACAGCCCTGCCCTAATTCCCAGTTTGAATGGGAAGATGATAAACACCGTGGGCATGCTTTGGACACAAGCCAGCTGATCTCAGTGCCCCATCCAGGCCTCACAGCCACCCTGCTCCCCCACACCCCAGACAACAGCCTGGTATAGGAAAGTCAGGTGGCAGCCCTTGCGCAAGTATGGCAGCTGACTCGGGGCCTGCCTAGGGGCTGTGAAACAGGACCCCTGGCCCAGGCTCTTCTTCCTGCCCACTGGTGACTCCCAGGAAGCTCTGATACTCACATTCTGCGCAATTTTCTATAGGGAGAGAAGGCTCCTGGGGGGATGGACTTGATACCATTCAGCTCCAGACGGCTGCAGGGAGAAGAAGGAAGACTGAGGATCACCCTCAGCTGTAGGAAAACAAGTTCTCAGCCCCTGCGGCTCTTTCCCTTGTGGCTCAAAGTCTGACAGGTGGACCAGCAGCTACTGTGGACTGAACTCCAACACTGCAGGCTTCCATGGCTGAGAGGCCCCCATAGTCATGATGATGCTAGTAAGCCGCCCTGGCAGGCCTACCTGGCTGGGCTGACCTGAACCATGGGGGGACCTCCTCCCCCCTGCTTGGGAATTCCCCCGCCTTGTGCAGAGAGCTCGGCCTGGTTGAGGCACTTTTCTCCACTGGCCACTGAGGGTGTCAGGGAAGCCCTGGGTTGCACCCGCCCGGGCCCTTCACTGGCCCCTGCCTGGGCCTTGCACTCACATCTCTGTCATGCTCTCGGGAAGGTTGGCAGGGATGGCAGTGAGGCCTTTGCCACGGCAGTCCACGATACCGTTGCTGCACGTGCACATGGCAGGGCAGGAGCCGGAGGAGAGGGTGCAGGTGGGCATGCGTGCTGCCTCCCCCTGGCCTGCAGAGACAATAGGGTGTGATGTCAGAGTCTCACTCAAGTGTTCACCCCCAGAATTGCTGCTGGATGGGGGCAGCGGCACAGAGGCAGAGTCTGTGGTGAAGACCAATCACAGGAGCTCACTGAGACTGCAGGAATGAAAGACTGCTTTCTTTCTTTCTTTCTTTCTTTCTTTCTTTCTTTCTTTCTTTCTTTCTTTCTTTCTTTTTTTTTGGTCTTTTTGAGACAGGGTCTCCCTGTAGCCCCAGCTGTCCTGGAACTCACTGTGTAGACCAGGCTGGCTTTGAACTCACAGAGATCTGCCTGCCTCTGCCTCCCAAGAGCTAGGATTAAAGGCGTGCACAACCACACCCGGTGAAAGACTGCTTTCTGATGTGCTTGGACTGAAATTTCTGCATTGAACCTGAATGGAACTGACCACCTCCAATGGTTACTCCTAGTGTAAGAAATGCTGGCCTACAGCCTGGTCTACAGAGCAAGCTCCAGACCAGCTGGGACTAAAGGGAGGCCCTGTCTCAAAAATACAGAGAGAGAGAGAGAGAGAGAGAGAGAGAGAGAGAGAGAGAGAGAGAGAGAGAAATGCTGGCCTAGAATTCTGAATCTCCATGTCACTCAGATCTCCTAAGCAGGGTCCCCACATCCACCTGCGCTGTGTCACCCAGATCTCCTGAGCAGGGTCCCCACATCCACCTGGGCTGTGTCACTCAGCTCTCCTGAGCAGGGTCCCCGCATCCACCTGGGCTGTGTCACCCAGATCTCCTGTGAAGGGTCTCCACATCCACCTGCGCTGTGTCACCCAGATCTCCTATGCAGGGTCCCTACATCCACCTGCGCTGTGTCACTCAGTTCTCCTGAGCAGGGTCCCCACATCCACCTGGGCTGTGTCATCCAGATCTCCTGTGCAGGGTCTCCACATCCACCTGCTCTGTGTCACCCAGATCTCTTGAGCAGGGTCCCCACATCCACCTGCGCTGTGTCACCCAGGCCTCCTGAGCAGGGTCCCCACATCCACCTGCGCTGTTTTCTATGTGGTCTGCACAGTCTCACCCTCCCGCCCATCCTTGCAGGAGCACTCTGTCACTATCATTTACAGGGGAGGAAACTGTGTCCTTGACATCCATTAGTTGGTGGAAATTCAAGCAGCTAAGTGTTGAAACCAGAGCCAGCCCAGGGTATGATGTGAGAGCTCACCCCCCCCACCCCCAAACCGCTATAGGACATACATGCAACAGTCTTAAAGGTGCAGCTGGTTGATAAGGCAGATTTCATTCCTAAACAGATTCCCTGGTCCCTCCTTCAAGGCTCCCACTATTCCGAGACCCGCCACAGTCCTAAGTGTAATCATGCAGTAGGCTGTCCTCTGAGTCTGGCTTTTTTCACCCAATATAGAATCTCTGAGATTCACCATGTTGTGCACATCAATACTCTGCCCTTTTTATTGTGCCTACATCATCCACCCTCGGGCATGTTCTTGTGGAACATATGCACACAACCAAGCAGTGGAGTTACTAGACCACAGGTAGACATGCATGGAGGTTCTATGGACTCTGGGGTCCCCTTATTGAGAGCCAAGGGGACCCATCTGTCACTGTGGCTGGGGGAAGTCATGGGAGGAGAGGGGTGGCACTAGGAGAGGAGAGGAATGGAGGCGATGGTGAGAAGGAAGAGGATGGACACCGGCTGGCCGCAGGACAGAGGGACAGGAAGTGGTCAGAGGGTGTGGGAGCAGCTGCGGGACGGACACAGGCCAAAGGAGGTGACTGCGGGAGGATGGCAGAGGACAGGGGCAGGAAGGTGTGTGCAGATCCACGGGTGCTTACGGGGCAGGAGGGTGTGGGGATCCACGGGTGCTTACGGGGCAGGAGGGTGTGGGGATCCATGGGTGCTTACAGGGCAGGAGGGTGTGGGGATCCACGGGTGCTTACGGGGCAGGAGGGTGTGTAGGGATCCACGGGTGCTTACGGGGCAGGAGGGTGTGGGGATCCACGGGTGCTTACGGGGCAGGAGGGTGTGTAGGGATCCACGGGTGCTTGGGGGGGGTGTTCTTGGGAAGGAGCAAGGGAGGCGCAGGAGGAAGCGGCGGCCAGGAGGCGGGGCTCGCACTCACGTGAGCAGCTGAACTCATTCTTCTGCACCTCTGCCACGTTGAGGCCTCTCAGGCTGGCCGGCCCAGAGCACTGTGTGAAGAGCCCGATGGTGGGCCTCTGCCTCAGCCACTGAGAGAGCCAGGCCAGGTGGCAGTCGCAGAACAGGTGGTTGGAGTGCAGGCGGCTGCAGGGGAACAGGCGGCTCAGTCTCTCGTTCAGTGGCACCTGGCTGCAGTCCATCTCACTGAGCTTACATGGTCCTTTGACCAGACCATCCACCCCATCTTGAAGTACCAAATTAATGTGTTGTCCAAGGAAACCAAGTATGAGGGACACCGGATGCCTTTCAGTTCCAACTCCCTTCCTCTCATCAGCTCCTTAGAGTCAGACCTAGCTGGCTCCCGGGCTGAGGGGGGCAGCACCCCCCCCCTCCAACCTTAACCCCTTTCCCACTGGGCAGACTCACAAGGTCCTGAGCTTGGGCATGTGGTTGAAGCTGGACACAGGGATGGTGGTGATGTTGTTGTTGTTCAGGGTCCTGAAAAGGACAGATGGGCCATTTAGCACCTGCCCAGCAGGGATAGACGGGACAGGACCTGTCTGCTCATGTGCAGGCTCTTGTACCAGGTGTGACACTTTTCCTAGAGAGGACCAGCCCTGTCTGGACACGGAGTAGCTACACCAAGGAGCCTGAAGCACAAACCCTGCCCTGCAGAGCATGGCTCTGAGTGGGACAGTGACTGCAGTCTCCACTCACAGGCTCCAAGTCTAGAGGAATAAGGAGACAGAGGACAGAGCTGGAAAGAAGGGCCACCTCCCACCCCCCCCGGAAACTGCCAGACACCCCGATCTGAGAGGTCTTCTCCTGAGCAGCAAGCACACAGCTAAGGAATGACTCGGAGCTCAGCCCGGCCCAGCCCCGCGACTACCAGGCTCAGGGCCTGCCCTACCTCCCTTTTGGGTTTTACGTACAGCACCTCCAGGCCCCGCAGGGCACGAAAAGCTCCTTCCTCAATGCAGCTGATCTGATTCTTGTCCAGTTGTCTGTAAAGCAAAGGAGAGATGTGGGGAGGCGGGGCACTGCCCAGAACAGAGGGGGTACTAGACATTTTGACAGCACACTCCATTATTTTAAAAGAAACAAGCAGCCGGATGTGGTGGCGCACGCCTTTAATCCCAGCACTTGGGAGGCAGAGGCAGGCGGATCTCTGTGAGTTCAAGGCCAGCCTGGTCTACAGAGTGAGTTCCAGGACAGCTGGGGCTACAGGGAGACCCTGTCTCGAAAAGACAAAAAAGAAACAAACCACAACTCCAGTCATTTCTTACATGTGTGTTGGTCCAAAGGAGAAGTATTAATTAAAATGGAGTTTCTTCTTTTCAGCTAAAGTAATACAGAGATAGCTCATATTAAATTCATCTACCTAGCCTGGCCTGTTCCTTGGGAAGCAGGCCACCCTCCCTTACATGTTGGAGACCACCTAGAGTGTGCTGGCAGATGACAAATCAGTCACCCAGAAGCAGCAGCAGCCAGAGTTGGCAGCCAGAGTTTTGGTGAGTGCCAAGTGAGAGGGCCAGTGCTGGCTACCTGGAGTGTTGCTTTCAAAGAAAGCAGAAGCTGTGATCTGAGTCTGGTGGGAAAGAATGTGATGATCGATTATCAATGTCTGCTAAAGGAATGGAAGGGGTGTATGTGACAAACGTTCCAAGCTTTGCCATGCCTGCTTTAGTCAGACCTCTGGAGGTTGTAAGCCTGGACCAGAATAAGTTTGAATACTAATAAAGCACTGCATTTAAGTAGCATTCAGTAGAGTATTACATATCTCACTTCAGCCTCTGAAGAAGCTGTGGAAAGCAGGATGTTATCCCTGCTTTCCAGAACAGTTGTAGAGGCTTGGTGAGTTCACTTGCAGCAGCAGACCCAACTCCAGACCCAAAGAGGAGGCACTGAGGGTATCGGGACAGGAACAGAGCTTGGCACCCCACTGTTCACACTGTTCTCAACCCAGTCCCTAGGATGTCCCCAGTGCTCGGTGTTCATGCAGAATCGCACCTGGAGAGGCACAGACTGTTCAAGTCATCCAAGCCCAGGCCAACATCTTGGTGGCTTAGAAAATGTGGCCTAGAGAAACCCATGATGCTGCTGCCTCAGTGGCCTGGCCAGGCAGCCTCCGTCTTCCCAGGCCTGTACTCACAGGTTTTTGAGGTCTGTGGCTCCCCGGAAAGCTTTCCTGGGCACAGCCTGGAGGACGTTCTCACTCAGGTCCCTGGAGGACAGAGAGGAGGCCATGAGTCAGGACGACATGGTGAGAAATGAGACTGAAGGGTCTCACAGTGAACACATTCCAGTGCTTGGACAGGCCCCAGTCGCCCTGTAAACTGCTGGATGAAGGGATGGTGGAGTCAGGGAGGAGCTCCCCTCCTTGTCCCCAGCCACTTCCCCACTGGGCAGAGGGTGGCTAGAGAGGGAAGCCCCCTCCCTAAGCTGTGATCAGCCCTAGCAGCCCCTGCCCCAGGTGACCGAGCCCCACAGCCCCACACAGACCTGCAGAGGAGGGATCAGAGGGGCTTCTCTGCGGCCCTTGGCCTCCCTAGATTTCTCTTTGGGTTTTGCTTATGAGGAACCCGTGACTACAGAGACAGTTTGAGGAGGGCCACACCAGTCCTGAGCTGCAGACTGGATCTGACTCTAACCCTCTTGCTCTGGGGGGTCTGCAGAGCGCCAAGAGAGCCTGGGGCTAATGTCCACTTCTCACTGACCCAGAGGCCATAGTGCTGCTCCCAGTGGCACCTGCTTTGCAGCCAGAAGGAAGGCTCAGCAGAGTCTGTCAGGCCCTTCCTGAAGGTCCTGGCAAGCAGTGGTATGCCAAGGGCTCCCGCAAACCAGCAACCAGACACTTCCTCCTCCAACTCCTCCTGCAGGACTGGGCCTCTGCACCAGCCTACTGCCTTCCCAAGCTTCTCCAGAGACCTTGTAAATACCTCTCTATGTTAGCCTGCCTTCTCACCACACAAGGCATGTCCTGAGGTCACAGGAGGCCCTGCTCCAGCTTCACAAGAGTCACTTCCCCAGAGCCTCTGCGTGCTGTATGAGCAAATGCTGTCATCAGCTCCATTTTGCAGAGGAAAGGGAGGCCCAAATACTTTAAGCAATGTCTTCGGAGTAACCCTACTGGGAGCTGGGGCGGTGTCCTGAATTTGAACCATGTGCCCAGGGTTCAGTACCTCAGCTTGCTAGCAGTCGTGGAGTGAGGACTGTTGTCTCTTCTGTATACAGAGGAGGGATGTGAGCTCTAAGATAAAAAGCCATTTGCCCAAGATTGGGCCAGAGTGGGCCCAGGCCCTTCATCAGACCCTCTAGGGTACTTGGAGTAGACAACCAGAGGGGCCAGCTGTCTTGATGGGAGACCAATGCCAGACAACATGGCAGACCCCTATCCTTCTCCTGGGCCTGGCTCCCAGACCTTCTGCAGAGAACACAATCCATTACCCTCCCCCTAGAACCTGCTCCATACTGCCACGCAGGTTCCCCTATCAAGACAGAAACCCTAGGCCAGAGAGATGGCTCCTCAGGTCAAAGCTCTTGCCACCAAACCTGACAACCTGAGATCGGTCTCCAGGAACCACAGGGTACAAAGAGAGATCTGAGTTCTACAAGCTGTCCACTGACCCCCTCATTCATACTATAGCACGTATGTTCATCCATGCACATGCACACACACATACATACATACATACAAATGGGGGCACTGAGCCTCACTGTCCCCAGCTGGCTAGGAATCCCCAGGCCATGGGACTCATGGCATCTCTGTGGAGTGGTCCTCGTGGAGAAGCACAGAGGCTTCTGCCCACAGCCAGCTCCCATTGGCGCATGACGTGAGTGATCTGTGGAAAGGCCCGTCCTCCAGCCTGGCCAGGCCTTCAGACTATGCAGCCCAGCCAGCCCCCCACACCCCCACCAGCAACTGCATGGAGAACCTTAGAACAGAGTCTCAGCCACCCAGAAACCCAGACCACCAACTGTTCTATGGAAGCAACCAATGATGTGGACACCAGTGGCCAATTCAGGGTTTCTCAGGGGGGAATGCCTGCAGGCACTGAGGTCCCCCCAAAGCCTCTGCAGAAGGGAGAGACAAGGCATGCTGAGACTAAATGTCCTTGTGCCTACCCGGTGCTACACATGAGGCTTTATGGCTTGCCCTCTTCTCTTTGTGTGTGAAATGCTCTCTAAGCCCCCTCACCAATGGAACCCCCATGTGAGGACTCAGAAACTCGAGCTGTGGCCCGCATGTTTGTAAATCCAACCCTCATTCTTTTTTTTTGGTCTTTTCGAGACAGGGTTTCCATGTAGCCCCAGCTGGCCTGGAACTCGCTCTGTAGACCAAGCTGGCCTTGAACTCACAAAGATCCGCCTGCCTCTGCCTCCCAAGTGCTAGGATCAAAGGCGCCAACCCTCATTCTTTTATTTTTTTTTTGGTCTTTTCGAGACAGGGTCTCCCTGTAGCCCCAGGCTGTCCTGGAACTCACTCTGTAGACCAGGCTGGCCTTGAACTCACAAAGATCCACCTGCCTCTGCCTCCCAAGTGCTAGGATTAAAGGCATGCGCCACCACGCCCGCTCAACCCTCATTCTTATACTAGAACCTAGTTACTGAAGTGATGGATCTAAGAGGCAGGGCCTTTAGAAAGGGGCTGTCCCAGGGAAGAGCTCTCAGGAGCAGGGTTGGGACTTAATAGAAAGAGGTTTTTGAGGCAACTAAAGGCAAGTGCCTTTGCACCAAGTCTGACCATCTGTGTTAGATTCCAGAGACCCAGTAGGAAGAAGGTGAAAACCAACTCCCACAAGTTTTCTTCTGACTGCCACACTGTGTGCTGTAGCACATACTTCCACTCTAACCCCCGACTCACAATAAATGTCTGACAAATAAATAAATAATCTGACAAATAAATAAATAATCTGACAAATAAATAAATAAATGCAATAACATTTTTAAAAAGAAACTTCAAAGAACTGCCTGCCCCACCAGTGTAAGAAGACTCTCTGATTCTGATTTCTGCAAATCAGAAAGTAGGCCCTCCCCCACATCATCTTCTTGAGCTTTGACCCCCAGAACCATGAGAAATAAACTTCTGTGTTTTTAATTTTATTTTTAATTTTTTAAAACTTATTTTTATGCGTATGAATGGACTGTCTGCATGTAGGTTGGTGCACCCATGTTGTGTAATGCCGTGGAGGTCAGAAGAGGGCGTTGGATTCCCCTGGAACTGGAGTTAAAGAGGTTCTCAGCTGACATGTGGGTGCTGAGGATCAAACCCAGGTCCTCTGCAAGAGCAGTCGGCGCTCCCAACCGCTAGGCCATCTCTCCAGCCCCACTTCTGTTTTTTATAAGCCAGCTTGTGGTATTTTGTTACTGTAGCTAAACACATGTCAAGTGAGGGGCGTGGCTCTTTGGAGCCCTTGGTATCCCAGAAGGGAGGGAGCACTGCTAAGAGAGGTATCTGGGGTTGGGGAGAAGACCAAGTAAGCCACCAGCCATGAAGTCACAAGGAAGCAGGGAGGGCCCTTTGCACAGGAAGGGCAAGGGCAGGGAGGTGATGTTCGGGAGAATGTGAGAGTGCACAGGGAGAGAGCACCTTCAAGAAGCCCCTCACCTCAGCCCAGCAGGCCGCTCACCCCCAGGCTGAGCCCGAGAGGGAACTCAGGGCTGTTCCTCACGTCCATTATCCACTTAATCCTCTCCACAAGGAAGGTCTGTTCCCTGTATTGATCAGCCAGTCCACCGAGCCCAAGCTTGTGCCGTGCAGGCTTCAGAGGGACTTGCAGGATTTACAAACCAATGGGGGTGTGGGGGGACGGGCAAAGAGAAAAAGGAAAATGGCGGCTGCTCCCACTGTGCCACGTGACCCACGGGCCTGCCGGGCAGGGCAGGGCAGGTCTCAGTGCTCCCAGAGAGCCAGCAAAAGCAGGACAGCACTGCCCACAGTCCATGCGTAGTGGAAACTGATCAACATGCCAGAAGCACAGCTGCTTGGGCTCTCTGTTGAGAATCCTGTCGGGGGAGTCTATGAAAAATGAGCGTGGCCTCGCCGCAATGCCGCGTCCTTACAGTGAACGGGCTTCAGAGTTTCTTATCATGACATTGTGTCAGAGTGCTACTCAGGAAGTCATTTCTGTAAGGATTCCTACTAGGAACTAGGCAAGGAATGGAGGCAAGGAGAAGCAGTGAGGCGGGGCAGAGCCTGGCACAGCCAGGGTGAGGCAGAGCATGCTTAGGATGGCTAGGGGCGATGGTCCAAGGACTGTGGACATTGCTCTGGGGCATCAAGACTTCCAGGGTAGGTGGGGTGGGACCCCAAGAGCCTTAGGGTGGACAGGGGGGTGTTAGTGACTTTTCTGTTGCTGTGATAGATCGTCATGACCAGGGCTACCTGTAGAAGGCAGAGTTTACCATGGCAGGGGAAGCGCGGCAGGGAAGCAGGAGCGGAAAGCTGAGTGCTCAAGTCTTCACCTGGCACGGGAAGCAGAGGGCTGCGGGCTGAAAAAGGGGCGAGGCTGTGGGCCTTCAGAGCCCACCCCAAGTGATGTGCTTCCTTCCACAAGGCCACGCCTCCTAGGCCTCCACACACAGTGCCGCCAGCTGGGGCTGACTGCTCAAATACTTCCAACCTACAGGGGATATTTCTCATTCAAACCATCCCGGGAGGTAACCTCACTTGGGAAGCCCAGGCTAGTCTTGGCCAGTCAGCCCAGGGTAGGAAGCCACTCTCCTGTTTAAGTGACCAAACAGAACACCTTGCCACCCCATGGGGGGCAGGAACAGGCAAGTTCTGAGAGTCTCAAGCAAATGCAGAGAGCTGACAGCAAAGGGGGTGATGGGAAGCGGGCAAGACTCAGGGGTTCGACTGCTTCTTGCTGTGCACTGCCATGGGCCCAGGGGACCTGGGATGCTTTGTAGAATGAGCATAACATGTTCACCACACAGGAGCAGGTGAAAGATCATTTTTAACCTTCAAGACTCGTTTGCATTTAACAATATTCAAGAATATTGGTGCTTTTGTTCCTCTTTCCCCTGAGGGTTCCTTGTTGTTTCCACAGTGCCACAAGGGGGCGCCAGAATCCTTCCCGGACCTTTACCCAGCGCCTGCCACACTCCAGTGTGGTCTTTTTGCTGGACTCAGCTTTCTGTGTGGTGACACTTGCCCTTGCCAAACCTCCCTGAGATAAGACCAGCAATCTCCATCTACACTTGTCCTGCTTGTAAAGCCCCACAGCGCCGCCTGAACCTTCCCAGCCTTCTCTGTCACCTTCAAGCTGAGTGAGGTTGCCCCACCCTGGTCCATGGCTGTCACAGGACCTCAGAGTGAGAAGAATGGCTGCAGAGATGTGAGAGGAATAGGGGGACCTCCTGGGAGAGGGTAGCAAGCAGAGAGCAGCACATGGCCTGCCCTGGCACGGCAGGTGGACAGCTCAGAGCCCTGAGATAATAAAGACCATGAAAAGAGGCAGCCCACTCAGGAGGCCAGGGTGTGCTGAGGATGCCCACCGCTGAGTGCCATGGCAGACACAGGGGCTCAGCAAGCCCTGACCCAGCCACTGGCATCCTGAATCTTGGGCAAAGTACTCTCACTGGCCTGTTTTCTCATCTGCAAGTGGAGATGAAAAAGTGGCTCCTACCTGCCCACTGGTCATCAGCTGACCTCTCTCCTACCTGCCCACTGGTCCTCTCAGCTGACCTCTCTCCTACCTGCCCACTGGTCATCAGCTGACCTCTCTCCTACCTGCCCACTGGTCCTCTCAGCTTTCTCAACACCAATTCAAAATTTCAATCCCATACAGGTGCAGTGAGTGTGATGACACACTGATATCTGATAGCCCCATACAGGTGCACTGAGTGTGATGATGTACTGATATCTGATAGCCCCATACAGGTGCACTGAGTGCAATGACGTACTGATATCTGATAGCCCCATACAGGTGCACTGAGTGTGATGACGTACTGATATCTGATTGCCCCATACAGTGCACTGAGTTCGATGACACACTGATATCTGATTGCCCCATATGGTGCCCTGAGTTCAATGACACACTGATATCTGATTGCCCCATATGGTGCCCTGAGTTCGATGACACACTGATATCTGATAGCCCCATACAGGTGCACTGAGTGTGATGACACACTGATATCTGATTGCCCCATACGGTGCCCTGAGTTCGATGACACACTGATATCTGATAGACCCATACAGGTGCAGTGAGTGCGATGACACACTGATATCTGATTGCCCCATACAGGTGCCCTGAGTGCAATGACACACTGATATCTGATAGCCCCCAGACCATAAGCTCCCAAGGTAGGCAGACTCTTTTGCTCCCACCATAACCTAGGGCCTCATGTATTGCAAGAGCTCCACAACTAACTGAATTGGACTAATGCGGATCCCCAGTGACCTTCCCACATTGACATTCTGATATTCTAGTCAGGGCCAGGAGTTAAGACAGGCTGAGGCTTGAGGAAAGCAAGGGACTCTACACCATTGGAGACTCCAACCTCCAACCCTAGGGCTCCTTGTAGTTGCCCCGTACAATAAGGCTGACCACCTCATGCAGGGAAGGTCCCAAAGTGTGGGGCTGCACTGAAAAGGGTCCTGGTATTGTGGTATATGTAGTCTTGGCTCTGCCTCTTCTCTTCCCACATCCTGATAGATTCCGCACATCCAGCACCCTCAGGTGGCTTAGTGAGGGAGTTAAGCAATCACCAAAGAAAGTAGGGGACTCTCCTGGAGGCCAATCTCCAGGAAAGAGGAGGAGCCGGAATTCCCAGGAGTCCATTCTGAGGGGTGTGGTAAGTGTTCTGCACCCAAAGCTCTCCCGGCCTAGCCTGTCACCTATTCCCAAGGGCAAAGGTCTCTCAGAAGACACTTCCATATCCCACTGGGTATGGAAGTTCACCCCCCCCCACTCAGGCACTCTCCCCAGGTGCTTGCTCGAGCCCCCTCCCACACACTGCCAAGCTGGGGAGACGAGATCAGGACCCCATGTTTTCACTGCTAATGTCCTTCATGCTGTAACCTGACGTCTTTGTAGGCACAGCGCCTCTGAGGGTATTAGTGGGGCCCTGTTGAGGCAGGACATTGGGTACCAGCCAAGGCTGGACTGGGCTGTAGGCTCTGGCACTGCTCTGCTGTCCCACTGTGGAGTACGGGCTATTTTGTGGTGCTTTAAGGCACAGGGATGCTCAGCACAGCCCAGGGTTCCAGAGCACCTTGCTAAGGCTTCCCTGATCGAAGACTGTGGATCATAAATCCGAGCCTGGGGCAGAGTAAGCCAGCAATGAATGTATCAAGTGCCTTGTGTGAGTGTTTTATCCTGAGTTGGGGGAGGGCTGTTTCCACCTCTTCCTCCCTTCCTCCTCTTTCCTTCCTTCTCCTCCTCATCAAGCAAAGCAGGAGTAGCTGTCACAGCTAAGTCTAGGCGTGCAAGCTCTCAGCCAGGAGTAGCTGTCACAGCTAAGTCTAGGTGTGCAAGCTCTCAGCCAGGAGTAGCTGTCACGGCTAAGTCTGGGTGTGCAAGCTCTCAGCCAGGAGTAGCTGTCATGGCTAAGTCTAGGTGTGCAAGCTCTCAGCCAGGAGTAGCTGTCACGGCTAAGTCTAGGTGTGCAAGCTCTCAGCCAGGAGTAGCTGTCACGGCTAAGTCTAGGTGTGCAAGCTCTCCACCAGGAGTAGCTGTCACGGCTAAGTCTAGGTGTGCAAGCTCTCCAGCCAGGAGTAGCTGTCACGGCTAAGTCTAGGCGTGCAAGCTCTCAGCCAGGAGTAGCTGTCATGGCTAAGTCTAGGTGTGCAAGCTCTCAGCCAGGAGTAGCTCTCAAGGATAAGTCTAGGTGTGCAAGCTCTCCACCAGGCGTAGCTGTCATGGCTAACTCTAGCGTGCAAGTGCTCCACCAGGAGTAGCTGTATGGCTAAGTCTAGGATGCAAGCTCTCAGCCAGGAGTAGCTGTCATGGCTAAGTCTAGGTGTGCAAGCTCTCAGCCAGGAGTAGCTGTCACTGGCTAAGTCTGGTGTGCAAGCTCTCCAGCCAGGAGTAGCTGTCATGGCTAAGTCTGGGTGTGCAAGCTCTCAGCCAGGAGTAGCTGTCAGGCTAAGTCTGGGTGTGCAAGCTCTCAGCCAGGAGTAGCTGTCAAGGATAAGTCTAGGCGTGCAAGCTCTCCACCAGGAGTAGCTGTCATGGCTAAGCCTAGGTGTGCAAGCTCTCAGCCAGGAGTAGCTGTCATGGCTAAGTCTAGGCGTGCAAGCTCTCCACCAGGCAGTAGCTGTCATGGCTAACTCTAGGCGTGCAAGTGCTCCACCAGGAGTAGCTGTTATGGCTAAGTCTAAGCATGCAAGCTCTCAGCCAGGAGTAGCTGTCATGGCTAAGTCTAGGTGTGCAAGCTCTCGCCAGGAGTAGCTGTCACGGCTAAGTCTAGGCGTGCAAGCTCTCAGCCAGGAGTAGCTGTCACGGCTAAGTCTAGGCGTGCAAGCTCTCAGCCAGGAGTAGCTGTCACGGCTAAGTCTAGGCGTGCAAGCTCTCAGCCAGGAGTAGCTGTCACGGCTAAGTCTAGGCGTGCAAGCTCTCAGCCAGGAGTAGCTGTCACGGCTAAGCCTAGGTGTGCAAGCTCTCAGCCAGGAGTAGCTGTCACAGCTAAGTCTAGGTGTGCAAGCTCTCACCAGGAGTAGCTGTCAGGCTAAGTCTGGGTGTGCAAGCTCTCCGCCAGGAGTAGCTGTCACGGCTAAGTCTAGGTGTGCAAGCTCTCCGCCAGGAGTAGCTGTCACGGCTAAGTCTAGGTGTGCAAGCTCTCTGCCAGGAGTAGCTGTCACAGCTAAGTCTAGGTGTGCAAGCTCTCCACCAGGAGTAGCTGTCACAGCTAAGTCTAGGCGTGCAAGCTCTCGCCAGGAGTAGCTGTCACAGCTAAGTCTAGGTGTGCAAGCTCTCAGCCAGGAGTAGCTGTCATGGCTAAGTCTGGGTGTGCAAGCTCTCAGCCAGGAGTAGCTGTCATGGCTAAGTCTGGGTGTGCAAGCTCTCAGCCAGGAGTAGCTGTCATGGCTAAGTCTGGGTGTGCAAGCTCTCAGCCAGGAGTAGCTGTCATGGCTAAGTCTAGGTGTGCAAGCTCTCAGCCAGGAGTAGCTGTCACGGCTAAGTCTAGGTGTGCAAGCTCTCAGCCAGGAGTAGCTGTCACGGCTAAGTCTAGGTGTGCAAGCTCTCTGCCAGGAGTAGCTGTCACGGCTAAGTCTAGATGTGCAAGCTCTCAGCCAGGAGTAGCTGTCAGGCTAAGTCTAGGTGTGCAAGCTCTCAGCCAGGAGTAGCTGTCACGGCTAAGTCTAGGTGTGCAAGCTCTCTGCCAGGAGTAGCTGTCACGGCTAAGCCTAGGTGTGCAAGCTCTCCACCAGGATGCCATTGCTCAGCCTTTGGCTTCTGTCTTTGCAGCTCTGTGGGAAGACCAAGGGCCTGGGACTCAGCTAGTCCTCCCAGCAGCCTCCTCCTAGCCTGCTGCTGGACTCCAGGCAAGACCACAGCAAATACTCAGTGTCAGCAGCACTGCCCCCTCCAAGGGTGTATGTTACTCAGCCTGCCAGAGGGTGGCTGGTGTCCTGCACAGGACATCGTTTCACAGTTACTTGCAGAGGACCAGCTGCCCAGATTCCAGAGCTGGGTCTCGGCAGGCCAGCCTTGACACCTAGACCAGCATCGTGTGTCTAGGTTCAGGTAGATTCTGCATTTAGCAAGGTCCCAGCTAATTGAAGCACACCAAAGTTGGAGGGCTGTGTGTGGGAAAGGGAGGCATTAAACTCTTTGATGTCCCCAGCGGACTGGCTCAGCCAAGGCAAGACAGCCCTGATACTGGAGTCCCACTCAGCAGGGTACTAAAGGACCAGCTCTCCTTTTCATTCTGCTCTCGGTCCAAAAGGTGATAGGCCTAGGCCCCAGGCCCATGGCGAGTACATGGACCCAGGTGAAAAGAGTGGATGAGGATGGCAGGACATGCAGGACAGGGCAGGGCACCTTCATCACAGGACAGGGCAGGGCACCTTCATCACAGGACAGGGCAGGGCACCTTCATCACAGGACAGGGAAGGCCACCTTCATCACAGGACAGGGAGCACTTCATCACAGGACCATCCAGGAGCAGGGCACCTTCATCACAGGACAGGGCAGGGCACCTTCATCACAGGGCAGGGCGGGGCCACTTCATCACAGGACAGGGAAGCCCACCTTCATCACAGGACAGGGAAGGCCACCTTCATCACAGGACAGGGCAGGGCACCTTCATCACAGGACAGGGAAGGCACCTTCATCACAGGACAGGGAAGCACCTTCATCACAGGACAGGGAAGGCCACCTTCATCACAGGACAGGGAAGGCCACTTTCATCACAGGACAGGGAAGGCCACCTTCATCACAGGACAGGGAAGGGTACCTTCATCAAAGGGCAGGGCAGGGCACCTTCATCACAGGACAGGGAAGGCCACCTTCATCACCAGGACAGGGAAGGGCACCTTTATCACAGAACAGGGAAGGCCACCCTCTTCACCAGGACAGGGAAGCCCTCCTTGATCAAGAGGATGCCCTCTTCACTGCCCTCAGAGTGCCTAGGAAGCCCCAGGTGTCCTGCAAGTCCTGGATAGGCATGTGATGCAGGGAGGCAGGCTCTGTCTCAGCACACCGCCCCCCAGCAAATGCAGAGCCCATGGGTACAGCAGACACATAGAATGAGGGTCAAGGATGCAGTGCAGGATAAAGAATTAACACACAGAAGAAAAAAGACAAGGTGGCTTCAACTCCACTGCGGTCAGCAGGTGACCAGGCAAGATTTAATCTCTCCATGTCTAACAATTTCTGTGGAAGACATAGTTCATCACTTTTCCTTCCTGCTGGGCTCAGAAGGGTTAAATGTACCGCCTGTATAATGAATAAAGGAGGCAAAGCCAGGTGTGGTGGCACAAGCCTTTAATCCTAGCACTTGGGAGGCAGAGACAGGCGGATCTCTGTGAGTTCAAGGCCAGCCTGGTCTATAGAGTGAGTTCCAGGACAGCTGGGACTAAAGGGAGATCCTGTCTCAAAAAGACCAAAAAAAGAAAATAAAAGAAAGGAAAAAGGAGTCAAAACTGATCCACGCTGTTGGGAACCAGGATCATGGCCGCCCTTGGGTGGTGCAGAGTGACCATAGGCAGGTTCAAGGGACTACGGGGTGCACACGGCGTTTCTTCCATCGACCTGGGGGCTGGGAACAGGAGTGCATTTGTTTTACGACATTCGCTCAGCTGTCCACCAACGGGTGCACTTTTCTCTCTGCACCTGTCACACTTAAGTAAAAACTCTTCACACCAACAATGATGGTGCCAGCTCCATCAGTCGGGGGGGGGGTCATCCTCCTCCATCACCTGGAGGACATCCATGAGGAAGACTTCCAAGGTGGCACTGTAAGATTTGGGAATCACAATTGTAAGGCATGGGGATACCTCAGGCTGAAGGGAAGCTGCACGGAGACATGGAGACACTGGCACGGCAGGAACAGTCCCCGCCCCAAAGCCTTAAGGGACTTGTGCAGAGACTGAGGTGGGATGTAAGCACTGTGGGCAGTGGTGTTGGATTGTGGGATGAAGGCATTACTATACTTCCTGGGGCATCTGATTCCAAAGTCCACAGTCAGGCGCCACAGCTCCCACAGTCAGGCACCACAGCTCCCTGAAGAGTAGGTGCTTGTGCCAGGCTCCAGGAATCAGACCGCCAGATCACAGGGGAAGGCAGGAACATGGCACTGGAGGGCAAGGAGCTCAGGGAAAGGGTGGGGGTAGGAGATAGGAGCAGTCAGTGGAGATCTGAGTACCTTTTCTGCCTTTTTTTCAAGAGGCAATGAAAGTGGTTTCCAGGCTCTGTTACAAAGTAAACTAAGAGAGCCCAGTATGGTGGCGCACACCTTTAATCCTAGCACTCAGGAGGCAGAGGCAGGAGGATTTCTGTGAGTTCAAGGCCAGCCTGGTCTTCTACAGAGTGAGTTCCAGGCCAGCTGGAGCTATAGGGAACTGTCTCAAAAAACAAAAAAAAAAAAAAAAAAAAAAAAGACAAAGTAAACTAAGAGAAAGCAGAGGAAACTATAAAAATGAAGATAGGGTAGAAATACCAAGGGAAGGACCACACCTGCTCTGAATGGGCCCTGGCTCCTCACAGCCTAGAGGAAGTGAAGACTGAGGGCTCACAGTTTATAAATACGAAAGCAAAAAGCCTGGCCGAGGCCAAGTGTTAGCTGAACTTGGCAGCCCGCCTCAGTCTCCACAAAGAAAAGGCTGTAATGGGGAAATGCAAGGGACTCACAAGCATCCCCCAGAGGACACCCAAGGATGTGGTCACAAGGATGTGCGTCCCCAAAGGGAAGCCACAGATCAGCTAATCAAGGATCAGTTAACACCTGTCTTTGTTTTTGTTTTTGTTTTGATGCCTGGGCGTCAGCTGGGCTGTCTCCCTTGCTATGCATGGCCTGCTGGCAGGGCTGGGGGCCTGCACTGGCTCCTACAGCTGCAGTGGGAGGCTGGTGTCAGGTTCACCTCAGTCCAAACACCAGGAACTGGGGCAGAGACAAATGCAGTAGGCCTTCAAATGGTGGGATAAAGACCAAGCTCAAGCCAGGAGACTCCCACCAGATAGTTGAAAGACACAAGTCAATTTGATGAATTGGTCATTGGACAAATCGGCTGCTCTGTAAATTGCCTTTTGGCAAATTAGCTTTTAGCAAAATGACATTTGATAGTGTTTTGTTTCTGATAGATACAGTGATGCTCTCATGAGGCAATTATGAACACACACTCCCAGCCTGGCACCATACAGCAGCCATTCTGCAGATGGTCGACCCACCCACCTCACACGCCGCTCTGTGCTGGCTGAGCCGAGCCAATGTGGGGTTTAAAGTACTGAGGAATGCACACACCATCCAGCATGTGTTTAGCCCTGCTCAGCCATCTGGACACAAAGGGACAGATTTGGGGAGTGGCACTGACGCGGCAAGGCAGGAGTTAATGCAGTTTACAAAGAGAGGAAGCCAAGGACAGGAGCAACAGGGCCCTGAAAGGAGAATCCTGGCTGTGTCAGGGAGGAGGCTCCGCATGGGGCCAGTGGCCAAGTCGCAGCAGCTGCCAGTCTAAGCTTCTCCGGGAAGAAGCTGGGACCCTGGCCAGTGTGGCAGGGTATCCAATGCCAGGACAGATGCCCTGGAAGGAGCAGCCTACCAGGGAGGTTGGTGAGCATCCCTGGGCCCTAAAGCATTTGTTCCTCTTGTCCTGCTCCCTTTCGGGGGCATTTCTTTTACCAAGAACCAGGCATCCTTTCCTGCTATCCAAGTTTTGACCTCAGGAGCATCCCAGAAAGAAAGTGGGGCTTGCACGATTAGTTACAGGAGGTCACCTTGCACGATTAGTTACAGGAGGTCACCTTGCACGATTAGTTACAGGAGGTCACCTTGCACCATTAGTTACAGGAGGTCACCTTGCACTATTAGTTACAGGAGGTCACCTTGCACGATTAGTTACAGGAGGTCACCTTGCACGATTAGTTGAGGTCACCTTGCACTATTAGTTACAGGAGGTCACCTTGCACTATTAGTTACAGGAGGTCACCTTGTACTATTAGTTACAGGAGGTCACCTTGCACTATTAGTTACAGGAGGCCACCTTGCACTATTAGTTACAGGAGGTCACCTTGCACTATTAGTTACAGGAGGTCACCTCGGCCAGCACACATGCTGCCCCATGTCCCCTCTACACAGCACACAAGGAGACCCACAGGGAATAAGACCCCTGACCACCTCCAGGTGGCACACACAGAACCATCCTGCCACAGGGGCAAAGAGAGCTCCCAGGTGGATGAAAGCGATCTGCAAGGATGCCCATCAAAGCCCAGAGGACCCAAGAGGAGCTTCAAGAAGCCACCTCCAGGAGAGCTGTCCATGATCATCCTGGGCGCTGTCCTCCAGTACCCGGAGCTGTCCGCGGTCCTGAACCTTCATGGGCCATTCTTCCTCCTCTGGGCTGGATCTGTTTGGTCCAGACCATCTAGTCAGCTTAAAAAAACATTTTATCGGGCTGGAGAGATGGCCTAGCAGTTAAGAGCACCGACTGGTCTTACAGAGGACCCGGGTTCGATCCCCAGCACCCACATGGCGGCCAGAACCGTCTGAAACTCCCAATTCCAGGAGAACTCCAGTTCCAGGGGAATCCGAGACCCTCTTCTGGACCTCCGCGGCATTGCACGACACGGGTGCACAAACTTGCATGCAGACAGTACATTCATACACATACAGAAATAAATAAAATTAATAAAAAAATTTTATCGGTGCTGCTTGGCAGCAACATATACTAAAATTGGAATGATACAGAGAAGATTAGCATGGCCCGCGAAATACAACAAATCGTGAAAATCTATATTTTTTAAAAAATAAAAAATAAATAAAATATAAAAAATTTTTTTTTATCATTTGTTTTTTTATTTTATGTGTATGAGTATATTGCCTGTACTATCTAAGTACAACTGTTATGCAATGCCGGAAGAGGTCAGAAGAGGGTGTGTCCCTGCTGAGTTTCTGGAATGGATGGATGGTTGTTAGTCTGTTTGTGGGTGCGGAATTGAACTTGGGACTTCTGCAAGAGCAGCCAGTGCTCGTAACTGCCAGCCATTTCTCCAGGCCCTAGTCAGCTTTTTTATTTTCCCCAAACCACAAGGATTTCAGCCCATAACACACACACACACACACACACACACACACACACACCACGGTGGGGGAGCATACTGTGACCCGCAGACTCAGCACAATCCATATCTAGGCAGAGGGTGCTTAGACCTGGGCCTTCTTACTAGAAATCCTCTCTTACCCCTGCCCAACACCGCCAATGTAGAGGAGGTTGAGAGTGTCTGTCACACCCCAAACACTGAGCACCTTGCTATGGTCACTCATCACATGGGTTGTCACTAGTGCTCTTGATGGTAACTATGTCATCTGCAGCACTGGTCATGCATCTGGCATGTGCTGGGAGTTTTGTATGCTTTGCAGATACTACCTCATTGAAACCTTGAAATAGTGTATGAAGTAAATCTCTCATAACTCCTTGAGATGCCCATATTGGGACAGCATGTAAGGGAAAGAGACAGAGAGGACACAGTATATCTCCTAGTTTTGTGGGGAACTTTAAAATACTCTGAAAAATAGACTTCTTTGTTTTACTTTTTGCTACTGCTGGGGATTGTAACTAGGACGTCATGCGTGCTGCATTTACTTTGTTCTTGCATCCTGGGGGTCAAAGCCAGGGCTTTGAGCATGTGACAAGCCTTTCGTAGCTCATCTATGCACATAGCCCTAATAACTATTTTTTTTAATTAAGTTATTTACTTTGGGTTTGTTTGATTTGTTTGTTTTGAGACAAAGTCCTCACATGTGATCTAGGATGACCAAAAATGAACAATCCTTTGCTTTGGTTTCCTGAGTGCTAGGATTACAGACACATGCCACGATGCTAACGTAAAGGTCCCCCACCCCCACCCCCGGCCTTAATTGGGCTTAGATTTTCAATGTCTGTAGCCTGAAGATGGCCTTGAATGTCTGATCTTCCTGAGTGCTAAGGTTCCAGCATGTGCCACCATGCTGGGTTTATACAGTGCCGTGGATCAATCCAGGCTTTGTACGTGCTAGAAAAGCACTCTACCCACTGTGCTGCATACCCACCCCCTTAAAGTTTCTTTTTTAGAGGCTATTCTCACCATGCCCATTTTCCAAATAATGTAATCAAGACATAATAACTTTCCTAGGCTGACTACGGAGCCCACAAGCTAATCCACTCTGCCACACTGGCTCAGAACACTAGAGTCATCCAAGCAATGGGCAGGTGGGTGGGGAAGCTTCCAGAAGCACACACATGTCAGTGGTGACAGATGAACTTGGAGGCAGGAGGGGAAGACCAAGGCAACACTATGTGGATAAGCCATCATAACATTGACACAGCCACCAGCATGGGGTCATGGCGCCTTCAGGACCCTCTGTTTTAGAACTGGGGTAATTATATAATAGGCTTTAGACATAGTCTTAGCAAAACTGGTATAAGAGTCACTGAGCAGCTCTGCTTTGGAAGAGTATAATGCCAGTCACCGTCGGGGATGAGTGCTGTCTAGGGACTTTTTGCTTCCCTGGATCTGTCATTCCTTCCAAAGCCTTGTGGGTTTGAAAGAGAAAGAGATGAGCTATGGGTTCCTCGTGAATGAGCTATGGCGGCGCAGGACGATCTAAGGCCACAAGCCACTGGCTTCTCAGAGTCTCTAACACTCCACCTCACCCCAAGGCTACCACCTCAGAGTTCCCAGTGGAATCACTGACACCAAGGTGCCTGTCCTTACAATGGTGCAGTGATGGTAATCTCCAGGAAAGCTGAGAAGGGCTCTGGCCTCCACATGGTTAATTTCCAACTTGATTGAATTTATAAAGGACCAGGAACAGATATGGTGCATTTCCCTTGTCCTCATGGCTGACCCTTAGGAGTAGTTAGAGGCCCAAGAAAAGTTTGTCAGATGATCAATAAAGCCCACACATAACCCAGAATGTCAGGCCGGAAGTCCCCAGCCACTGGCTGGAACTTCAGGACAAGACGGCTGCAGCAATGTGGAGCAGGAGTCCATGGCAGGTCCAGGTGCTGTCTGCTGCCAAGGTGGAAGACAAGGGAACCCAGAGACACGGAGATGGGCACGGAGTCAGAGGGAATGCTATGATTTAGCTCTGACACATTCCCCAAGGCTGTGTGCAAGAGGCTTGTTTGCCAGCCGACGGTACTACTGGGAAGCGGGGCCTCCATGGAAGGAGTAACTCATGGGGCACGCTCCTGAAAGGCCATGATCCTGAAGCTCCACCCCTTCCTCTCATTCTCATTGCTTCTTGGCCCCTAGGAGGCAAGCAGCTGTGTGCAGCCACACCCTCCCTCTCAGGATGAGCTACTACCAAGACAGGCTCCCAGCCGTGAAGAAGAGTGGCCGAAAGGGATTGAAAGCAGGGGCCAAGATTAACCTTTGGTTTTCTTAAGGTGGGTCTCATTTGGCCCAGGCTATCTTCAAACTCATGATGTATGTAGCTGAGGATAAGCCTGAACTTTGGATCCTCCTGCCTGTACCTCCCAACTGCTGGGATGACTGGTGTGTACTGCCATGCCTGATTATATGTAGTGCTAGCCACTGAATTGAGGACTCTGTGCATGCTAAGAAGCACTCTACCAACCGAGCTACCTCTTCAGCTACACAAACCTCTCTCTAGTTATATTTTTCTCAGATATTTGGTCATAGTGATAGAAAGCTGACTGACATAAAGAAATACACAAAAAAGAGGTGAAAAAAGAAACGGAAGCTCGAAAGGGAAAGAGCCAGACAAGAGGTGCCAGACGAGAGGTCTCAGAGAGAGGCCAAGACGCCCCCCCTTCCCGCTGGAAGTGGGGAAGGAATCAAGAGCCCTTGGCTTTTTGTAGCCGCAAGGGGCAGCTACAAGTCCCTGTCGCACCTGACAGGCAGCTAAAGTGCAAATGAAAAGAACGCAGCGTGTGACTGTGGAGCCCTCTGCTCACTCCAGGGTGCTCACTCTATGTCCCAGGCTCTTTCTGGGCCTGCTGGGCAGGAGGGGATAATTTGCTGTGGCTGGAGGTGTCAGGCTCTAGTGATGAGTGTGAAGACTGGGGTTGCATCTTGCTTCACTAATCCCAGGCAGAGTGGAAATGAGTGCTGCCCATCTGCTTTTCAGAACCAAATCTCCATGGGATGGGGGTAGAAGCAATTTACCCTCACTCATGGGCTTGTAACGGAAGTTTCTAGATGGAGGAATGGAGGCCTGAGGGGCTGTAAGCAATGAGGGGACTAAGGTCAATTGGGACTGGCCATTTACATGGTGAGGCAGGACAATGGAAACAAGGCTTATGTTCTCCTTTGCATGCTAGGAACCCACCATGTATTCATATCTAAGTCAGAGCCAAAAGGTTTGGGTTGAATCCTGCCTTCACTTCTTGCTAGCTGAGTGACTCTGCAATTGTTACCTAACTTCTTCTCTATGTCTTTCTTTTCTTATAAACTGGGAATAACAAGTAACCCTGGCAGTTGAGCAGATTTGGTGATTGAGAATGTGAAAGATACCTCCACATGTCTGCCAGACCGACCTGGATTGCCATTGTCCTAGCCCAAATGTGGGGCGTGGGCAGTGACTATGGCAAGGGACAATAGTCGGTCTGGTGGGGAAGACCAAAACCATCAAGCATCATAAATGGATGTGTCACACTGGAAAAGAGAGCAGAGTGCCACCACAGCAAGACAGGGACAAATGCACCATATGCATTGCTGTTGGAGCATGACAGACAGAGAGCGAGTTGTCCCTGCCTGTGTGATGAGGGACCAAACACCAGGGAAAGGAGCCTCCCAGAGTCTCAGGACAGCACATCCCAGCAGAATGTGGGAGAGGAACCAAAGTTCAGGATCACCCTCAGCTACAGTCCCAGGTAGGGGCTGCTGGAGAGCAGGAAAAAGCAAAACTGAGCAGGAGAAAGCACGAAGTCTCAGGGTCTGGAAGGCGCGGCCAGGCCTGAGTCAGGCACTACGTGAGTTGGAGGTGCCCAGGTGGAGATGTCTGACCCCTTTTAAAATGGGCTTCCAGCAACTGGCTGCCCTGCAGCACGCTGAGTAGGTCTCAAAGCAAGATTGTCCCCCTCTTCACCAGGAAGTGAGTCGAAGTAGGGAGACAATTGCAGCAGGGTGGCCAGCTACAGGGGTCACATGTCAACTGCCCCCATGGAGTCTAATGTCACACGCCCAGCTACAGGGGTCCCATGTCAACTGCCCCATGGAGTCTAATGTCACATGCCCAGCTACAGGGGTCCCATGTCAACTGCCCCCGTGGAGTCTAATGTCACATGCCCAGCTACAGGGGTCCCATGTCAACTGCCCCCGTGGAGTCTAATGTCACATGCCCAGCTACAGGGGTCCCATGTCAACTGCCCCCGTGGAGTCTAATGTCACATGCCCAGCTACAGGGGTCCCATGTCAACTGCCCCCATGGAGTCTAATGTCACATGCCCAGCTACAGGGGTCCCATGTCAACTGCCCCCGTGGAGTCTAATGTCACATGCCCAGCTACAGGGGTCCCATGTCAACTGCCCCCATGGAGTCTAATGTCACATGCCCAGCTACAGGGGTCCCATGTCAACTGCCCCCGTGGAGTCTAATGTCACATGCCCAGCTACAGGGGTCCCATGTCAACTGCCCCCATGGAGTCTAATGTCACATGCCCAGCTACAGGGGTCCCATGTCAACTGCCCCCGTGGAGTCTAATGTCACATGCCCAGCTACAGGGGTCCCATGTCAACTGCCCCCATGGAGTCTAATGTCACATGCCCAGCTACAGGGGTCCCATGTCAACTGCCCCCGTGGAGTCTAATGTCACATGCCCAGCTACAGGGGTCCCATGTCAACTGCCCCCATGGAGTCTAATGTCACATGCCCAGCTACAGGGGTCCCATGTCAACTGCCCCCGTGGAGTCTAATGTCACATGCCCAGCTACAGGGGTCCCATGTCAACTGCCCCATGGAGTCTAATGTCACATGCCCAGCTACAGGGGTCCCATGTCAACTGCCCCCGTGGAGTCTAATGTCACATGCCCAGCTACAGGGGTCCCATGTCAACTGCCCCCGTGGAGTCTAATGTCACACGCCCAGCTACAGGGGTCCCATGTCAACTGCCCCCGTGGAGTCTAATGTCACATGCCCAGCTATAGGGGTCCCATGTCAACTGCCCCCATGGAGTCTAATGTCACATGCCCAGCTACAGGAGTCCCATGTCAACTGCCCCATGGAGTCTTCTGTCACATGCCCAGCTACAGGGGTCCCATGTCAACTGCCCCCGTGGAGTCTAATGTCACATGCCCAGCTATAGGGGTCCCATGTCAACTGTCTGTGGAGTCTAATGTCACATGCCCAGCAGCTGTGCTCTCTTTGGTTCTTCTACAGAGCTGTCTAGTGGGCACTGGGAGGAGGCCGGCCACCAAACCCATCCCTGTCCACTGGGCACCAGGAGGCTCCTGGGGCGATCTTGCCTCTGACTATGACAAGGCTGTTCTGCTCTGCTTCTGGCTCAGCTATGGGCTTCCTGGGCTTCCCAGACAGAAACTGTCTGTGGAGGGAAAGGGTCCCTTTAGTCCAAGGAGATGCTGGGGGAAAGCCACTTTCCAGCCTTCAAGATCACTTCTGTACTTCTAGAAAACACCTGTGTGTCTCACCAAGGCTGGCTGTGGTTTGATGTAACTATCTCCTGCCCCATAACTCAGACACATCCCGTGCAAAAGGAAGCACCCACAGTTCAGGGCATAGATTTATTTTCATTTTCCCATTTCACATGACCTCGAAGCTGGATCAGAAAATCCATCAGCATGTCCCATGCCTGGATCCTGCGACCTCCTCCTGCAGAACCCTCCGTCTCTGTGACCTCCTCCTGCGGAACCCTCTGTCTCTGTGACCTCCTCCTGTGGAACCCTCCATCTCTGTGACCTCCTCCTGCGGAACCCTCTGTCTCTGCTGTCTGTGCTCTGTGACATTTCACAAGGTGTAGCAGAACTACAAATGAGGAGTGTCAGGTCAGAAAGATAACTTTCAAGGTGAATTTTTCTTTGCACGTGACCCTTGACATTGTTTCTAGGCTCTTGGTCTTTCCTGGGTGTGAGTTTTCTACTCCCCACCTTCTCCTTGAACCTCTCTCCTCTCCCCTGACACCCTCAAAATGGGTTAAAGCAGCCCGGGATGTGTGATCCTTTCTGCTTGTTGGTGCTGCTGGCTTTGGAGCAGGACATGCTGCTGGTACCTCCCCTGCCCCCTTTGCAGACAGAAGAATGCAGGGCAGGAGGAGTCATGGCAGAGGGGAGGCACAGAGCCTGCAGGGGCCAAGGAGGACTTAGAACCCTGCCCCTCCCAGCCCAAGGTCAAGCCCTAGTCTAACAGTTCCCAGGCTGAAAGGGCCTCCGAAACCATCTGAGCGACCTCTCACATGTCACAGGAGAGCATGACTCTGAGGTGAGGATAGTGGGGATTCTCACTTGTGCAAGAGGACAGAGGGTGAAGCCGGCCCAAAAGACAGGCCTCCAGGAATGATCAGAGCAAAAGCCTCGGCCTCTCATGTTTGCTTCAGTTCTGTGCATCCTGGGCTACCATCAAGACCTCCATGACAGGACAACTGGGACTCAAGGCCTTCCTTTCCTGCTTGTTGGAACACTGAGGCATCTCAGCTTGGGTCGTCCCTGAGCATGACAAGTGAGGCTCTGTTCCACAGCCCCTGGAGGTTCAAGGCGAGATGCCTGCTGTCTGCACAGCTGCTAAAACCACGAGCAAGTTTTGCCTGCCTGCATGGTGCTTCTGACTCTCAAAGGGGCCTGTGACTTCACGGAGCTGACGTGCCCTGCTTTGAGCTCTCATCTCTAGAAGCTCTGTAGGAAAGCATCGTTCCACTCCAAGCCCTCCACATGCTAAGCTGCAGACACTGGCCCAAGAACTGACTATGAGAACAATGCGGCTTGAAAGTCAGCCTCCAGGGAATGACACCCATCGAGGACCTGGAAGACCTGGTGCCTTGAACACATGCAGTGGGTCCAAGACACACTACCCCCTGTATGGATGCATTTTTGTAGCAGAGAAAAGGCCAGGGGTACTCTGGCCCAGGAGGCCATTCCCCGAGCAGGGTGCCCTGAGCTCACAGACAGCCTAGTAGATAGCAGGTGCTCAATAAATATTTATTGACTGAATGAGAATTATTCAGAAGGAAATCAGTCACTGGCTGATGAACCCTGTGAAAGCCATGCCAGCAAGACCCCGTCCAAAATAACAACAGAGACTAAAACATGGATGCCTTCGCTGTGTGCCAGGCTAAGCGCTCTCCACGCTGCCCCTCATTCACCTCCCACAGCTGCACCGTTAGCTCCATCTCACGGAAGAGGAAAGCAGGGCTGGTCACCCAGCTGGGGAGTCCAGTTTACCACCTGAACCAGGTCTGCCCTGCTTCCCATCCTAACCCTCACACAAAATCCTACCCTCCCAGGATTCCTGCGAGAAGTGGCAAAGGAAAGAACAGAACAAAGAGAAGAATCTTGGAGTGGGTGCGGGCGGGAAGCACAGCATGCACACTCCGCTGGGCCAGTGCTCATGGGACCTGCCTGGGGAAACTACTGGAAGGGGAAGGAGAGATACAGTGCCCTGTGGAAGAGCGTCTCAGGTGTCCCCAGCCAAACTCTAGTGTCTGCCTTCTCCTTTCTTTTAGAACTGTGATTTCATTTGGCCAGGAACATGCCCAGAAAAA
Organism: Rhizomys pruinosus; assembly: GCA_009823505.1. Taxonomy (NCBI): domain Eukaryota; kingdom Metazoa; phylum Chordata; class Mammalia; order Rodentia; family Spalacidae; genus Rhizomys; species Rhizomys pruinosus. The sequence continues at coordinate 932,163 of VZQC01009903.1, forward strand.
AAATCAATTTCCTACTTTCCTTGCAACTGGCAAAATTTGCTGAGTAAAAAAGATTCCAGAAAATAAATCTCTGTAAAGAGCTTGATTCCACTTAGAGAGGAGACTTTTATCTGTCCTTCACTCCTTCCTTCTTTTCCTTCTCCATTCTGCTGAGAACCCATGGGAGACAGCCAGAGCCCCGTATCTGCTGTGAATCACGGAAGATAAAAGTTTGGAAGATTAAAGCCCAAGAGAGTTGGAGCAGAGACAGAGGGGCTCCCAGCGGACTGGGAGCTGCCAGATTTCCCTGTGAGAAGGTAACTCTCATATCTTAGTTTAAGTCAGCTTTTAAGAATGTTTTTCTTGCTGCTGTTTTTCTACAGAGTCAAACCCAAACTGAGCTGTTAGAAATGAGCTTTGATTGGAGCAGTGGGTGTACAGCACCCAGCAGAACATCTTCAGGAGCATCTGGCCCGGCAGGGGGTTCTGCAGTTCTGACCTTCGTAGACTACGGCAGAGAAGCAAAAGGCCTGCAGAAGAGGACTGGCCTCCCTCACACAGCACAGTCACAGGACAGGTGGCAGGGGAGGAGGTCCTCACACACCATGTCAAGACTGACGAAGCCCGGCGTGGTGGCGCACGCCTTTAATCCTAGAACTCAGGAGGCAGAGGAAATCTGTGAGTTCAAGGCCAGCCTGGTCTACATAGTGAGTTAGAGGATAGCTAGAGCTTCAGGGAGATCTTGTCTCAAAAAGACCCTCCCCCCAAAATTGACGAAACTCAGAGAAGCTGGTGACAAAAGACCCTGGGCGTAGGCCCATCTATACAGAGTGTCCGCCCCCCCTCCCCCGAAAGTCTGCAATGTCCCAGAAGGCCTCTGCCATCTGTCCAGAGGAAGGCCAGGACCCCAAAGGCATATTAACCTGTGAGGGGATTCAAGCAGCAAGTTCGGAGGATATTGTTGGGGGCACTTCCAGGGTTACTGCCAAGCCACAAGGGCCCTTATGGGAATCAGAGAAAGGAAACCCTCTCCAATCTGCACATCTACATCTCTGATGAGAATGGTGTACCCAAGAGGTGACACCTCTAGGTAATGCACAGCCTACATAGCTGTATATAGTGATCCTGTGTGGCCACGTGCTCCTCAGCACACTTGCACCGAATGTGTGGCCTCATGGCTGGCTTCACACCACGTTCCGAGGATGCCCCACCCTTACAAAGTGACAGTAATTTGAGGCTGTGCACCATGGCTAAAGCAGGAGGGATTTCCACCTCACAGAGCATTGGATACCTGGGCCAAACACCATTAACAAGGAAGGTTCGGCTGTGGGCCTGTGATGGCAGCTTCTGTCTCAGAAACAACCTACTGTGAGCCAGCACCCGGGGAAAAGCAGAGTCTGGAAAGAACTGTGGACTGTATCCAGCCGTAACAAATGTGTGAGGCATGAATATCTTTGAATTTTATTATAATTAATTAAAGCCACTTTGTCATGTTATTGTTTCCTTCTTTTCCTTAGAGGGAAAGGGAAACTTTTCAGTTAATGGAATTATTTTAAATACATAAATGCAAATGAATAAATCTTAATAAATAACTTATTTCAATTATAATTTCTTTTTTTTAATTTATTTATTTTTTTACGTGTACGAATGTACTGTCTGCATGTAGGCTTGTGCACCCGTGTCGTGCAATGCCACGGAGGCCAGAAGAGGGTCTCAGATTCCCCTGGAACTGGAGTTCTCCTGGAATTGGAGTTACAGACGGTTCTCAGCCGCCATGTGGGTGCTGGGGATCGAACCTGGGTCCTCTGCAAGAACGGTCCGAGCGCTTTTAACTGCCTAGGCCATCTCTCCCACCTCCCAGCCTATTATAATTTCTTACCCTTGTTCTTGACCATGAAAAGAAAAGAGAGACTCTGGGGATGTAGTTCAGCTGGTACATCTAGCAAGCACGAGGCTTAGGGTTAAGTTCTCAGCACCCTCTAAGCCAGCATGGAGGGACACACCTAGAATCTTAGCAGAACTGGAAATTCAAGGTCATCCTTGACTACACAGTGAGTTTGAAGCCAGCCTAGGCTACATGAGACCCTGAGACTGACAACGACAGAGAAAAGAGAGCGCTCTGGCTTCCCCTGCTTGCAGCCAACCTCAGGCACTCGCCTTCTCCTCTTCTGTTCTGCTCTCTTGGTGCTCCCCCTGCTCCGCCTCACATCTCAGATGTCAACTCTGGGCAGTGCATCCTGATGGAGCAGGGTGGTCTAATCAAGAGCCAGAGACTGGAAATGAAAACGAGTGCTCCCGTGACCCCTGAATCGAGTCCCCAGTAAGCTGGAGTAGGCCACCACCTAGTTAGACGTGAACCTAGTCCTCCTGAGTAGGCAACCGTAGACGTACTAGCAGGCTGCAAGGCCACCCAGTTAGAGTACGTCCCCGAGTGGAGCCCCCCTTAGAGTGCCTGCCAGAGCTGGAGTAGGACACACCCGTAGAGACCTACCCCAGAGCAGTAGCCCATTAGATACAGTCCCAGAGTGGAGTCCCCCTTAGGTACCTACCAGAGCTGAAGTAGGCCACCACCAGTTAGAGTGAACCTAGTCCCAGAGCTGGAGTAGGCACACCACCAGTTAGACGTGAACCTAGTCCTCAGAGCTGGAGTAGGCCACCACCCAGTTAAGTCTAGTCCAGACGGGTAGGCACACCGTAAGTGAACCTAGTCCCCAGAGCAAGTGGCACACCGTAAAGGACCACCCAACAAGTCACCCCAGTTAGACGTGAACCTAGCCCGAGTGCTGCCACACCCGTAGAGGAACCTGGAGTCAGAGCTGGAGTAGCCCACCGTTAGACGTGAACCTAGGCCCCAGAGCTGGAGTAGGCCACACCCAGTTAACGTAAACCTTAGTCCCCAGAGCTGGAGTAGGCCGACACACAGTTAGACGTGAACTTAGTCCCCAGAGCTGGAGTAGGCTGACACCCAGTTAGACGTGAACTTAGTCCCCAGAGCTGGAGTAGGCTCACCAAGACGACTGCCCAGGCTGGTAGACCCGTAGATGACCTAGTCCTCAGAGCTGGAGTAGGCCACACACCAGTTACGACGTGAACCTAGTCCCCAGAGCTGGAGTAGGCCACCACCTAGTTAGACGTGAACCTAGTCCCGACGAGTAGGCACTGTAGAGTACGCCTCAGACAGGCCACCACCTATGACGTCCAGTCCCTAGTAGCCACCACCGTTAGATGTGAACTCTAGTCCCCAGAGCTGGAGTAGGCCACCACCTAGTTAGACGTGAACCTAGTCCTCAGAGCTGGAGTAGGCCACCACCTAGTTAGACGTGAACCTAGTCCTCAGAGCTGGAGTAGGCCACCACCTAGTTAACGTGAACCTAGTCCTCAGAGCTGGAGTAGGCCACCACCCAGTTACATGTGAACCTAGTCCCCAGAGCTGGAGTAGGCCTGACCACCCAGTTAGACGTGAACTAGTCCCCAGAGCTGGAGTAGGCTGAACCCAGTTAGACGTGAACTAGCCCATGGAGGCTCACCCAGTAGCGTGTGCCCAGAGTGAGGCTGCACCCATTAGCGTAACTAGTCTAGTACTGACTAGACTAACTTAGCCAACTGAGTGCCCCAGTAGACGTGAGTCCAGCTAGTGGCCACCACCCAGTTACACGTGAACCTAGTCCCAGAGCTGGAGTGCACCCCAGTAGACGACTTAGCCCCAAGCATAGACAACAGTTAGAGACGTAGAGCTGGAGTGCCACCTAGAGTACCTACAGAGCTGGAGTAGGCCACCACCTAGTTAGACGTGAACCTAGTCCTCAGAGCTGGAGTAGGCCACCACCTAGTTAGACGTGAACCTAGTCCTCAGAGCTGGAGTAGGCCACCACACTAGTTAGACGTGAACCTCGTCCCAGAGCTGGAGTAGGCCACCACCTAGTTAGACGTGAACCTAGTCCCCAGAGCTGGAGTAGGCCACCACCCAGTTAGACGTGAACCTAGTCCCCAGAGCTGGAGTAGGCCGACACCCAGTTAGACGTGAACCTAGTCCCCAGAGCTGGAGTAGGCCACCACCCAGTTAGACGTGAACCTAGTCCCCAGAGCTGGAGTAGGCCACCACCCAGTTAGACGTGAACCTAGTCCCCAGAGCTGGAGTAGGCTGACACCCAGGTAGACGTGAACCTAGTCCCCAGAGCTGGAGTAGGCCACCACACAGTTAGACGTGAACCTAGCCTTGAGGAACCCAAGTACTGCACTACCATAAATGTGGTGCTGATGGGGAAGAGTGCTCCAAATCCTGACTCAGAGCTCTTGCTACCAGCACTGGCTGTGTGGCCTTGGGAAAGTCTCAGAGTCACTCTGGACTTCTGCAGCTCCATAAGCAAAACCACAGCCGTACTGTCCGCTCTCACTGGCAGTCTTTGCAAACCTTGAGGTGCACACAAACTGGGGTCTCATTCTTTGAGTACTGCTCGGCAGGGCTGGCCAGTAGCTGAGGGGCTGTATGACCTGACATGCTCCCTGGGGACACTGATGCTGTCCACACATCGCCCTGAGTCCCAACCACAGTCCACCCCACTGCTTTGTGACAGCCCCAGTGGTCAGCAGAACCCAGACACAAACAACACACATACACACAACACACATCGCATACAACACAAACACAAATGTACATAAACACACACACTCCACACAACACATACACCACACCATACAAATGCATACAACATGCATCCCATACATCACATACATACACACATGCACAAAACCATATATAAACACAAATACACTACACAATATACACACCATACCATATAAACACACAAGCATCAAAACAACACACACATTTATACAGACACAATACCACATACACCATGTACACAAACACAAACACCGCACACTATACAATAAACACACAACTACACACATGTGGCACACAGTACACACGCAACCACGCACACATGCCACACAGTGCACATGCAACCACACACGTGTGCCACGCAGTATACACACCACGCATGCATGCCACACAGTACACACAATCTTACAGTACACACAACCACACATGCATGCCATGAAGTACACACAACTATGCATGCATGCCATGAAGTACACACAACCATGCATGCATGCCATGCAGTACACACAACCACACATGCATGCCACACAGTACACACAACCGTGCATGCATGCCACACAGTACACACAACCACACACACACATGCCACACAGTACACATACATGCACGCATGCCATGCAGTACACACAACCATGCACATGTGCCACGAAGTACACACAACCCCACACGCATGCAACCACACATGAGTGCCACACAGTACACACAACCATGCACACATGCCACACAGTACACACAACCACACACGTGGGCCATGCAGTACACACAACCACACATGCATGCCACACAGTACACACAACCACGCACACGTGCCACACAGTACACAAACCACACACACACACATGCCACGCAGTACACACACCACTCACGCATGCCACGCAGTACACACAGAGGTGCCTGTCCCACTCTGTTCTCTCAGCCCCTCTTGGTTCCTTGTGATTTCAGGTCTGATACACTCTGAGACCAGCAGACAAGCAGCCAGCGTGGCCATGGCGCAGGGGCCCAGCTAGCCATCTCCTGCTTTTTCCTTTACAAACAAAATGTGAGGTTCTACTTTTTTTAATCACAGAAAAACCGAGGAAAGAAAGCAAGTATTTCCTTTCCATCTCCCTCTGCTCCCCTACCCAACCACCATTTGTAACGGACCCGCCAGGCTCACATCCCTGTCATGCCCCTCTGCTCCGCCTGCTTCTCCCGCTCATGAGCGCACCTCAGGCACAGCCGCCTCTCGGCTTTATTTTTTTACAGCTCTGATTGAAGCTAGGCTCCTGCTGACATTTATACTCCCTCATCATCAGCTCAAAGCTTCCAGCAGCCCAGCTGAAAAGGCTCTGAGAGAGCAGAGAGAGAGGCTGAGAAGGAACTGTCACCAGCTCTCGCTCTACCTCTCAAGATGCCCACGGAGCCCACTCCCAGCTCCACTCACCCAGAAGATGACTTCCTTTCCCCCAACCCTAGGCCCCAGTTTCTCTAGCCAGTTTCTCTAGCAGGAGTCAGGGCACGTGGTGTTGATTCAGACATGCACGATTGTGAACAGATCCAGAGAGGCAGAAGAATTGAATCCCATTTAGTATTGAACAGAAGCCACCAATCATCCACCCCGTTATCTTTATTTGGACAAGTTCAAACTGACAACCATCCACTGGCTGACCTTGCCGTCTCCTTGCTGCCCACTGCGGCTAGCCTGACCCAAAGCTAGGTTCTCTCTCAGGAACGCCAGGGGCACTCAGCAAAATGCAGCCCCACCCCCACCTGTGTGGTGGCAGAGGGACCCCACAGAGACCTACCAGGCCCAGGCTCCCCCATAGTGCCCCTCCTTCATGGACTCATCCCTGAGCCTGAGGAACAGACCACTGGATGTTATTTCCTAAGAAATTCCTGGTGGTGGTTATGTCTGCCCAGAGAGGTCAGAGGTCAAGGGGATGCATCTGGTACATTCTGAAGCTCCAGTTGGTCTCAGGCATCACTAAATAATTCACTCCTTAGTCACAGAGGTAATGACCTTCACAGGAATGCTCTTTCAACTCGACAAAAGCAGGATCAGCTTATTAAGATGGGGGCAGTTGGGGCTACAGAAATGGCTGAGGGGTTAAGAGCACTGGCTCCTCTAGCAGAGGTTTGATTCCCAGCACCCACATGGTGGCTCACAACCATCTGTAACTCCAGTTCCAGGGGACTCTATCACCCTCTTCTGGCCTCCACAGGCATTGCTCCCATTGGGTGCACTTACATACATGCAGGCAATAATACACTCATACATATAAAATCAAAATAAATAATTTTTGAAAGATAGGAACAGTTAAAGGTAAGAAAGACTCTTCTTGGAAGGAGGCAGTCACTGTTAGAAGCCCAGAAAAATCACCCACTATTTGGATTTCTTTCATCTTATCAAAATGGCTTGTGTTTTCTAAACAGCCACTAATGAAACTGTAAATGACCTAAAAATAAATAGATATTGTGCATCTCAAGGAGCCCCTTCCAGGACGTCCTTCCAGATCAACCCCACTCCAAGGCACATATTTATTTGTTGGCACCCTGCTCTAAGGTCTGCTCTGCAGTCCGTGGTACCACAGCAGGACACAAGACTTCTCACAGCTCAGACTGTAGGAAGGCCTTCCCCAGCACACTGCAGGGCAGCATGGGGCCTTGTCTTTTTTTACCATTCCTTATGAAGAGAGGAGACCGGCTGCCTGACTTGCTCAGTACACTGATCCCAATGCGCAGCCAACCAACCTGGTTGATATTATTTCCATACCACGTTTTGAGCATGTTGGGAAGTTTCAGCATCATCTATAAATTCTCACCATGCAGTCAGCTGCCCAGGATGGCAGCAGCTGAATCACTACAGCCAGGGCCACAAAACCTGGAACATCTTCAAAACAGGCGGTGACCGGGGAGCATGCACAGTGCAAACACGCACAGACCCAGTCCTCGAACTCAGTGGAGGTCCCAGCCGAGTCCCAGGGACACAGACATACAATCCGACGGCTGAGAGTTCTGTAACTCTCTCCACGTGCCACATCATCAAACCTACCCGGGGAGAGAGAGGAGGAACCTGGGGGAAAACGGCCATACCAGGAGGAAGGCAGAACAGTTTTCAACTCTGACATGGTCTCCAAATCCCAGGCCTTACCCATGACCCAGTCCCTCCCACCACAGAGTAAGTGAGCAGGTTGGGTCCCCACCACCTACCACTGCTGGGGAGGCAGAGAGAAACATCCAGCACAGGCTGGAGAGGCCAGCAGTGTCCCAAAGCCAGAGAGTACCATGGGGGAGACACAGCTTCAGGAAGGAGGTTAGGCTATGCTAAGGCAGGAGTCATTTGCACTACACTGACAGCCTGTCACCACGCAGTGTGTGCAAGGAACAAGGGGAAGACGCTAGGCGTGGCACCAAGGGGCCCTCTGAGGCCAGTCAGAGACATTGACCTTGAGCAGCATCCATGGACACAGAAGATTTTCAGTCAAGGCTACACCGATAAAAGTGTTGTCTTGGGGCTGGAGAGATGGCTCAGCGGTTAAGAGCACCAACTGTCCTTGCAGACAAATGGAGTTCAATTCCCAGAACCCACACGGTGGCTAAGAACTGTCTTTAAGCCAGGTATGGTGCTACATACCTTTAATCCTAACACTGGGGAGGTAGAGGCAGGCGGATCCCTGTGAGTTCAAGGCTAGCCTGGTATACAGAGTGAGTTCTAGGCCAGCTGGGGCTATAGGAAGCCCCCCCCCCCAAGAAAGTGTTGTCTTAGATGATACCAGGTACCAAGTCACGATGGCTGGAAGGGGGAAGGACAGGGGGAGATGCTGCCACCTGGGAAAGCACACATGATTAGAGCACCCATGAGCAGGCTCTAAGGCTGACAGCACTCTCCTCTTCCCCAGATGTGAGCACTGTGTGTGGAGGACAGGCAGAGGAGCCGAGGAGCAACGAGCAGAGGCTTTGGAGGCTGCCTTGGGTGATCACGACAACAAACTTCTATTTTCTGGGCAGTGCTAGCTCCCAGACATGGGGCCTCTGAGGGTCAAGCTGACCTGTGTGACGTGTCCAGGCAACCATCTGCTGCCATACCTATCGTAGTCACAAACTGGGAGGCTGGAGCGGGCACCCGGTCAGGTGTGGAAGACACTGTGGCTGCCCCTCCATCAGGCCATGGGAGTGGGAGTTAGGAGTCAAGGGAGGGGCCAGGGTCATGTTCTGGATCTAGAGATTTCCAGAAACGGGGGGGGGGCGGCTTCCGTTGGGGGGTTGAGGGGGGACTAAAGACTTCAGGCAGAGTCTCAAGGCCCTGGGGGTGGTAGAGTTTGTGACCGCGTCCCTGGAAGGATGTCTTGCTGGGGTCAGGGGGACAGCATGGCCAAGAGAGCTGAATTCAGCCAGCCACTGCCTCCTGTGAGTTCAGAAAAGCCAAAACTGTGGAAGAGAACATGGCCCTCTGCACAGAGGCGATGTGCCATGTGTCTCGTGGAGGGACTGTCTGTCTTCGGGCGCTGCGGGCTGGAGGCTCCCAGTCCTGCCAGCAGCCCACGCCTGGCCCGCTTCTCTGCACAGACATACTTGGGAGGGACTCAGGGAGGGGAGAAGGAGTGTTTGCCATCTTTCCTCTCCTCTTTTTCTTTCAAGCAAATCCAGTTGACACAAGGATAGTAGTTCCCAAAGGAGAGAGAGGCTTGCGGGGGCGGGGCGGGGGGACCCGGCAGGACCCTGAAGCGCCTGCTGGCTGAGAAATGGAATTTATACATGAAAATCAGACGGTGCCAGCCCCGGGCACCACAGCCACGGCTGACAGACTGACAGCTAATTAGAAAGCTCCGCTTGAGCCTCACATTGAAAGCCATTTAATAATTAAATGTCTTATCTGTATTTAAAATCATCTGACAATGTATATTTAGAGTGTGGCCGGAGAACCAATTTTCTCACTTCCATCACCCAAAGACACAATATTGGAATCCAGGCATCGCCCCCATTGACAGTAAGTGACATTGTGTCACGCAGTTTGAACTGGGAAATGTTCCAGCGTCAAGGGGACCCTTCCTAGCTCTTGGATTGAGGCAGAACAGAGACCCCCAACTCACGGATATCCTTGACATGAATGTGCCCCTTCACAAGTCCCTAGCTGTGGTCTAGTAAGCAAGGAGCAGGTGGAGCCCCAACCAGGAAGTGGGGTTCAGAGGACAGTTCACCTGGGTTCAGCTATGATAGGTGGGTTGCTGCAAACATCATAAATGTAAGATTCATTCAGTCATTAAACTAAATAGCAATCAGGTGACAAAACCGATAACGAACACTAGCCTGCTTTCCATTGCTGTTGTGTGCTGCCAGTTTTAAAGAATGTCGACTATAAAACACTGCTCCTGCTAAGACAGGCCCTGCCACCGCCCACTCTGTGTGCCACTTCCTAAGCCCCAGGTGACCCCCAGGGCATAGAAGATCTGGGATTCTGTGCCCTGCTGGAGGAAAGCTGGGCTCCACAGGGGGAGGGGAGGCTGCTGTATGCTCAAAAGGCTAGACAGGTACCGGCTGTCAGCTCCAGGGACAGTGTGCCCACCTGTGGGAGCGGGCACAGAGGATCTCTGTGTGATCTGGTGGGCCATACCCACTCCATGCTGACAGGGTCTTCGGGTTACTAGTGTCCTGGTGGTGAGGCCTGGAGAGCCCCAGGGACAGACGTGCTTGGGATCCTCCACTAGAATCAGCTTCCCGGGCCTCCTGTCAGTAGAGCTCTCTTCGTGGGATGACCAGAGTCCCTAGAGCCCAGGGCACCTCTCAGACATCTGAGGGTGGCTTCTGCTTCCCTTTCTAGAAACTGAGCCCCTCTTATTTCTCCTGCTGCCCAAAGAAGTTGCTAGAACCCCAGATAAGGAGAGCATACTCCAAGGAAACTAGATGTGGAAGGGATTAAATATGACCTTGTTCACCTCTCTCTCGGCAAATGCTCAAAGCCCAGAGAGGTCAAGTGACTTTCCTAGAGTCATCCAGTTAATGTGCCAGCATTCTTTCCATGCCCTTGCAGCCGTGTCTCTGGAAACAGTATGGTGTCACAAGGACCCCACAGCTGGAAAGTTGGGGGTTCAGCTCCTGGCCTCCCCTGGGAGCCATGCTTTGGGGGATATACCACACTCTATTCTCCACCTTCAACACTACCAATTCTGATGGGTGGATTAATAGTGAGCAGTGAAGTCAGTGTTCTAGTCCCAGGCAGTGCTCATACCCTGCTCTAAGTGGGTATGAGTTTGTACTTCTGCGGTACTGAGTCATACCCAATGCCTCTCCCCCTGCCTGATGACTGTGGAAAGTAACCTGACCAACATTCAGTTCAGGAGGACAGCAGGGCTAAGAACACTGTTGGAGCTCACGCTGATGCAATCCTGAGCTCAGCCATGTCTGTTCCATCCACTGCTGCTTGGAGGGAGAGCTGTAACCAGCAGGCTGATGTCACCAGAATATGCTAGACAGTGGAACCTGGGGCCTTTGGCCTGTACAACAGGGGACATGATAGATGGAAAGCTGTAGCACACTGCAGGGACAGCCAAAGGAAGACAGGTCAGTGTGTGTTCATTGACACACACATGTGAATGTGTGTGTATGTGTGTGTGTGTATGCTCAGTCACATACTCGCACATGAATGCATATCCCACTCCAAATCCTCAGTGAACCTATCTGCCTGCTGAGGTATCCCAGACCCTTCAGTCTTGGATTGATAATCCTCAGCAAGCATCACAGCCCCATCCAGCTGTCCCCTGCACAGGACTCTCTCCAGCCACTGTCCAGCTGTCCCCTGCACAGGACTCACTCCAGCCACTGTCCAGCCATCCCCTGCACAGGACTCACACCAGCCACTGTCCAGCCATCCCCTGCACAGGACTCGCTCCAGCCACTGTCCAGCCGTCCCCTGCACAGGACTCACTCCAGCCACTGTCCAGCCATCCCCTACACAGGACTCACACCAGCCACTGTCCAGCCATCCCCTGCACAGGACTCGCTCCAGCCACTGTCCAGCCGTCCCCTGCACAGGACTCACTCCAGCCACTGTCCAGCCATCCCCTACACAGGACTCACACCAGCCACTGTCCAGCCATCCCCTGCACAGGACTCGCTCCAGCCACTGTCCAGCCGTCCCCTGCACAGGACTCGCTCCAGCCACTGTCCAGCCGTCCCCTGCACAGGACTTGCTCCAGCCACTGTCCAGCCGTCCCCTGCACAGGACTCACTCCAGCCACTGTCCAGCCGTCCCCCGCACAGGACTCACTCCAGCCACTGTCCAACCATCCCCTGAACAGGACTCACTCTAGCCACTGTCCAGCCGTCCCCTGAACAGGACTCACTCCAGCCACTGTCCAGCCATCCGCTGCACAGGACTCACTCCAGCTGGCCTCTCCCTAAATTCACACCTCATCCTCCTCTTCGCTTTCACCTGTGCGGCTCCTCTAGCACCTTCTGAAGTTCTACCAATGTCCCAGCCCATCCAGAGATCATCTCTCCCTCAATGCTGCCCTCCACATCCCAGCACCATGTGGTGCCTCAACTGGTCAGTCAAGCACACAGAGTCACACGTAGCATCTCATCTGGGCAGATGACCATGTTCAAGTTCTTGCCTATGGAGAATGGGTGCCTGTCACACATAAAGGAGTTCAAGAGCAAGACAGACAAAATAAAAAGAAAGAAAAGAAAAGAAGAAACAAAGAAAAAGTAAAAGAAAAAGCCGAGTATGGTGCTGCACGCCTGTAATCCTAGTACTCAGGAAACAGAGGCAGGCAGATCTCCGTGAGTTCAAGGCCAGCCTGGTGCACATAGTGAGTTCCAGGACAGCTGGGGCTACAGGAAGACCCTGTCTCAAACAGACCAAAGAATAAAATAAAAAAATATGGGCTGGAGGCTAAAAAAATAAAATAAGAGCAAGGTAGAACAGACTCTAGAGCCACGCCAGCTCCCAGAACTCAGCGGTTCACAGGGCTGTGGAGGTTGCAAGATGAGGAGCACAGATGTGTAAATCACCCGCCCACCGAGAAAACACTGCCGGGCACTCACTCCCACATGATTTCCTAGCAGAAGAGACAAGACCAAAGAGGGGTCGGAATCTTCCAGATGACTGCCCAACCAGAGATGGATAAATCACAGGACATGGAGCATTTGTGGAGGGTCTTAATTAAGGAGCTCTGGGTCAAAACCAGCACATAACAGTGGTCACCCCGCCCCCTTTAGAAGCTCTGCTCTCTTTTAGAGCATTTCACCAAGTTGCCTGAGCACAGTCCCTGCCCAGAGCTAGCACCCCAGCAGTGGCCAGTCAGGCGGGAGGGGAGCTGATCCAAAGGCCTTTACCAAGGCCCCAGTGGACACCCAGGAAGGAGAAGAGGAAGCCAGAATTCAGAGCAGATTCTCAAGGGGGATAGGTGCCATGGGTGGCCCTGCCCAGCGACATCCTGGGTTTGGATCGTTCTCTCCCTAGTTCCTCTCAGGTTTTGTTGGGGATCCCTCCCAGCTGGTCTTATGGCTAGGTAGATGCCACTCCCAGCCCCAGGGCCAGATCATCATTTATTTGTTTGCTGTTCTCAGCTGGGCTCAGGATCCCCTCCAAACCAAGATGACAGCATGAAGCTTTTGTGACAGAGGCTATGCTTGATTCTGAACGACTCCCACGGAGCCAATGTCAGGCTGGGGCTGCTATGGCCATCTGGAACATGAATGGATAAAGCACAGAGAATCGCCCAATGCAGAGGAGACTGGGAAGGGTCAGGGTGAGATAGAGGATGGATGGATGGATGGATGGACGGACCGATGGGAAGACGGACAGACAGATGGATCATTGGATGGATGATTGGATGGATGACAGGATGGATGGATGGATAGATGGATAGATGGATGGATGGATGGATGGATGAATGGATGATTGGATGGATGATTGGATGGATGATTGGATGGATAGATGGATGGATGGATCATTGGATGGATCGTTGGATGGATCATTGGATGGATGGATGGATGGATGGATGGATGGATGGATGGATGGATGGATGGATGGATCATTGGATGGATCATTGGATGGATGGATCATTGGATGGATAGATGGATGGATCATTGGATGGACAGATGGACAGACAAACAAATATGGGCCCTGGCACCATCATCTGAGGCCCTGCTCTAATTCAAACTCATGCATGACAAACTCTAAAAGGCAGAAGTTACTAGCAGTGTTTATTGCTAGGTTCAGTGCAAATGTCCCCGCCTTTGATCTCAGCTAGAGCAGAGTAAGCTGGGCTTCATCTTCCCTTGTCTTCGTCTCTAGTTACTAAGGATTCCCATCCTGCCCAGAACATCGGAATCACAAAGTGGCGGAGCTACAATTTAGAAAGCAGCGTCCTCCCAGAGCTGTGATCTTTGTGCCATCACTCCACCCTCTCTGCAACCAGGCCGGAGCCCCAGGCAGAGCTCTAGGGCTCTCTCTATAATAATGGAACACTCAGGTAACTGTGCCCAGGAGTGCTGTAGAGAAATGTCTGCCCAGAGGCTGACAGGGCATAAGACTCTTTGGAGAGAAATGTAAGGTCTGCAGGGACTCGTTTCAGAACTCAGATCTTCAAAGCCCCCAAAGAGCATGGAGAAATGTCAGTAATCCTGGGTAAACCATGCCCAGTTGGTGGTAACTTAAATTTCTTGCATAGCGGGGCCACTGAGGGACTGGTTCTAATTCAAGGAGGTCTTAGGAGCCCTTCAGGTATTTGCCAAAGAGACAGACTCAACGCCTAGAAGGGTTCTGAATGGGGACACTATAAGGAGAGAGTGAGCAATGAAAGCCAAAGCGTTTTAGGCTGGCGAGAGCAGCTATCTGCCCTGGCTGGCCTCCCTGGCTATCCAGCTCATTGTGCTTCTGACTTCAGGTGGAACAGAAGCCATGTTCTAACTCTGCCTGGGGAGCGGAGACACAGGAGCCTTGTTGAGCAAATCCCTGTCTCTCCCCAGATGGAACAGGCAGTTTGCCCAGGAATGCAGCTTCCGTGATCTGGTCTCACCTCTCTGATCACCTCACACCTAATTGCACCAAACAAGGTCTCAAATTGGCTGGTTCTCCCTTGACATTGGTGCCCACTCCGGCAGAGCCCAGTGCCTGCTCACAGAGGCCAGTGCCTGCTCGCAGACACCCGGCTCTGGGCCCTGGGGTAGACTGTAAGAAAACAAAGGAAGCAGCAAGAAGCTTCTTCCCCTAGGGACTTAGGGTGGGGATGTGCAGGCCCCTCCCACCTGCTGCCTGTCCTGGTAAAGGGGGGCTGCAGCTGGGTGAGGAAGGAGCTAGCCTAGAATAAGGAGGTGCTACCCCCTGATGCCAGCCTCCCTCGATCCAGAAGTGAGAGTTGAGAGGGTAGAGTCCCCCGTCCACTGGGGCTCTGACCTGGCCCTGCAGTTTCCTTCAACACCCAAACCAAGCCTCTCTCCCTTTCCAAGTCTCAGTTTCCTCATCTAAAATGCGGAAAATAATGGCGCTGAGCATTAAATAAAATAGCTCACAGGAAGCATCCAGCCCAGTATCCAGCTAGCGTAATAACTGTGAGTTTTCATGGTTCTTTTTATTTTATTTAATTTATTATTTTTATTTTATGTATATGAGTGCCTTGCCTGCATGTATGTAAGTGCACCCGTGCTGTGCAATGTCCCTGGAGTCAGAAGAGGGCACCAGATTCCTCTGGGAGCTGCAGTTACAGATGGTTCTCAAATGATAAGTGGGTGCTGGAAATAGAACCCAGGTCCTCTGAAAGAGCATCAGTGCTCTTAACCACAGAGTCAGCTCTCAAGTCCCATCATGGTTCTTCAAAAAAGTTTGTTTAAATTTTTAGTTATGTGTATGTGCGGGGGTGTGTCTGGCTCAGTATATGCCACATGAGTGCAGTGCTTGCAGAGACCAGAAGGGGGCATCGCTCATCTGAAACTGGAATTACAGGTGATTATGAGCTGCCTAACATGGATGGTGGGAACTGAACTCAGATACTCTCCAAAACCAGGGAGTTCTCTTTTTTTCTTTTTTGGTATGTGTATGAATGTACTGTCTGCATGTAGGTCTGTGCACCCGTGTTGTGCAATGCCTCAGAGGTCAGAAGAGGGTGTCAGATTCCCCTGGAACTGGAGTTAAAGATGGTTCTCAGCTGCCATTTGGGTGCTGGGGATCGAACCCGGGTCCTCTGCAAGAGCAGTGGGCGCTCTTAACCTCTAGGCCATCTCTCCAGCCCCAAGGGAGTTCTCTTAACCCATGAGTTATCTCTCCAGCCAAAAAACCCATGTTTTTGTTTTGTTTTGTTTTGTTTTTTCATTTATTTTATTCTTTTTTCCATTTTTTTATTGATGCTTTGTGTATTTCATACATCATTTTCCAATTCAGTTCAGGCATATTTCCCTTTCCCTTCCCCTTCCCCCCCACCCCACCCCACCCCACCCCATCCCAGATCATGCATTCTGCCGTAACCATCCTGCATCTTTCTCTCAGTTTTTTTTCATTTTTTAACAATAAGTGATAATTTATGAGTACAAGCATCCTTCATGTAAAACCAATTTGCAAGTAGTTGTGCCCAAATCCACACAGCCCATGGGTCCCACCATCCAGCAGGGGGGGCTCGTATGTTCAATCAAGTTGATCAAATGCGTGTCCAGACTATATTGCTGTAGTCTTCATGTTTTTAATTTGTCCTTTTTCTCCATCAGATTGAAGGCACTCTGGGTCACCTTTGACCATGTCTCTAGATTATGACCTAGTGGCCACAGTCAGACAACCACTGGACAAAGTTCTCTCCTGAAAGGTCTAAAGCAGCCCCAGGTATTCAGGGGAGAGTGAAAACAGCCTGCTGTCCCCAGCAGGCCTGGGTTCACGGGTGGCCCAGGATCAAGGCCAAGTTCCCTGAACCTCATTGTCTAAAAACCAGAGTAAAATTGATGACTTCAGGGGCTGGAGAGATGGCTCACTGGTTAAGAGTGCTGACTGCTCTTGCAGAGGACCTGGGTTAAATTCCCAGCACCCAACTGGTGGCTAAGAACCATCTTTAAGCCAGGCATGGTGGTGCACGCACCTTTAATCCTAGCACTCGGGAGGCAGAGGCAGGCGGATCTCTGTGAGTTCAAGGCCAGCCTGCTCTACAGCCTGAGTTCCAGGCCAGCTGAGGCTACAGGGAGACCCTGTCTCAAAAACAAAAAACAAACAAAATATGACTTCAGAGGTCTACAGCGAGGAATAAGGAAAAGAATATTTGTGAAGAATTCGACACACAGTAGGCCTCCAGAAGGATGTGATGAGCTCTGTTGGGTGACACTGAGGATAGCATCACTGCCTGTTACTGTACTATACAAGTACTGAAGTCACTTGTGGCCTCAGCTGCTCCTCCAGGGTGTAAAGAGGAAAGGAAGATGGAAAATGAGTGCCTCGCTTCCACTTGGTTCAACTCAGAAGAAGGTTCTAGAAGCATCCCTGCAGGAAACCTTCTAGTGAGAACTACTCATAGGCCCTGGGCTCTCTCCTCTCCCACTCTTTCTTTTTAAAATTTTTTTTAATTTTATTTATTTTTGTATGTGCATGAATGTGCTGTCTGCGTGCAGGTCTGTGCACCCTTCATGAGCTGTCTGCATGCAGGTCTGTGCACCCTTCATGCTCTGTCTGCATGCAGGTCTGTCTGTGCACCCTTCATGCGCTGTCTGCACGCAGGTCTGTCTGTGCACCCTTCATGCGCTGTCTGCACACAGGTCTGTCTGTGCACCCTTCATGCGCTGTCTGCATGCAGGTCTGTCTGTGCACTCTTCATGCGCTGTCTGCACGCAGGTCTGTGCACCCTTCATGCGCTGTCTGCACGCAGGTCTGTCTGTGCACCCTTCATGTGCTGTCTGCACGCAGGTCTGTCTGTGCACCCTTCATGCGCTGTCTGCACGCAGGTCTGTCTGTGCACCCTTCATGCGCTGTCTGCACGCAGGTCTGTCTGTGCACCCTTCATGCGCTGTCTGCACGCAGGTCTGTCTGTGCACCCTTCATGCGCTGTCTGCACGCAGATCTGTCTGTGCACCCTTCATGCGCTGTCTGCATGCAGGTCTGTCTGTGCACCCCTATCTCTCCCGCTCTTTCTAACTGTGTCCGGCTTGCCCTGTCAAGCAGACATGGGGTGATGAAAGGAAGGAGCTGGGAAATTAACATTTCAAAGTAAATATTGGATCTCTGCAGCCTTGTGCTTCAGGGCTGGTGTGCGCAGGGTCTGCACGGAGGAGGGTGGAGGGCAGGCAGATCAATGTGTGAGATCCTGAGGCTTTTGTTCCTGAACAGTCAGCTCTCTGTTCCATTCTGCCACATGTTAAAGAGGAACATCACAGACCAACCCCTGTTCCTGGCCAGGCTGCTGTGCTCAAGGACCTTCAGCCTCTTCCACCGTGCAGACCATGGACAGGAGGAACATAGCATGCCCGCTGTCAACTCACCTGCCCCACCCACGTATGGCTTAAGACGAGCAGGTGCCTCCCAGAGCCTGATAAAACGCAGAAAAGTAGCTATCTCATCTTGTTCACTGTCAAAGTCCAGTCAGCCACCACCAAGTTAGATTTTACTTTTGTAAAAAAACAAACAAACAAACAAACAAACTTTTTGTTTAATATTTTTATGTGTCTGAGTATATTGCCTGCATGATGTGAGTGCACCCATGTCAGACAATTCCCACAGAGCTCAGAAGAAGGCATTGGATCCCCCCAGGAACTGAAGTTAGGGATTGTTAGCAGCATATGTTGGGAATTGAACCTGGGTCTTCTGCAAGAACAGCCAGTGCTCTTAACCCCTGAGCCATCCCTCCAGCTCCAGATTTTACTTTAAAAATTTGTCGCACGTCTTTAATCCCAGCACTCAGGAGGCAGAGGCAGGTGGATCTCTGAGTTCAAGGCCAGCCTGGTCTACAGAATGAGTTCCAGGCCAGCTGGGACTAAAGGGAGATCCTGTCTCAAAAAAGACAAAAAAAGTCTTATTATTTATTAATATGTATGCACATATGGGTGAGGCTGCCCGCAGCTAAAAGTCAGTGCTGGATCTTCTGGTACTGGAATTACATGTGGTTGTGAGCCACCCAACATGGGTGCTGGAAACTGAACTCTGGTCCTCTTCAGGAGTAACTGCTCCTAACCATTGACACATCTCTCTACCCCCATATTTTACTTAAAAATTTTTAATATTTATTGGATCAATCTGCTTGTGATAAATCATTTCTAGGGGTATGCCCTGAAAACTCCATAGCCTGTAGCCACCCAGAGGGGCCTGGCACTCAGTGCCCAGTGAAAACAGCAAGCGTAGCAAGCATTCTTCTCAGCCCTAACAGCCCGGGAAAGGATTTGCTAAGCTGCATAAATAAAGCTTGAAGACACACTTGTCCACGACCTGCATCTCCCCACCCAGATTTTCACCTAGATACTCTGCCAAGCATCCAGGAGCAGGTTCAGGGATGTTCTCAGCCAGAATGTCTGGTCAGGAAACCTGGGAACCATTAACATATACCATAGGAGGGAAAGGACAGTTGTGTCATTCATTCACGGGTGAAAAGACAGAAACCAGAGTTCCTGCGTCCAGATAGATGATTGAGGTTCAAAAATATCCTGTTGAGTTCCAACAAAGAAACAAACAAACAAAAACTGCACTGCAGAGAAACAAGCCAGTTTAGATTTCTTTCATTAAACTGTTTAAGAATAAGCACTAATTGGGCTGCGAGATGGTTGAGTGGGCAAAGGCACCTGCTTCCAAGTCTGATAGTTTGATTCTCAGAACCCACATGGTGGAAGGAGAGAGCTGATTCACTCCACACATGCCTTGGTGCTTACACACACACACACACACACACAGAATAAATAAAAAATATAAAAATAGGGCCGGAGAGATGGCTTAGCAATTAAGAGCACTGGCTGCTCTTGCAGAGGTCCGGGGTTCAATTCCCAGCACCCACATGGCACATAACAACTGTCTATAACTCCAGTACCAAGGGATTTGATGCCTTCATATGACCTCTGTGGACATTATACAACATGGGTACACTTACACAGACAGGCAATACACTCATACACATAAAATAAAAATAAAAGTAATAAATAAAATACTTTTAAATGTAAAAAATATTTTAATGAGAATATGCACAACGTAATATTACAAAGATGGCAGACATCATAAGCCCAGACCAAGCAGCCTGTTGTTGCTGAGGAGGGGAGGGGAGGGTCACCGGGCCTTGCCACAGAGTCGCAATACATTTGGTCGTAAATTCATAGCAATACAGCATTCATGTTATAAACTTTCATTTGTATTATTAAAATGTTACTTATCTTGGGGCTGTGGATGTAGCTCAGTGGTCGAATTCTTGTCTATCACGTGAAGGCCCTGTGTTCGATCATAGTATCAAAAATAAGGAGGTTGGCCATAATATTGGTAAGGAGCTCTGAAGGCAGAAAAGGGTTGGCACTCCTAGGGCTGCTGAAGCCAAACAGCTCCACCAGCTGGGTCTGGGTTATTGAAAACCAGAGACAAATGAGCAACAATAATGGTTACATTGCCGAGTGCCCATCATACTGTTGGCACACACCAGGCTTTCTACATCGATGATTCTAATTCTCACAACTACTGTGCAAGATGAGAGTCATTATCGCCATGGAAACTGCAGCTCTGTGGTGGGGGTACACGACAAGGCCAGGGTCACCAAGCTGATCCCACTGCTGATGAGAAAGCAATCACACCCCGTCTGTCCACGCCTGTGAGGCAGCCAAGCAGTCTCTCAAATATTTATAGACATAAATGGTGAATGAACCAAAGCGCAATTCAATCCAACACATATTTATAAATATTTATAACCAAATGTTTGGTTTTGATAAGGCCTATTCTCTGAAGTGCCTGGCATCAGACAAACAGGGCCTTTTCTGCCCGAGCAGGCTGCAGCTCACCTGGGAACAGCCTCCCGTTTCCCTGAACACACATTTCTGTCTTCGAGTACATCTGGACCCAGGTGGCCCACCGCCTATTACCCATCGGCATCAAGTTACCATGCTGTGCAAAGAGGACCGGGGTGGTCAGGACTTCGGGTTGCTGTTTGTCAGGAAGTCTGTGCCACCTCAGATCTGCCAGACGACCCAGTGCCCTCGGAATGAGATTGAGGCTCTGGGCAGCAGTCTCCAAGTTCACCCTTTCTCCTCGCACACACACACAGAGCCCAGCCTGAGCAGTTCTCTGGGGCACCAAGATCCTGCCCACTGCCCACTTCCACAGAGACTGGTTCCTCTGCCCTTCCTGCTCCACTTCTCTGCTGGCTGGGCTGGGCTGCTGGGACCCAGCAGGGGTGTCTCCTTCCCCAAGGAGCCCCATCTCTACCACACAGTGCTCCTCAATGCTCACCTCTGGGTTTGGCTTCTTTCCATCCTCCTACAGGCCTCTTTCTGCATCCACAGGTATCAGGCTGGAGACAAAAATTCAGAGCTTGTATGGCTCTGAGCCTTTGTCTAAAGGCCATATTAGACAATAACCAGCTGGGTCTATAAGCCACATTCACTGCAGGCTCAGTGTATTATCTGCCTCTATCTTCATGAGCACTGCTGCACCCATTTAGCAGATAGGAAAACCGAGTCTTAGAAAGGTTCCATTCACAAAGCCAGAGCCCCAAACTCTCAGATTCCAAGGCTCATGATCTGCTATTATTTTTTTTTTAAAAGGCAGGATCTTGCCGGGCGTGGTGGCGCACACCTTTAACCCTAGCATTTGGGAGGCAGAGGCAGGCGGATCTTTGTGAGTTCAAGACCAGCCTGGTCTACAGAGTGAGTTCCAGGACAGCTGGGGCTACAGGGAGACCCTGTCTTAAAAAGACAAAAAAAAAAAAAAAAGACAGGATCTCATGTAGCCCAACTGGCCTCAAATACAATATGTGGCTTAAGATGACCTTACAATTTCTGATCCACCTGCTTTCACCTTCCAGGTCCTGGGATCACAGGAGTCCAATTCTGGTTTTGTGGTGCCAGTAATAAACACAGAGCTTCATGTATGCTAGTCAAGCACTCTCCAATGGAGTTACACCCCCCAGCCCAAGCTGCCACTAACCTTTTGAATGAACAACTGAATGCCATTAAAATGGCAGGAGAGGGGCTGGACAGATGGCTCAGTGGTTAGGAGCACTAGCTGCTCCTGCAGAGGACCTGGGTTCAATTCCCAGCACCCACATGGTGGCTACCAAACCATCTGTAACTCCAGTTTCAGGGGATCCAACACCCTCTTCTGACCTTTGTGGATATTGCACAACACCGGTGCACTTACACACAACACACACACACACACACACACACACACACACACACACACACATGCCTTTAAACCAAAGAGCATCTTAGGAAGCAATACTGTCTTTCTGTGGTCATTTTTGTGTCCCTGGTCCTTTTAATCATATGCAAATATGTATCAATGACAGCCCCTTGGGTTTTTAGAGCCCCCTGACAATCTCGAAGGTTCTTCCATACCAATCAGTTCCTCCAAAAATTTTCCTTTAGAGTTTGCATTATAAGTTTTATGATATGATGTCTCAAAGGGAGCCCGGGACCTTCTCTTAGTACAGAAGAAAGCCATAGGCACAGTGGTCTCCCTAGATCCCAGGCAGGGGAGAGAGAGGGACATCCACACCCCATTCGGCATACCCACAGCCACTTCTCCCAGCCACCAGGAACCCAGGCAGGAGGTGAGGATGAGGGACCTCACAGAGAAGGTATAATCTGCCAGGTATCGGGCCACTTCACAGTGTGACAATCCATGACATTGATGTTATAGGCCAGGGACCAAAGGGACTGGCGAGAAAAAAATTCTCCAGCTTCCAGGGTCATCACGGTCTACTCGAGGAGCCCTCAGAATTGCCAAGGGAGCCCAGCAGCCTTCAGGACCACGGGGACCCAGGCGGCCAAGGAGAATCACTACTACACATGTGTGCATCTTCTGCCTAGGTCAGAAGAGCAAGCGAGACTGGAGTGGAGACCTTGAGTCCTTGAGTCCCTGGGTCTCTGGGTCTCTGGGTCCTTGGGTCCCTGGGTCTCTGGGTCTCTGGGTCCTTGGGTCCTTGGGTCCCTGGATCCCTGATGTCCTGCCTCAGCTTGGGAAGGGCCCTGAATCCCAGGGAGGCTCAGCTTCCCAGTTCCTTGAACCAAAACAAACAAGCTAAAAATTGATCCCTTTCCAGCCAGTGGCAAGTCTTTGCCCACTATGGACCTAAGTTTTCTACTGTAACAATTAGAAGTGATCAAGATCTGTAATCCCAGCATTCAGGACTGAGGCAGGAGGGTCAGGAGTTCTGTGCCAGCTTGAGCTACATAGCAAGACTGTCTCAAAAATAAACAAACAATCAAACAAGCAAGTCAGGTGTGGCAGTGCAGCCTTCAGTCCAGTACTCAGGAGGCAAAGGCAGGCAGATCTCTGTGCATTTCGGACTGGCCTGATCTACATAGTAAGTTCTAGGCCAAGTAGAGCTACAACATGAAACCATGTTTCAAAAGAAAGAAAGAAAGAAAGAAAGAAAGAAAGAAAGAAAGAAAGAAAGAAAGAAAGAAAGAAAGAAAGAAAAGAAAAGAAAGAAAGGGGGGAGGGAGGGAGGGAGGGCTGGTGAGATGGCTCAGGTAAAGTGTTTTTGTGCAAACCTAATGACTTGAGTTCAATCTTCATAATCCTCATAAAAGTGGAAGAAGAGAACAGACTCCACAAAGTTGTTCTCTGTTCTCACATGTGTGCTGTGACACACACTCCCCCACGTCATGATAATAAATAACATGAAATGGAGCTGGCACTATGTTCTAACCTGACAAGGCTGTTGAGAGTATTGAGCACAATTAAGCAGTGTGCGCAAGTCCTTACCAATGGGAGGGGCCTGGCACATGGCACCTTGTGTTATCATTTGAGTCTCTCTACAGGTGAGATTCTTGAAACACCAAGATCCCCACTAGCCATGAGACACTGGTCTCAGAAGAGGCAGTTGGCTAGCAGAAGACTGAGAAACTGAGGGGCCCTGGCGTGCAGGGCATCGGAGGCCGTGGTGTCTGAGGGTTGGTCCAGCCCAGGCCCACCTAGGGCACAGCAGTCACTTTTGCAGGTGCTAACAAGCTGCCAAGGCTCTTTACTGTTGCTAGGGGCCAGGCCCACTAAGCTCCTCTCTGAGCTCCACTGACCGTCCACTTCCTCTGGCATGCACAGCCCCAGTCCCACTGCTCCAGGCCCGCACCCTCCCCTTCATACTCTTGGCACTGGGGCCACCCGCCTTGTCTTCTTTCACTGAAGGTGCCCCTCCCATTTCTTCACTGGCTCTCACAGGCCCAGGTGGATTCTGGGGCTCTTGGGCTTGGTAGACATATTCTCAAGGAGAGTACTATGGAGCCTCTGGCTGCCTGCTGGTCCCCAGGGACCCCAGTCCCAGGCTTGGGCACCCTGGCCCCTGGGGAACATGTCTTTCTGCAAGTGTGGGGGCTTCTGTCCCTCGGGTCATTGCTGAGGGGCCTAAAAGTAAACTCTGTTACTGGGACCGTGGAAGTACTGGGTCCTTGTCTACAATCCAGCCCACCCTGTGAACCTCCCAACCTCCTCACTGCACTGTGAAAACGTTACTTCTGCTCCTCCGTCCTAAGGCATCAAGGCCCAAGAGGAAGCCTGCACCCGATGCCAAGGCTTTCAGAAGTTAAGGAAACGTGTGTTCCTCTTGTGAGGACTAGGGGCAAATGCTGTAAAGGGGGCCTTCCCGTAGAGCCTTGTCAGATGGAGTGCTGGATGGAGAGGCTGAGTGGCCAGGGCACGGTCTCTGGAGATAATCCTGCACTAAAGCCTTGGCTGCAGCAGGGCAGCTCCCCTTCTGTGGGCCCTAGTGTGCATTAGCCTGCCTCTCTGAGCTTTAATGGGAAAGGAGAATGAACACAACGTACTTCAAGGGGCTGTTGTGAGATCACAATGAAATAAGGCATGGAGAGTCCTTGGCTTGTCTGGGTAAGGACAGGTACTGAATGGCAGAATTCAACTATGAAGAGGAGTAAGGAGATGGAGGAGGAAACGAAGGAGGAGGAGATGGAGGACTGATTCTTCACACCCCCACCTCTGCTGGGAGAATGCCTCCTTGTGTTGTTGGACAGATCCCAGGCCTCTCTTCAAAGTCTGTCTTGAGGCCTTGTGGCAGGCACGACCACTCACAGTCTTCCTAGACAAGACGTGCCTGCTGCCCATGGTCTGTCTGGTCCCCTTAGCTGTACCATCCTGCCCCTCTGAACCTGATGGCCTGAGGCTCCTCCCTGACCCAGCTCTTTTTCTGCAGCAAAGGTTCTGGGGTCTAGGCACCCTGCCCAATTAACACCCTAGAGGATGCCAGTGAGCAGCTGCCTCAGCAGCTAGGCTCCCTAGGGAGAGGGGCCCAGGTGTTCCTGACTCCTCTCCTCCCTGGGATGGCAGCGGGGAGGTGGGGGTGGGGTGGGAATCTTTCCTGGTCTCCTTACCATGACTTGGATATTGTCTATTTAGAGTCTATTTAGAATTTATCTATCCAGTCCAGAAGGTTTTTTTTTCTTTTTTGGTCTTTTTGAGACATGGTCTCCCTGTAGCCCCAGCTGTCCTGGAACTCACTCTGTAGACCAGGCTGGTCTTGAACTCACAGAGATCTGCCTGCCTCTGCCTCTCAAGTGCTGGGATTAAAGATATGCACCACTATGCCCAGCCAGTCCAGAAGTTTTTTTTATCTTTAAAAGCCCCCAAAGGGATCCTTTGACGTCTCATCTTACAAAGATAGCTGATGAGGTTGTTGAAAATAACTGACCTGATAACATATGTGAATGACAGCCAACATTTTTGTGTAATTCTATAGTACTGTAGTAATATAGACAGTAGCATTACTACAGTAATATGGGCATTAAATATTAACTATAAATATAATAGACATATGAAAAACTGTAAGCAGCACATAATATGCAGCCATGTTATCTTTGTTAGCCCTCAATCTCTTTATGGAAGAATTTCTGGGAATGATGGGAAGTCAGTGGTAGAGCACCTCCCTAGCATGTAGGAGGTGCTGGATTTGCTCTCCAGAATAATAATGGCAACAAAGGTGCTGGATTGTTTCTGCAGTCTCTGGTGGCTGTGGCTTGGTGTTTCT